>JAJIZL010024086.1:159905-196393 GCA_023969395.1 Amblyomma maculatum | reverse complement strand
AGTTGCAAAATACGTGTACGCGCACACACACACACACACACACACACACACACACACACACACACACACACACACACACACACACACACACACTCACTCACTCACTCACTCACTCTCTATCTCGACTTTTAGCACGCGTCCGCCACTTGCTTCACTAGCGATAAAATGCCCATTCTGATGATGAAGTCTTGGAGGCTTAAGAATAAACAAATGCGTTTTCAGCCGTAAGCTGGCATAAAGTGCATCTGGTGCGTAGAGATCCGCTTCGCTAGCCACCCCCTTAGAGCACTATGTAGTAGCTGTTCTTGGGCTCGCGAGTGCTAGAGGTGAATCTTTCGAAGAATACCTGCTGCATGGGGGAGAAGTGTTCCAAATATCATCTGCTTGCATTTGCAACCCGAGTCACAAAATGAGCGAAGTTAGAAGAGGAGACATGAAAAGAGACCAAACGGGAAGACTCATCAGAGGCTGCAAGCGAGGAAACCCATAAAATAAGCGTCTTGTATTTCATTTAAGGCCAACTACCAATGACTATGTGCCCGGTCCTGTCTTCACGGCCCTGAAGGGTGTAGCAGGAACAGCCGCACTCTTGCCGGCCGCGCTGCCGTGCCTTCAGAACATATGAAGGGCGACAAAGGCAGTTGTGCCGTATATCGCCAGAGTTAACCTAGGCGGAGCTGGTGCGTGCCATCATTACCATAATCATCATCATCACGATCATAGTAATCAACCGGATTACATCCACAGCACTGCGTAGGCCTCTCCTATATTCCTCCAATTAGTCTGGTCCTGTGCTAGCTAACTGCATCCAGTTGACCCGTGCGAACTTCTTAACCTGATCCACCCACCTAGCAATTTGCACTCCCCTACTATGCTTCCCTTTACTTTCATCCAGTCGGTTACCCTTTTAGACCATCGGTTATCCTCTATTCGCAGTACACGCCCTGCCCATGCCCATTTCTTTTTGATTTTCACTAGAATGTCATTAACTGGAATTATTTCTCTGACCCACTCTGCACGCTTCCTACAACTATCTCTTGATGTCACACCTAAAATACTTATATACTTTCCTCTTGAGTGGTGCTGGTATCCTTGTAGCCATAATCTTCGAGTATACTAGTCAACGGTGCTCCATCCCGAGCTTATTCTCTGAGTAATTTTTCTTTCGTCGTCCGTATCTGCGGTTACTGACTGTCCTAAGCAGATATATTCGCCTACCACTTCCGATGCTTCGCTACTAATTGTAAACTACTGTTCCTCCCCGAGCCTATTGAACATTGCTTTAGTCTTCTTCATATTAAGACTTAGACGTACCTCCTGCTTTTTCTGCCTAGGCTATCAATCATTCTTTGCAGTTCATCATCTGAGTTACTTAGCATGTCATCAGATATATCGCAAATTAATCACACATTATTCTAAATAAACCCATATTCCTAACATCTTACCTTCCAAGTCTCTCAGTTCCTCTCCCTGTGAATTAGCCCAATCTGGCGAAGCAGTGCTAGCGCATATACTTTGTAGTTCATTTTCAACGCACATCGGCTGTAATTTTTCTGCGTTGTATTCGTTGTAATGAAGCAACATTAAAAGTACATATACTACATAACTGATAAAGGTGATATGTGTCCTATAAAGACAGCGTTTAATACCTTACTCAAAGTCATGAAAGCTTTAGAGGCAGGCAATACAGTAATACAGAGCACATGAAAAAAAAAATAGGCGCAATTGAATTTTGAACTCTTTCTCGCATAGGATTTCTTTGAACCACTAGAATTTTTCTGAACTGATTTCTACAATAACAAGTTCTTGATTGTCGATATTTCTTGCATATTTGTCTAGTACTAAGTCACGCAATCAGAAATGATATGTCGAAATGATCAGCAGCTAACGCTAGTATAGTGAGTTGTAGTAGGGAAGGGCTGTGAAATCGTCGCGCCAAACAATCTTCGAGCTAAACAGTGACCGTATTGCTGCATGCTTTGTTGTCATCATCGTAAATTTCCATTCGAGTACAATAAATATGACATAGATATGAAAACTGAAACAAAAGTAAACGATGAATTTTCGGCACAATGAATCCAAATTTGCACTAAATCGCCGGCTAACAGAAAATCGTTAAGCAGGAGGGTGAATATTAAGAGTGAAAGGTGTTTCCCAGAGATGTTAACAAATATAAAGCCAGATATGAACTTCCACGCTTAAAAAAAAAAAAAGAAAATGGCATATAGGGCAATTTCTCTTTGTGTGGTTTAGGAGAGAGCTAGTATGGACGAAGAGTCAATGTAACAAAAAACGTACTGCTGGTGAACTATCTGTGACGTCCAACTCATTACCATTTAAGGGGGTAGAAAAGGCGCATATTATTACATTTCCTCAGCATAAATAAAAAAAAACGATAATTGTGCATAAAATCCGCTATCTAAACATAGTGGTATAGTCACCAAGGTTAACGAAGGTGCACAGCTGTGAGCAGAATCACTGCACAAATGCAACTAAATCCAGTGCAGATTATCAAAATAAATTCGGCAATTATTTTGTGGCTTCCTTTGAATATGTTTTTTTCTATCAACTCTGCGGGGAAAACACTTGAAAATAGCCTTGAAAAGCTAAGCACTTGAAAAGCTAAATGAGAAAGATTGTTTTCAAATGCTTTCGGAATATATTTGTTCCCTCCTTCATGCTTCACCACACTCCTTAAGAATAATCCATAGAAAAGAGAAGGGGAGAACAGTCCATCAGAAGGCCGAGTGGTGAAGTCGAATTGCTCTAAGTATAATGACGAAGGTATGAGCCGTAGGTCCATCAAGAAACCTTATCTCCTCAGCTTTTCCCTGAAGCTTTGAATGAGTTTATTATGCATCCCTGGCGGCGGTTAGTCTAAAAAAATGAAAACTGCAGAAGAACCTTTATTTGACGACATCGAGGTTGGCGGGGGCAGCGAGGCGGCCCAGCACAGATCAGATAGGCTTTCGTCCTGCCCTATAGCAATGCGGTACAGTGCGTTTACTCCGTCGGTGTCTAGCGAGGGGTTCGTATTCTTTACAAAAACCCTAAATTATTCAAGAACGCCAGCAAACTTTACCACAAGATATAAGTGTACACATTTGCTCTTCTCTTCTCCTCGGTTAGATCGAATCTGAGCCAAGGTGGAAGCAACATAAAGGAAGGACTCTTGACGAGCGAGCACACTTTGCTTTCGAGAGTGCCCTGAAAGCTCATTCCATGGTGGGTGCATAACTTCATAACTTTTGACAGCGGTAAATTTTTGCTCAAGCTATGAATGATTGGTGAAGATGGGGCATTGATGAGATGAAATGAAATTTCGCAGAAGTGCTGAAGAAGCCAGAAAAATTAACAACCGTATGTTTGAGTGCATTGTTGCCTAAACATAGACCGCACCAAGCGGAAACTGGGACTAAATAACAGAGAAGGACTTGCAAATCCGGCTTAGCTTATTATTTGGCGCGCTGAAGGATGTCTCCCCCATAGAACCAGCGCGTGCTAAAAAACAATTAATGAGTGTGCTTTTACCGCAATCTACTATTCAGAAAAGTAACTTGTTGATGCTCAGCTTTTAGTCAAATGGTAAAATTAACAAATAGTGGCTACCAGTATTCGCAGGGGCAATTACATCATCATTTCCCATCTGTTCCTGAGGGTTGTCAATGCCCTGCAAAAAGAAAAGTAACAGAACAATTCATAAACGAGTCTGCTGGTGATCATTATACAGCAGGAAGACAAAGCTGCATCGGAGTTTGATTAGAGTTAAAACCCAGGAGTCTTACCAGAAATGTGAATTACACATGGTGGATGTTTAGGTATTGCTCGAACCTAGTTATAATAGCAAAAGCTCTAACGTTTAGCCCAATCACGCTCTCTTTGCCTCACCAACGCAGCTTTTTGAAGGTCTATATCAGCTGCATGGTCAGATGCAGCCTGACGTTTTCGTCGCCCTGTTCTAGAGAGATGCTCTGGTGACGTTCCAAGACTCCTTATTCAGAGCTGCGAGCACTGTGAGCCTTATGACACAGGGCACGGAATAGTTATACCACATGTGGCACCACCAATGGCACCAGCATTGACGTCATCAATCGGTCAAAGATGGAATCCAAGTCAAAATTCAGTGGGTCACGTGACCGGTAATCTCATGGCTAGTCATCGCAAAACGACAAGGTACCAGCCAAGTACCAGGAGCGAAATCCGAAGTTTTACCCCACGTAATAAAGCTTACAACCAGAAATGTGAAAAAGTTGCAACAAAGTATCCGGCTATTGTGCTTTGCTTCTTTGTGCGCTCAAAACTAATGCAGCAGTATTGCTTGATTATATACTCTTATTAAAGCTCTGACAACATTTTCCACTCACTGCAATTGGCTTGTTCTGTAGCCAAAAAAATAAGAAGCTCTTTTTAGCATGAACTGCTATATTATGCTTAGGTTTCAAAGTGCATGCAATTCAATTATGAAAGTAAAGGTACAGAACAGCGTGAGAGCTGTGGTGGCTAAAATATAAAACTGCACTTACAAATATCTAACGGAACAATAACAGTGCAAAAACATAGCAACGTTTCTGAAAATAGTAACATATATTGGCGGCTTAAATACTTGATTACAACAGGTGAAACTTCTTCCTGGGTGCCGTTTCTTGAAATGCAATGACTCAAAGCAATGTCTTGAAATATTTGTGATTTCTACCGATTGGAGAAGATACACCTCAGCACTGAGAGGCAGGGTGCAGCGTATTTGTTTCAGATTTATCGCAAAAAGAATAATAGCCTAATTTGCTAAGCGCCATCGAAACTAGGAAGCAGGCACAATGCGGCCATGCTGTTGGTTGCGTTAATTACTTTTATTTAGTTATTTTTAGTTTATTATATTCCCTTTGGAGCTGGCTTGATGTTATCTGGTATACCTATTCAAAAAGATCTTCGATTAGGCTTATACAAGTGAATTGTTTCTTGTCGGATTAGACTTGTCGAACGCGAATGTTTTAAGATATTTTTCTTCGACAATTTTCTTTGCTGTAAAATAAATACAAGGCACATTTCATTGCTTCAAAAGTAAAAAAAAATTCCTCTTATAGAGGCTGCTTATGTCTAAACGCCAGCTCAAAATGTGACTTCCTAACGACGAAGATCATGGCGTCTTGCCCTATCAAGTCCTGGAGCATCAATGGACAAGAAGTGGAAGCTGTGACAGATTTTCTGTTCTTGGGCGCCAAGATTACCTCGGAAGGAGACTGCAGCCATGAAATTAGGAGACGCTTGCTTCTGGGAAAGAGAGTAATGGTTAGCCTTGACCGCCTAGTAAAGAGCAGAGACATTAGTCTGCCAACCAAGATCCGTATAACCCGTGCTATGGTCTTTCCAGTTGTGATGTATGGATGCGAGAGTTGGACTGTAAAAAAGGCTGACCGCCGAAGAATTGACGCGTTTGAATTGTGGTGCTGGCGAAGACTCTTAAGAGTTCCTTGGACTGCCAGAAGATCAAATCAGTCGATATTGTCGACCATAAACCCTGACTGCTCATTGGAGGGTCAAATTCTAAAGTTAAAGCTCAGCTACTTTGGTCATCTGATGAGAAGAGAGGAGTCGCTGGAGAAAGATTTGATGTTGGGAAAGGTTGAGGGTTGCCGGAGAAGGGGTAGGCAGCGAACGCGATGGTTAGATGGCATTCTCGAGGCATTGCAGATGAAGCTATGTGATGTTAAGAAGATAGTGAGAGACCGGAAAGCGTGGCGTGACATGGTCCATAGGGTCACGAAGAGTCGGACACGACTGAACGCCTGAACTGAACGAACTGAACGACGGCTGATCACCAAAAGGATATTGGACATTTTTGCTGAAATTAGTGGTCAACTATGTAATTTAAGGACCGTAACCCCAAATGAAAGCTCTCCCAAAGAAAACAATTAAGGGGTGATCACTTCACAGGCCGAGGCGCTTTTTGCATCGCGATGTCCCGAAACACTATCCAAGCCGCAATAAAGCTACAACAAAAGATTTAGAGTGGCTTAGCTGTTCTATGCTAGGATATACGTAGCGAGAGGTACGTTCCCTGGCTGAGCTGGAAATGACTGTGAAACAAATCACTAGATTGATACACAGAGTAACGTCAAGAAAGAGAGGATTGAAAGAGGCTGACATTTGTCGTCTTATCCATGCCTTTTCACTAAGTAGATTCACATACTCAGTCCCTTATCTCCGCTTCAGTCAATCTGACAAGGAGAAGCACCGACAAGGCTAGCCTAGTTCTACCCAGAAGCACTTCAACCAAAACATTTTTCTCATGTGGGATACACAACAGTGTAGAGGAGCTGATGACAGCATATAAGATAGCACAGCTACAAAGACTAACGAACTCTAAAGCAGGCAGACAAATTATCAACCGCTTGGGAATCAATGACGCCCACTACCAAGAGGAGTGCGAAAGAAAATTATTTCCAAACCTTTGCCCAAAAACATGCATCCCTCCTTCCGTGCAGACAGGAGGAAAGCTAGAGCTAGGGCCCTAAACAGACAATACCTTAATCACGATGGGGCGGTGTACACAGACGCCTCGGACTACAATATGACTGAAGGTGCCTTTACCATCTTTGTGATTAAGCAGTCCAGTAACGTTAGTATATGCGTATCAGCCGCTTCGGTCGAAGTCCGCTACTTGGACCAAGCGAAAGAAGCCGCAATCGCTTTAGCCATCGCTACAACAGATGCGGGCATAATTGTCAGCGATTCAAAAACTGCCATACGTAACTTCTCGCGTGGCAGAATATCAATTACTGCCAGAAACATCTTCGCAGATATCAGACTAGACAGAGAGATGTAACTCATATGGACCCCACCCACTCAGGTAACCGAGGCAATCAGGCTACTCATGAACACGCTCGAGGTTTTGTAGGCCGAGCGGTGAGACCTCTTGCCGAGGCACCTAATTGAAGGATTGCTCATATACAGCGACCCTACACAACACTTAAAAGTCTCTAGTAGAGTAGACCCACCACCACACAAATCACTAACAAGGCAACAAGAAATTTTTCGGAGGAAACTACAAACGAACTCTTTCCCCAACCTTGCGGTTTACTCACACATATTTCCGGACAGCATAAGCTCATCCTGCACTAGGTGCGGAGCGAAAGCCAACCTTAATCATATATCCTAAGGGACTGCTCAAAGGCCCAGACTCCCAGTTCCCTCATAGAGAGATAGATAGACTAAACTTTATTATCCAACGGATAAGGTAATCTACCCACCCCCCGACACGCAGGTCAGGGGGCGGGTACCACCGCCTCACAGAAGCTCCCTCAATTGAATTCGGGGAAGTAACGCGAGCCCCAAAATACAAATGGGCTCCGTAAACCGCGCTGAAGAAGTCGCCGCAAGCCACCAGCTAACGGCCACTTGGCTTTTCCACTAAGAGTCAGGAGCACTACTCTCGACAATAAAGTTTTCTCTCTCTACTTAATAATGGTGTTTTTTTTAATTTCTATTTTACTTATCTATTCTTTCGATTGCTATTTGTGGCTCCTTGTTCGAGAGGGAGGAAAATTCCGTAACGTGATCCACTTAAAAATACGAGTTTGGGATTCTCGGAAATGGTAAACACACTGACTGAGATACCCCAGTGGTCGACCAATTGCTGCCATGCAACTGGATGTCGTAAAGCGAGAAATGGACAGATTGAACATTGATATCCTGGGTATCAGCGAGCTCAAGCGGACCGGAATGGGAGAATTTAATTCCGGCGACCATTATGTCTTTTATTGTGGGCACGAATCCAGGAAGAGGAATGGGGTCGCTCTCATAGTAAACAGAAGAATGGGCAAAGGTTTGTTAGGGTACAACCCCAAAAACGACCGAATAATTTCACTGCGGATCCAAGGTCACCCTTTCAACATGACAGTTACCAAATCTATGCATAACTACTACTGCTGAAGAAGCTGACGTTGAGAGATTTTATGCGGACCTGCAATTCCTTTTAGACCGCACTCCATCATCAGACGTCCTTTTTCTTATAGGAGACTGGAATGCTAAGGTGGGGAGTGAAGAAATATCCGGAATTACAGGCAAGCCTGGTCTTGGTGAGCCAAATGAAGGTAGGCAGAGGCTAGTAGAATTTTGTCAAGAAAACAACCTGACCATAGCGAATACTCATTTTCAACAGCAGAAGAGGCGCCTGTACACATGGACTTCACCGAACGGTCGGTACAGGAATCAGATTGATTATATTCTTTGCCGGCAGAGATGGAGAAGCGCTATACAAGCAGTAAAAACAAGGCCAGGGGCCGATTGTGGCTCCGATCATCAGCTTCTTGTTGCCAAATTCAAGCTTCGATTGAGGAAAACGCATAAAACTAGAAGGCCTTTCAGGTATGATCTGCATCAAATTCCATCAGAATATGCTGTGGAAGTGAGGAATCGATTTCAAGAATTAGACCTAGAAGACACAGAGCCTGAAGAGATTTGGACTGATGTTCGTGACATAATACAAGAAGTTGCTGCTAAGGTAGTTCCAAAGCAAAAGAAATGCATGAAAGCAAATTGGTTATCTGAAGAAGCTTTGCAAATAGCTGAGGAAAGCAGGATGGCAAAAGTTATGGGGGAAAGAGAAGTATACAAGGTTCTCAGTGCGGATTTTCAGAAAATAGCAAGAAGAGATAGGAATGCATTCCTGAACATACAGTGCCAAGCAGTGAGGACAACAGCCTATTGAGGAACACAAGAGCTCTGTATAAGACAATCAAATATATCAAAGGAAGCTTCTGTGCTAAGTTGGGCGTGATAAAGGACAAACGAGGCACCGACCTCACTGAAGCCTCACAGATAAAGAAGAGGTGGCAGGAATACACAGAACTGTACAAGAAAGACCCGGATGTGCAAACCCAACATACGACAGTTGTGATTACTGATCTCGAGCCGGGCATCCTGAAGAATGAAGTTGAATGGGCCTTAGCCAGCCTTGCTAAGAACAAAGCTAGCGGAATTGATGGCCTTCCAGCTGAGTTGCTTCAAAATCTCAACCATGACGACGCTGTTAATTTTCTGTATACTTTATGTCAGCAAATGTGGACAACCTTGCAGTGGCCACAGGATTGGAGGAGGTCAGTTTACATCCCCATTCCAAAGAAAGGCAGTGCCAAAGATTGTTCCAACTACCGCACGATCGCGCTTATATCGCATGCTAGCAAGGTGATGTTAAAAATCCTCCAAGGTAAGCTGCAGCAGTATGTGGATCGGGAGCTTCCGGACATGCAAGCTGGGTTTCTCAATGGCAGAGGAACTAGAGACCAGATTGCCAACCTTCGCTGGATCTTGGAAAAGGCAAGGGAATTCCAGAAAACCATCTACTTATGCTTTATTGATTATTCGAAAGCGTTTGACTGCGTAGATCACAGCAGAATATGGCAAGCTCTCCAAGAGATGGGAGTTCCAATTCACCTGATCTGTCTCCTCAGGAACCTGTATGAAGGGCAAGAGGCCACAGTCAGAACTGGGCATGGTCTTACTGATTGGTTTCCTATTGAGAAAGGAGTGAGACAAGGCTGCATACTGTCGCCCTTCCTATTGAACCTATATGCTGAAGGCATCATGAGGAAGGCCGTTCTGGATCAGTCTTCAGCTGGAGTGAAGATTGCTGGGAAACGTATCAACAACCTTAGATATGAGGATGATACCACTTTTTTTTTAAGTCGATATTTATTGCCTCAGGGCATCAGTAGGTTATGAGATGAAGGATGAATAAATGATTAAATGAATGGAAAAAGGTTGGCTGATTTTATGAAGTCCAGAAGTGAACGATGATGAGGTCCCTGCGTCCAAGTGACGTATGAGGCAGGATTGGTTGCTGTAAGGCCAGCTATGCTCAGGTGCCGGATTCGTGTTTGCTTGAGTGCTGGGCAGTCCCACAGCAAGTGGTGGATGTCGGCCTCGACATCTTCGTTGTTACAGATCGGGCATCCTGGGCGAGGATATAAGTGTTGGAAGTATGACCACGTCCTAGTTACAGCCGGTGTAAGGGCAACACCGACCCGGATCCTCCTAAGCGCAACCTACTCTGCACGGGTGAGACCGCAAGGAAGGGATATCGCACACGGAGGGATAAGTGCACGTGTGCGGCGCCGGAGGTGCTCCTTTCTTGACAAAAGGAGGGTAGCGTCGTCGACATGATACCACTTTAATGGCAGAAAGTGAAGTGGAACTCAAGAGACTTCTGATGCGCGTTCAAGAAGAGAGTGAGAAGGTTTGGCTTAAACTGAACATTAAAAAGACAAATATCATGGCGTCTTCCCCTATCAAATCCTGGAGCATCAAGGGACAAGAAGTGGAAGCTGTGACAGACTTTCTCTTCTTGGGCTCCAAGATTACCCCGGAAGGAGACTGTCGTCATAAAATTAGGAGACGCCTGCATCTGGGAAAGAAAGTCATGGCTAGCCTTGACCGCCTAGTAAATAGCAGAGACATTGTACTGCCAACCAATATCTGTATACCTCGTGCTATGGTCTTTCCAGTTGTGATGTATGGATGCGAGAGTGGAGTGTGAAGAAGGCTGACCGCCTAAGAATTTTACGCGTTTGAATTGTGGTGCTGGCGGAGACTCTTGAGAGTTCCTTGGACGGACAGAAGATCAAATCAGTCGATATGGTCGACCATAAATGCTGAGTGCTCATTGGAGGGTCAAATTCTAAAGTTAAAGCTCAGCTACTTTGGACAAAGATTAGATGTTGGGAAAGGTTGACGGTCACCGAAGAAGGGGTATGCAGAGAACGCGATGGTTAGATGGCATCCTTGAGCGCTTGTGATGAAGTTATGTGATGTTAGGAAGATACTGAGAGACCGAAAAGCGTGGTGTGATATGGTCCATAGGGTCACGAAGAGTCGGACGCGTACGACTGAACGACTGAACTGAACTGAACTTTTTTTCTGTTGTACGCGGCTCTACGTTATCACACTATAAAGAAAACACTACCTCCGCTGGATATATTTAGCAAAATCATTTTGTAATCATATAGAAGTTGGGTGAGATGCCTAGACCATACTGAGAGGACATTCTACTAATGAACTGCGCTAATTAGAAGCATAGTAGAAGGCAATCTTTCGTGTGCCTCACTGCTCGTAAATGTCAGTGTAAAATGCTAATAAGTTCCAAGACAAAAAGCACTTTTCTTGACTGTCCTAATAAGCGCATTCAGAACACTACGCTTCAAGTGCACCTCAACATAAAAGAAATTATACGTGGCGTAATAATAGCTGAAACACGAGTCAGGTAGTAAAGTACTTCTGCCTCCCTAGGTATGTCAGAATTCACGGAAACGAGAGAGCTGATTAGGGGATTTGAATCAAGCAAGGAGCATTACTCTGATACGAGCCAGTTTGCAGGCCACGTGGCTGGAGACTGACCTTTCGGCGGATTTTGCGTCATCATGACAACACATAAAATGACAAAGTGCAGACAGGCGCTTTTTATGGACGGGTGAGGTGGTTTTTCAACCCGCCGAGACCCTCAAATCCATTACAAACGCACCGCTCCAACGACATGAAATCACTCTATTATGATTGGCTTGCGTTGGTGCGAAGTGGTTACATTGGTGCTTTCTATCGCGTCGTCTTGGTCAAATTATGATAATTTACGGCTGTAGACAAGTAAAATGTATAAAGGCACCAGCTAATGAATTGTACTTGGGCTCGTGACAGGTGCATTAAAGCGGATTGGCGAAGGGAGCTGATGAGAGGTGCCAATAAAGTTGCGGTTGCAGTGTCCTCTTTCTGAAAGCTCAACTGAAGCAGCCAATAAATTTTTGTCGTATTTGTGTCGAAAAAACGCATGTTACATTTCTACCTAAGAAATAAACCAAATCTAAAAGTGAAGCATGTGCTAATGAGTCGACAGTTACGAACATACTAAGATATTCAACAATAATAAAAAAGCTACAAAAATAGGTCGTGATTTGACAGTGAACATATTATATACCATAATAACCTGGCGCTTAGTCAAGATACTGCTGTAGTTATTTGTTAATGTTCTGTTAAGTGAAGGAAGCTTTGTTATAAAGGTTCCGAATGTCCGAAGAAATGTTTTATCTATTAACGAAAACTGACCCAATCCTGTTTTAGTAAATGTTGGACATTTCTTCTGCGCCAAGAAACGAATAAAAACGCCGGCTTGTCCCAGCAATTTCAATGCCCACATTTTTCTGGAACAGTGACCTCCGGTAAAACTGCGAGATGAGCGAGTTGGTATATTATTAAGCAAAAAAAAAAAACAAACAGTGCAACAATGGAGATAAGAGGGTAGAAAAACGACGGGATCAGCGCTGACTAGCAACTGAAGATTTTATTAAAAAATATATACTCCATTCACAAACAAGAGCACGCATGAGCAGAACTAACAGCACTGATACCGGATAACTTGAAACTTAACAATCAAGATACCGCAGTTCACAGTCATGAATGAGAACAGATGGAGTGCTAACCCATGTGTCACGGATTTTGTGAATGTCATATTTCTAATTCTATCGCAGATCCATGTGTTCCGCTCTTTAAAGATACTAGGATTCTGTACAATCACCGCGATATATTAACAGGGAAATCAGCGAGGCATTTCACATTCACAAAAACCGCGACATATCACCCTATGTGTTCTCATTCATGACAGTGTACTGCGGTATCTTGATTGTCAAGTTTCACGTTATCAGGCATCAGTGCTGTTATGCTCATGCGTGCTCTTGGATGTGAATGGAGTACATATTTGTGTTCTTTTTATTAAAATCTTCAGTTGCTAGTCAGCGTTGGTCCCATCTTCTGTCTACCTTCTTGTCTGTGCTGTTGCGCTGTTTTTTGCTTAATGACCTCGAGCACATTTGTTTAGCTGAACATAAAGCAATAAGTTTAAACGGCAGACTTCTACAAAATAATTGAGAGTTACTGACTCTACAAGTTTGGATTACACATTTTCAGACGGAGTACGAGTCAAGAGATGACTTGAGAAAACTTTGGCCACGTGTTTCGAATGTGTGGTCCCTGTCTTTTAAATTGGCAGTTGATCTTGCTGCCCAAGATGTGATTGCACGCACCGAAGAAAAGAAATCGCCCCCTCCTGACCCCGGTTATTTAGACCTGCGAGAGTGCTTCAATCCTGTCAGGGACCAAGGCCGTTGTGGATCATGCTATGCTTTCGCCTCGGTAAGCCAAATATTTTGTTAATGGTTTTGAAAATAAGTATGTTCACTTGTGTTCAATTGCATTCACTCCAATAAGACAAATATTCTTTTTGTCTCGTCCTAAGTACCCGTCCGCTGAAAAATTTGTGATGTGGTGTTAGCTACAAGTAGACGATAGTGGCGTTTGTATATTCTAAGCTAACCCGCTGAATATTAAGCGACAGCTTTTACAGCTTGTTCGGTTGAAAAGTCATCGGCGGAGTGGCACCGCGCGTCGGAAATAATCTGGGCTGCTAAAAACCCGCATCATGGTGATTTGCAGTTCTAGTGATTGATGATTAATCTGCCTGTGATAGACGATGCTGAATTAGTGAAATATCTGCAATTAATAATTATTTGATGAAATAAAAAAATAAAAACCGGAAAAGGGTGTTCACGGGTGCCGAAATGCTCGGAATGAAAAGGCAACGCTTGATGATGATTAAAAGATCGATTGTGTAATTAATCAATAAGTAAATAATTGAAATAATTAAAAACCAAATGCATTAAAAGGTGTCGAACTGCTCAACGCAGAAAGTCAATTCTTGATTATGCTGATCAAAAATGTAGAGTATGTGTAATTGATAAATTATATAATGGATATAATCGCAAAAATAAACTACTTCGAATGGTGACAAACTCCTAAGAATGGAAAGCCAGTTTGCTAATGCTAGCTATCGATCTATAAAATAAAGAAAGAAATTAAATGAATAAACATTAAAAAGTAAGAAAAGTAAGAATAAGTAAGAAACTTGAGAGTCCACTAATAGTTAGCTGTAATAACATCTTTGTGTGATAGTTGAATGCTTGCGGAAGACTCGATAGGATATACGGGATAATTAGTCGGTAAGAAATGCCAGAGAATAAATCTCGCTCAGCACACAAGCTGGCAGCTTTTAAATATAGTCGACGGGATAAAAGCTCAGATGTAAAGAAGTGTAATATGGAGACAATTATTCATACTCTAAAAATGGGAGAGCCCAGCTGCAGACAAGAAGAAACTATGAGGCAACGATTCAATAGCGCGCTCAGATAAGAGGTTGCTAATATCACTATGATGAATGAGGTAGAAAAATAGCGGAGGCGTTCTTCAATAATCAGTTCGTAAGGCAAGAATGGAGACCCCTCGCTGTAGCTCAGTGAATAAAATGGCCACCTAGTGAACCGGAGTACCGGAGCGCCAACCCGACCACCGTGGCCGAGCGCAAGGCGATCGCGTTCTATGGGACGTCAGCGCATGTTGAGATAGTCCGAGGGTGGGAATTATTTCGCAAGCTAGAACGGTCTCTTTTTCTACTTTTTGTCCCGCTCACCTTGCTCCTTTTTCTTACAGCGCGGTTTAAGTGTCCAGAGAGATGTTCACAGACTGCGCTTTTTATATCACCTAACCTAAATATATTTTATAAAGTAAACAGCGTAATACTGAGGGTGGCGGTTACGTCGGTGAAAGTGATGGAAGACTGATCAGAATGCAGGAAACCCGTCTACGCACTATGCACTGAATAAGAAGAAAACAGTATTTGACTCAGATCAAACCTCAAAGGTTGTACAGGCACTGCGAAATCGGGCCGTGTATGAACGGTGCAGAAAAGTAATGGAAGATATCTAGAGTTGCTTCACGGCAACATCCCTGCTTAACGAAAGTACAAAATATTCCGAGATTTTATTTGGAGTGTTAGGCAGAAAGAGCAACTTTCCAGTACTGTTAGCCATTTGCCTATAGCTGGGTATAGTAAGGGATCATAATCAGCCAGGCTTTTCCCCACTGCAGGAAGGAGGCCCCTCCCATTTTCCTCCAATTAACCTGGGTTAATTGGAGGAAAATGGGAGGGGACTGGGCTAATCTGGATTAGCCCAGTCCACTGCTAGCTGCATCCAGTTGACCCCTGTGATTTTCTTGACCACATCCACCCATCTAATTTTCTGCCGCACCCTGCTACACGTACCTTACTTTAGAATCCAATTGGTTAATCTTTATCGTCTCTTTGTATCCTCTTTGTATGCTCTCTTTGAACTACACGTCCCGCCCATGCCCATTTCTTCTTAATTTCGACTAGAATGTTAGTAACTTGAGTTATTTCTCTGACCCACCCTGCAAGCTTCCTATCTCTTAACGTTACACCTACTATTTTCCTTTCCATGGACCTCTGTGTTGACGTCAACATAAGTAGAGCCCTCTTCCTTAACCCCCATGTTTCAGCCTCATAGGTCAATACCGGCAGGATGCAAGTGTTATACACTTTCCGACTGATACCGGTAAGCTGCTACTCCTAATGTTTTAGTGCCTTCAACATGCGCTCCATCCCGATCGTATTCTTTTATTTCTTTCCCTTTCGTGGCCTGGATCTCCGGGCAACCTGACCTAACTAGACATAATCGCCCAGCGCTTCCAAAGTTTCACTACCTATTTTAAACTGCTATAGGTTTCCCAGGCTGCTCAGCATTACTTTACTCTTCTATATATTAATCTTTAGGTCTACCTCTCTGCTCATTCTGTCTAGATCATTTATCATTGGTTGGAGCTGGTCCCCTCAGTTACTTAACAATGCAGTGTCATCAACGAATCGCAGATTACCGAGGTATTAGCGAGACCCTGAAGCCTAACTGCTCCCATTCCATGCCTTTGAATACACTTTGTAAGCAAGCTGTAAGAAGCGATGGGAAGATCGTGTCTCCTTGTCTAACACCTTTTTAAATTGAAAATTTGTCACTTTATCAGACCTATGGTTGCTGTGCAGCTACATAGGTGCCTTCCAGTACTTTCCCATATGGCTCATCTACACCTTGATCTCGCAACGCTTGCATGACCGCTGAGCTTTCGACCGAGTCAGATCAAATAGGGGGTCATAAAGAATATGCAACGCGTCCGAGGTAGGCTGTTGACATTGCCTTTCTAAATTATCTTTAAAAAACTGAACTGCAAGGAATGAATAATAACCACACCAAGCGAAGGCGAAATTTATTCATGAAAACAACACGAGGAAGAGAAACGTAACGTTCAAGAATCTCGGAAAAGAACATCATTTTACAATAGGCGCTGTACGTAGGAAATATTTGAAATTAAGACAGGTAGCGGCCTCGGATATGAATCACAAAATGTATATAACTAGGCGAATAAGATGGCATTGAGCTCATTTGGCAGCTGCCTCTAAGCATAAACAGTGGCCTACTGGTAATAATCAACAGGTATGCAGTCACAGCGGTACCATACAGGTAACTATTATTGGGCAGAAGTTTCGCTGGTGACGAAAGAAGTTCTACTTAAATAGACGACAGTGCAAGGAGCTATGGAATGAATAATCATAGCTGTAGTGTTAAGAGACAAAAAGTGAGTAGAGTAGGTTTGGAACAAAGGTGGGTTATTTATATTGACACATGTTATTCACAGAAGACAACGGAGAATGATACGGGTAAATGGGGAAGACGACGAAGTGGATCTATGCTCCCTCGCGAGCTCTCCTGACTGCTTGTGGACATTCTTCGGTGGCAGATTGCCTGATGTTCTACGGAGCTTACTCGGTTGCATCAGCGCCTCAGCCGCCGACTACGTGCGAAGCCCCCGGAATTCGGACCCCTTCCGGCCGCTACCAGGACGACGCAGCCTCAGACGGCAGTAGAAGCAGCTGCAATGCAATCTGAGAGAAGGCTTCCCGCGCACATCCTGTGTCCTCAGCCGTGAACGACGCCGTCTTTTCATTACGATGTATTCGAAGACGCCGAGCACTGGCTTCAAGCCTTCGAGCGTGTTGCTGATTACAACAAGTCGAAAGATTAACGTAAGCTCCACAACATTAACTTCGCTCTTAAAGAGTCTACACGGACGTGGTTTGAAAACAACGAGGTTTTGTTTTCAGCTTGGGAAGCCTGCTTTCATGACTTTAAGGCCACTTTTCTGAGTGCCGACCGCCAGGAGCGAGCAGAAGCTGTGCTACACTTGCGCAGCCAGCGCCGGAACGAGAGCGTGCGTATGCTCTTTGAGAACATGATACGTCTCCTCCGACGCGCAGACCCACAAATGCCAGAAGAGAAGCAGCAGCGCCACCTGATGCGGTGCGTAAAGAAAAATATTTTCGCGGCACTGATGCGCAGCTCACCAAGCACTGTGGCAGAGCTTCACAGTGATGCTGCCACCATGGAGACAACGCTACAACATTGAGCCCATCAGTACAACCGGGACGCCAATAACATCGGGTCCGACACACTCTCTATCCATGTCGTCAAGGACACGGACGCCTTACGAAACCTAATCCGTTCAGTCGTGCGAGAGGAGCTGCAAGCCCTGCAGATGCTTCGAACATGGTATCTTTTCCCTCGTGCTAAACCAGCGCGAACAAACAAGGAAGAAAAAACAATACCTACCAATTCGCCCAACTTCTCACGTTAATGCAATCGTCCCTCACTGGCGGGAGTCGTCAGGGACGACTTCAGCCAGTGCGCCTGGTAGCTGTACCAGTGCCTCACGTTCCCCACTAGTTCGACGCGAGACCCACATACGCGTCCGTCATATGTAAGTCTCCCACGCCGGACAATGGTATCAATGCCAAAATACCAGCTCCTTGCCACTTCCCTCCGCCAACCTACTTGCGACCCCGTAAGAGCCAAGTATGACGGAACCGGTACTGTCGGCCCCTCTGCTATCATTGCGGTGAAGCAGGTCACCTCTACCGGGCGTGCCTGTACCACTGGGTCGGCCGGCGCGGTTTTTAACAGGACGACCCCTGCCCTCGGAATGGCGAACGGCGTACTGAGATGATAAGCCATTTAGCTGCACGACAATATCCTATCACGTCCGGCTACCAAGAGCGTCGGTCTCTGTTCGAAACGAGCTACTATTCGCCAAGTGCTAATTCTATCCCAGACGCCGCTCTCCCAGCCCTCACCAAGAAAACCAATGCCAGCGGCCTTCGGAGGCAGGGTCGCTGATGTCGGGAAATGTGAACATTTTTCGTCATCGTCAAGCCGATTCGACGATATTTATCTGGTGTCCGGTAGCGACAGCACCCTACGTGCTACCTCCGACAGATACGACGACATTTCGCTTAGGACAGGTCGCGACAGCATCCGACTTCAACCTTCAATTTGTGAGTAACGATTGATGGAGTGGATGTTATCATTTAGTTGGATGTTATATGTAAGTGGTTGTTATATGTTATCAAAAATATCATTTCGCTTTCAAGGAACTTCGCCTTCTCGGCCATGCTGTCAGTGCACATGGCGTTCTCCCTGATACCGACAAAAAGGCACTTCAGCTACTTTTGGATCTCTGCTCTTACTAACGAAGCTTCGTCCGAAATTTTTCCAAGATAGTTGAGCCATTAACAGCATTAACCAGAAAGACATACCCTTCCTGTGGGGATGCGATCAAGAACAAACCTTCGAGAACCTTTGAAGCCGCCTACAGAGTCCACCAATACTCACCCCTTTCGATGAAGACGCCGCACCCGACGTAACTACTGGTGCCTCGCGGTGGTACTTATCCAGTGGCAAGACGAAGCACAACCAGTTATCGTTTACGC
Source organism: Amblyomma maculatum (assembly GCA_023969395.1). Classification (NCBI taxonomy): domain Eukaryota; kingdom Metazoa; phylum Arthropoda; class Arachnida; order Ixodida; family Ixodidae; genus Amblyomma; species Amblyomma maculatum. Next base: position 177,687 of record JAJIZL010024086.1, on the reverse strand, counting down.
GAGACAAACACTGTCACGATCAAAGGCGAATATTCGACGACGGAGGAGTGAATGTCTCGCGGTAATTATGCACCATTTAACTACTCGTATCATGTACCAACTAGGCCAACAGTCGGTTCATTCTTTTCTGAAGTCTTAGAGATAAAATCTAATGAAAATTGCTATTCGTGCGATTATGCTGTTAAAAAAATAAAGCTTAACTTATAAGATGGAATTTCAAATTTAGTACGATTTGTTTCATTCGCAAATGACATGAAAACAAATCTCAATCACAGATCGCGCCGAATAAATGTCATAGGAGTAAAAATGGCTTTTGTACGAATATAAACACCAAAATAAAAATATTTCTTGATACAGAAAAAAATGCTTATATAATAAGTTTATTGAATACATTATGTCTTTCCTATTTCCAGATTTTTCATTTACAGCTCTTCGGAAGCAGTGGTGACTGTTCAGGGCCATCAGGAATTTTTCAGATTTTCACGCATGTCACGAGATCGGCGGACATTTTTTTCGAATCGGCGCCGCGCAAAGGAGGCGCGCGCATTCAAGAGGATCGAAAAATCATCCCCTTTTTCTCGCGAGGAGAGCATGTAGCCTTGCACGCATTGGTGTCACCCGCTGGTCAACACTCAGTGACAGTGGTGACTCACCCGCCGGACAAGATGCTGGTCATCCGCAGAAAGTTCTCCCGCGCTTAACCAATGATTACGCGCGTTTCGTCGAGTCAAGGAAGGTCGCTTGCACATTTACTTGTATATGAGCACCTGCTTTGGCGCGTTGTAACAGACAGTTGCGGCGTGCTCAATTTATTGAGGTTGTTTCACCCACCCAGCCAGCCGGTGACAGAGCCAGTGTTGGTGCGAGTTAGCAAGTGCTACTGCTTGTCTTCCGGAGTCAACGCGCTGCTCGGGAGGCCCAGTGATCAGCTAGAGAGCGGCGATCGTCTTCATGGTGCCCACATTGTGACTCTTCAGACGTCGGCCTGCGACAGTGGCCTGTGAACAATTTCGTGTTTATTTGTTCTGTTGTTATTTGTAAAGCAACTGTGTTTGTGAAAGCCTCTGTAGTCTCATGCTTTGCATTGGCTTTCTGTGAAACTTTTGTTTCTGTATTATAAGCTATAGTGAGAATTCCTATATTCTATGCTGTAAAATTATGTTTTGTTTGCTAACTCTGCTCCACCCTTTCTGGGGCCCTAAGCGGCGAAAGCGGGGCACTAAACGGTCACACCCTACTCGCCCTACAGGTAGTTGACTTCCGGCTGAGCTTGCAGGCAAGTCGACGGTATCTCCTTTGAGATCAGTACTGCTGGCGCCACGCAATCTAACATTGCCTGGGACTATGCGCATCAATGGTGTCATAGCGTTAATAAATTGTAATTATTAACAGGTGACAACGTATTCACTGTGAAAACTGTATTACGTAATTGCAGTGAGGCAGGTATGTTAAACAACAAACTTAGTGTGTGGTAAAGTTGACTTCTTACGTGGGCCGTTTTGATATCAACATTGCTAAATTGATAAAAACTACTATTTGCAGTTGGGTCTTCGGAATTGAGTTCCTTTGCCTTCAAACTACTCATTGTTTACGTATTCCGCTTTCATTCCGCAGACAGCAGTGTGGCACAGGAGCCTATTTGTTGCCTTACTGAAGACTACATCATAAAATGGTCGTTCGCCAAACTGTCGACAGCCAAAACTGTTGCCTGATTTCCTACACCGATTATGTAATCATTAAAAAATTTGACTACTTTCCACTAGTCGCACATTGCAACTAGACAATGGTAGCAAATTATTCTCAGGCAATAAAATAAACATACATAGACATCAATTTCATCTTCAGCCTGACTACACCCAGTGCATAAAGAAGGCCACTCCCTTATTCCTCCAATTAACCCGGTCCTGCGATAGCTGCATCCAAGTGAGCATTGTGAAATCCTGAATCTCATCCGCCCGCAATACGTTCTGTCGCCCCTGCTACGCTTTCCTTCCCTTGGAATCAAATTGTTTACTCTAAGCTGCCATCCGTTATCCGCTCTTTGCACTGGGTGTCCTGCCCATGCCTATTTCTTTATCCTGATGTCCGCTATAATATCAGTAACTTGAGCTGTTTTTCTGACCTGGCACATTTTTTATCTCTTACGTTGCGCCTATCATTTTCATTCATTGGTCCTCTGCGTTATGACCAACTTAAGTAGAAGCCTTTTTGTTATTCTCCATGTTTGAGCCGCATAGGTGAGTACAGGTAAGATGCGAATGCTGTAAACATTCTTCTTGTGTATACATTCTCTACCCTGTGGCAACTAAAGGGAACATCTAGCATTATCCCTCAAGTTGAGTTTGCTCCAGCGTACTGCCCCCTGCTGCGCTTTCCTTCCCTTGGGTAACAAACTGGATTCCAAGGGAAGGAAAGCGTAGCAGGGGGCGGCAGAAAGTTAGGTGGGCGGATGAGATTAAGAAGTTCGCAGGGGTCAAGTGAATGCAGCTAGCACAGAACCGGGTTAAATGGAAAAAATATTGGAGAGGCCTTCGTCCTGCAGTAGGTATAGTCAAGCTGATGATGATGATGACTGCCTTTTGTCACCGCACCGAAAAGGGATCGAGACCGTTCAACATAGTTTTGTAGTACAAATATTGAGTCGCCTCTCCTGTTGGCTGAGTCCAAGACAGCAGATTGATTTGAAGGTGATTTAATTCGTGTTTTATATCATCTCCAGTCACGTGCCTTGATAAAAATTGTTCGTAATGAGACAAGGATGCTATGAAGGTCCCGCTCTATATTTCGAGCTACTTGGGGCAAGACACAATCATATATAAAGAACGCATGTCGGTTTGTAGCTGTAGGGATCTATGTGCGTTTCTGATATTCACGAAATATTAGGTACATAGCAGCTTCTCATGTATTGGAGGTGCGCCAGCGGTAATGAAGACCTATTTGATGTATCTGTATTGCAAAAATCAACCATTGCTACAATATCGCACACATCGTAAAATACATGTAATACGATTCTGAGACGTTTCTTCACGATCCAGCAGTCTTTACATGTATAACATCTGTGACAGCTGCACCAATAAAAAGATCCTACCATATTCTATGATGTTGTTGCGCGATGACGAAGACGGAGTGTTTCCTTCTCTTGCATCGCTGAAGGAACAAGGTGGTGACGAAGAAGTGCGATTGGTTCCGTGAATGGTTCCGTGTTGCTGCTTGCTGCTATGCCAGTTGAGGCTGTTGTATATGCACTGTAAATATATCGAGTTTCCACGTAACACCTTCGCGGAGGTGTGGCCGTTGATCCCGACATCAGCCTCGGCACGACGGAACTCCGCAGCGGCCGCCTGCTTTCCTGCCCAACGATGACTCAAGATACCGTCTCCACACCAACGGGGGCCTTGCCATCGGTCATCCTCACCTAGCCACGTGATCCTGGCAGTTTCACTGGTACCGGCACTATGGACGTGGACAAATGAATACACAAGCACGAACGTGTGAGCACCTAAATCGCTAGGACCCGACCCTCATGATAGCGAATGTTGTTTTTTATCTCAAGGGCACTGCGCTAGCCTGCTACGAGACTCATAAAGACAAGCTGAGCAGTTGGGATACTTGCAAAGAGAAGCTCTGCGAACTCTTTGCCAAATCACTTGTCGAGAGCTTACCGCACAGCAAATCCTCGAGACCCGCCTTCACACAGCTACCGAATCATACGGGGCTTCCATCCAGGACGTGCTCGCCCTTTGCCACAAAGTAGATCCCAACATGTCGGAGTCCGCCAAAGTTGATCACGTCGTGAAGGGCATTGCTGATGATGCATTTAATCTGCTTGTGCACAGACTGAAACACATTTGATGCTATCATTAAAGAATGCCGCCTTTTTGAAGGCGTCAAAACTCGTCGCATAGCCCACTCATTTGCCCGCCTTCCAAATACTGCTCCGACATCTTCGTGTCAAGATTTGCCGTCCCAAAAGCAGCCAACGTCGATCGAAAATGTAACCCGTATCGTCCGCCGCGAACTCGAGGCCATCGCTCTCGCTATCTTGCCGCCACTATTGACCGACGGTAACCACCAGGACGTTCCCCTAATTCAGGCCATTGTCCGCCAGGAGCTCGCAACCTTGGGACTCAACTTCGTTGCTGCCGTCAGCCCACCCCCTGTCGCCGACATTCACGCAGTATATCCTGGTCGACCTCCTTATGACACCGACGTTCGCACAGCTTATCCTGGCCGGCTTGCTTATAACCCCGACATTCGCAATCTTTATTTTGGCCGACCTGCCTACGCCGCCCCGCGTAGACGTAATCCAGACGAATGGCGCACATCCGATAACCGACCTATATGTTTTTCTTGCTCCGGCGTCAGCCATATCGCCCGTCACTGCCGAAATCATTGGTTCTAGTCACAAAAGTCCCGCGTTCCGCCCTCCTCTATATACAATGACCGCTCTCGTCCCTTCTCGCCTCGTCACGACCCTTCAAGCACAGCCGCTGATACCGAGTCTTCACGCCTCAACCGATCACCCTCCCTCCACCGCCCTCAGTCCCGTTCGCCCCAACGCCGTCGCTTTTCGTCTCCCTGTCAATATGGCCGCTCCCCGACGAAAAACTAGGCGCTGCAGCCTCTAGAGGTGATGCTGCAGTAGGGACAACGATCTCATATCCTCGTCTTGCTCTTCGTATGCGCCGTAATTTGCTCACCATCCTCGTGGATGGCACAGCCATTCAAGCCCTGATTGATACCGGTGCGTAAGTTACTGTCATGAGCCCAGAACTCCTATCTCGCTTGCGAAAAGTGCTGACCCCTGCCCCTACCCAGGTTGTGCGTATTGCAGATGGAGCAACGTCAAAGGTCATTGGCTTGTGCTCTGCACGCGTAACGGTATCTGGCCGCCATACTACTGTCCTCTTTACAGTTCTGCAGCATTGTCCTCACGACATCATTCTTGGCCTTGACTTTTTGATCATGCACCCATCATAAAATGTGCTACAAGCGTCGTTGAACTTGACCTCCTCTCTCCTTTCGACCCACCCTCTCCTCTTCTGCACCGCCTCTGTAGTGTCGACTTTGTCCGCCTGCCACCTGAAGCCGCAACTTAAGTAACATTCTGCTCTGTACCCTCTATTCTCAATGGACACTATATCGTTACCCCAACTCTTGATGCTCCCCTAACCCGAAGCACTGTCCTTGCTCATACCGTCGTCACAATGACCGCGAACCAAACATGCCTCCCTGTTCTGAACTTGGCGTCGCAAATCAAGCCCCTCCCGCAAGGCATCTCGCTCGCCACTCTGTGTCCTGTGAATGAATGTGAGCTCTCTGTTGTGGCCACCAGTTTAACGCCCTCCTCTGACTTCTTTTTATCTGAAGTTTCCAGTCTTCAAGACTACGCCAAGATGATCAATCGGGACTTTTCTTCTCCACAAGCTTATGCACTCTGTCGTCTGCTGGCATCATTCAGAGACATTTTTGATTTTGGTCAACGCCCATTGTCTCGAACCGCACTTGCGCAACATCGCATAAACACCGGCGGAGCTGCTCCTATTTATCGCCGTCATTCTTATCCAATGCAAAACGCTATTTAATCCAAAAGGATGTTGACAAGATGCTCGCTCAAGACATCATCGAGCCCTCGACGAGCCCGTGGGCGTCCCAAGTTGTTCTGGTTAAAACGAAAGACGGCAGCTGGCGCTTTTGCGTCGATTATCGCCATCTCAACAGTACCACTAAAAGAGACGTCTACCCTGTTCCCAGAATTGATGATGCCTTAGATTGCTTTCATATAGCTAAATACTTTTCTTCCATCGATTTACGATTCGAGTATTGGCAGATCGCAGTTGACGAGCAGCACCGTGAAAAAACCGCCTTTGTCACGGCAGACGGCTTGTACCACGGCTCGTACCATTTGGTCTTTGCAATGCACCGGCGACCTTTGAACGAATGATGGACGCCCTTCTACGCGGATTTAAATGGACAACGTGCCTGTGCTACCTCGACGACATCGTCGTTTTCTCGCCGACCTTTTCTTCGCACCTTGAACGCCTCACCAGTATTAATAATGTATTCCGTACAGCTCGCCTCCAGCTCAATTTATTGAAATTCCAGTTTGCTCGCAGCCAACTAACCTTTCTTGGACACATGGGTGACGCCTCCAGAGTACTACCTGATCCGGAAAAAATTCCCGCCGTCAAAGAATTTCCGCGTCCCCAGTCTTCGAAGGATGTGCGCAGGTTTGTCGGCCTCTGCTCTTACTTTCGCCACTTTATCAAAGATTTTGCCCGTATCGCTCGTCCTCTCACCGTCTTACTAAAGAAAGACACCGCTTTAACGTGGGGCCCTGACCACCAAGGTGCGTTCTTGCCGCTTATGACCTTACTGACGTCTCCCCCCGTCTTGACTCATTTCGATCCCTCAGCTTCCACTGAAGTTAAAACAGACGCCGGTTGATATGGGATCGGTGCAGTGCTGGCTCTACGCCGACATGACAATGACCTCGTGATCGCATATGCTAGCCGCCTTCTCTCCAATGCCGAACGCAATTATTCGATTACTGAGCGCGAGTGTCTCGCCTTGTATGGGCGGTCGCTAAATTGCGACCTTGTTTACTCGGCCGTCCATTCTCAGTTGTAACCGACCATCATGCGCTTTGTTGGTTGTCATCTCTGATAGCTCCCTCCGGCTGTTTGGTCGCTGGGCTTTGCGCCTTCAAGAATACTCCTACAACATAATATACAAGTCGGGGCGCTTTCATCAAGATGCTGATTGTTTGTCTCGGTATCCTGTAGAGCCCCCTGATCTCAGTGACACAGAGGCAATTCCCTGTGCCTTCGCTCTTTCTAATCTCGCCAACATAGCAACGCAACGATCCATCTTTAAGATCCATAATTGAAGGCCTGACATCTGGAAGAACCAATTCTTCTCTGAAACTTTTTGTTGTAAGCATGAAGTCCTCTACCACCACAACTTTAATAATGGTGGTTCTACCTCCCTCTTGGTGATTTCCAAAAAGCTCCGCTGCTCTGTTATTGAGGAACGCCACGACCTGCCCACAGCTGGTCATCTCGATGTGTCTCTCCCTTACGACCGGGTACGGTGTCGTTTTTTTGGCCGGAACTAAACCGCAGCGTTCGGCACTACATCGCAGCCTGCGACACGTGTCAGCGTAGGAAAAAACCATCGCGGCAACCTGCTCGCCTTCTCAATTGTATTCACGTGCCCCTGGGCCCATTTTATCGCTTTGGGCTTGACCTTCTTGGCCCCTTCCCGATGTCACGGTCGGGTCACAAATGGATCACAGTGGCAACCGGCCGATTATGCAACACGTTATGCCATCACACGAGCTTTACAAGCGAGCTTCGCTACGGATGTAGCTGGCTTTTTCTACATAGCGTCATTCTCCATCATGGCGCTCCTCGTCAATTAATCACTGGCCGCAGCCGCTACTTTTTGTCCCGAGTTGCTGAAGACATCCTGCGCTCATGTTCTACGAAGCATAAGCTCGCGACCGCGTACCATCCCCAAACCAACGGCCTTCTGGGACCTCGCTCTGCCATATCTGACCTTTGCTTACAATTATTCCAAACACGACACGACGAGTTATTCACCCTTCTTCCTGCTCTTTGGCAGGCACCTCGCTTCATTTTTGGACACGCTGGCTCCCCCTGCTGGCCGCCCCATAACTGCCTACGCACGTGACGCCATTGCGCAAGCCACTGAAGCGCGCCAAGCAGCCCGTAGTCGGCTCCTCGCCTCTCAGACTACTGAGAAGACTGCCTACGATAGGCGACATCGTCACATAACCTATAACCCTGGGTCCTTGGTTCTTTTATGGTCTCCTGCACGCCGCATTAGTCTCTCCGAGCAACTTTGTCCCCCTATAGTGGCCCTTATCGAGTGGTGCGACAAGTCACTAATGTGATGCATGAACTTGTCCCGCTTGTGCCCGCGTCCTGCTCTCTTCCCACTACTGACATTGTCCATGTTTCGCGCCTGAAGCCATACGAACTCATGCCTTCTTTGCATGAGAAGCGCCGGGACGACGTTTACACTGCCCGCGGTTATGTTACGCGATGACGAAGACGAAGTGTTGCCTTCTCTTGTCTCGCTGAAGGTACAAAGTGATGGCAAAGTAGTGGGATTGGTTCCGTGTTGTGTGCTTGCTCCTATGCCAGATGAGGCTGTTGTAAATACACTGTAAATACATCTAGTTTCCACGTAACAATATATTTGCTTAGCATTCTAAAGAGAAGCTTGAATTATTGATGTTCTTTTTTATAATCGCCACACATTAGAGGAGCCATGGCAGAGGTGTCGTGTAAACACATGCTTGTTTCGCACATATGCAGGTTGCTGTTTTGGAATGCGCTTATTATAAGAAGTATGGAAAGCACATTGAGTTAAGTGAACAAATGGTAATTGACTGCACCAAAAATTCCGGATGTGGAGGTGGTTTTAACCATCTCGTTTTTGACTGGCTGCTCGAGAAGAAAGCAATCAGCAGAAGGAAGGATTACCCGTATATTGGAGTAAGTACGTTTCTTAAAGATACAATTGGCCAACGTTTGTTAGAGCACTGCAGCCCCCGCCAGAATCTAAGTGTGGTGCATTGAAATCCATAAAAAACCTAGTAGATTTGACTCCAGAATATAGAGGTCTCCTCTGAGCGCTTCTATTAACGGAACAAAATTTGCCTTTTTTACCAGTTGAAAAATCCTACAAATATCTGTGCTATGCTTAAAATATTTCAAACGAAAACTGCGCATATCATAATTTTATTACTGTGCTAACTTCCCGCTCTAAATTGCGATATGGTTATTTTTTTCTAGGTAGTTCGATGTTAAAAACTTTATTAATGTGAAAAGAAGGACTTTCATACTCAGTGGGATGGCCATTGCATAAATACTGTGTGTTGCCAAAAGAGAAGTAAACTAATCGAAAATAGTCGTTATGAAACATTTTAAATGTGTAACATGACTTGTATTGTCGCGGTAACTCATAGGAAAACAGAACAGGAAGAAATAAAGTGAAGCGCGTGTTCGGCCTTCGAAATACTTGCCTAAAGATTTCAAAAGTTATTCCTATTTAGTGATATACATCTTTCATGTTCCTTTTTCATGTTCCTTGGATTTCGAGGGACGCTGTGGCAAGATCCTTCTGTGTGATGTAATTCAAATCACAACACGTTCGAAATAATTTCCATCTTACAAACATGACAAATATTGCAGGGAGAACATTCAAGTGACTGACTGAATAGTGTAGGTTTCATTCCCGCACACTGAGCGTAGAAAGACAGATGTTACGTTAACGTCGGTGTCGTTGCTTCCTTAGATCAGTGACGAGAACCACCACGAACCGGCCCTTCGTCATTCGATTAATTTTCTATTTCGGCTCTTTCTGCAAATCACTTTAATCTCCGCAGCTAAAACCTGTAAGTTGAAATGAAAAATGTCGTTTCACTTGGAGCGCACTGACAACGAAGGGTCCATCGTACCGGCTGAGTCGTTTTGGAAACAAAATTCATTTCGAGTAAAGCCCGCCGCAGCAGGATCAACGCTTCATTGTTTTAAGGAACTTGGTGGGGATGATTGTACAGAAAGATCCTCGTGAGAAGCAACAATGCGAAGGCAGGTGAGCTGGCGGGCTCTGTCGATAAAGCAGATTATCCCGGCTGCCGAAGTATCGTCATCAGTCCAGCAGAAAGCAGGGGATGGTGCCCAGGCCATATTAGGGCGGGCGGGCTTAGAGGAATAAGGCAGTACTGTGATGACCTGCAGGTGATCAACGACAGTTCGTAGTTTCAGTTCTTGAGATTAAAATAAGCGAACGCGGACAGAATATAAGGGATCATTTTGTTCGTGCATTGAGATAGAAAGTTCATTTGGGCGTGGTAAAGTTGTAAATGGCAAGGATGGCAAGCACATAAACATGTGCTGCTTATCAACGACGTCGTGAAGTATACCTGCACCTACGTGGCTAATGATAAATGCCAACGCTGTAAGCTAGCAGAGCGTGCAGCCTTTTTTTGCACGAGTAGCCATCCTTACTCAATACCAGCCAGCAGCCTCGTTTCCTTGACCGAGGTAATAAGACACAAGCAACAACAGGGAACAGCCAGAGATAGCAGTGCGTGGGTCGAAGACTAGAAGTCAGTTTTGTCATCGCATGATAGACAGGAAGCCAACAGCAGAACAACACTGGTACTGCTGTGCCTTGGATGACACGTTCATTTTGAAATAGTCTCGAACAGAAAGTTGAGTTTAGGCAGGACAGAGCGACCACATTTTGCGGCCTGGGGGCGGAACTAACTTCGGTCGGCATTTTGTCGGCATTTCTGGAATTGGTTGGCACAAGTTTCATGGCCGAATGTGTTGTGTTACCTTGTGCCATGCATGGCGACATTCCAGGCATCAACGTTTTGCTCGAGAGTGGAGCAACAGTCGATATTGGAGCCGGCGAATGTTCTGTGCAGCCATACATGCCATCACATTTATTCGAAGATCCGTCCCCGATTCGCGACGATTTCTGTTTTGTCACTTACCACGCGGTCCGGCCAGTCAATTTGCAATTGATCCGGATACCTATAGTGTGCAAAAGAAAATGTGTCCCTCGTGCTGTTGTCGACGCAGAAGATGTTCGAACGCATGTGTGGGCCCTGAATCTATCGGCAGAGCCTTTGCGTCTGGCGGCTGGCTCTACGCTTACAAGATTTCGACAGTATGTTACCGAAGCTATTCTAACCATTTATAATAGACCCAAAATTTACTCAAGGCGCCGTACAATTCGGATGAGTTTGGAGCTATGATCAGAAACTAGCTACCCTCTACCGATCGACGTGCACTGCAGGACGTTCTTGGGTTTTGTGCTTCTGTGTTTTACTTTTACGAGACAGGACCGCTTCTGTGCTAGACTCTCCCATGCAGCATCCAAATAACGCTGGGAATGCCAATCCCATTAGGAAGAAACCATATCAAGTCATTTCAACCAGCGCAAACTTTTTCACAGTCAAGTCCAAGAGATGCTGCAGAAGGGATTGATTCCGGTGGCTTCCAGTGCGTGGACAAAGCCGTAATACTAGTGAAAAAGAAAACCAGTTCATTTGGATTTTGGAGAACAATAATTTGAAGAAACAAACTCTTGTCCTTGCCTTCCTCGTGGATAAGGACGCATTCGACCTGATCCGCAGAAACTTCCTGCAGTTAGAGACTGAAAAGCAGCCACGCAATATCAAAAGTTTTCGCAGACTTACTAAATAGTCTTCGTATTTCCGCCGCTTTACCCCTGGCTTCGGTCAACATGCCCATCTCCTAACTGCCCTTCCGCACAAGTACTCACAGTTTGATTGTATATTCAACTGTGATTCGGCTTTCTAACTGATAAAGGTTGCTTTAACCTTGGCACCCTTTTTTCGCCACGTTATTCTTGCCGCGGCCACGAAGATTCACACTGAATCTAGTGACATCTGCCTTGAGGCGATGATAGTACAGATTCATAGCGCTTCCCAGCATGCAATTGTGTATGCTAGCTGTACCTTGACGAAGTCAAAGAGCAGTTACACTGTAACGGAACTGCAATGTCTAGCCGTTGTCTTTGATGCCCAGATGCTCCGTCCATACATATATGGTCGTTCGATTACGATCGTGACTTATTGTCATTCATTAGGCAGGCTCATAATGAATGACATTATAAGACTCATAACGCCGTGCAAGGCCTGCAGGTTGCAGGCCTTGCACGACGACATCATATCAGGTCACCTTGGGGTCTCCCGTACGCTGTGCAGACTTTGGCAGCGCTCTTATTGGCCCAAAAAGTGTAAGACCACAAAACAATATACCTCCAGTTGTGAACAATGTAAACCTCTTGAGTCTCGCACAACGCCCCCTGCAGGGTTTCTAGAACCGGTAACGCCACCATAGGTAGCGTTTAAAAATGTTGGCATCGACTTACTCGGCTGAAATCCCAGGTCTTTAGATGGATGCCGCTCTGTCACACGCTGTCGAATATTTCACAAGATATGTGGAGACTGCTGCGGCTCCTCATCCACCAAGTCAAGTGATGTATCGTCATTTATGCTGCCCTCGATTGTTCTTCATCATGATGTGCCCCGTGTTATCCTCAGCTACAGCGGAAGACAGCTAACATTATAGAGGAATAACTTTGGGTTTGCGGCTCCAACTACCGCCACTTGATACCTCGCCACCCACAAACCAACGGTCTGACGGAACGCCCAAACCACACCCTCACGAACACGCTGTCCATTGTATGTCAAACCGGACCACGGGAACTGGGACAACGTTTTGCCGTTCGTGGCATACGTGTTTAACCCACAGAAGCATGATATCACCAAGTATTCACCGTTTTATTTGCTCTACGCCAGGATGTCCATCCTCTCTCCGCGTTTTTAGACACCATTACCTCTTTTCACCTCACGAAGGCCATGTTCTGTCTCCTAGGCGGTATGTCGTCCTGAGGAAGCCCGTGGCCAGGCGCGCTTGCGCACTTCGTCATCACAGCTTCACTCTGAATGATGATGATGATAATGATGATGTGGCTTTCTCTTTTGCATCGGGTGGGAGTAGAAATGCACCCTAGCCAAGGACGAGATTGCAAGCGCCACGCTGAGGCCATATATGCATCCGGTGGTTTTGGGTGGCTGTGGACACTTTTTATGGAAGCGGCACTTGTACCAGAATATTCCGTTCAAGAAAACGGGCCCCTACTTCATGCTTAGTCGCTTAAGGAAGTGGACTATATGATAACCATAGTCACCGTCCACAAGCGCCGCTTCCGCACGACCCAAGGAGCCCACGTCTCACGTCTGAAGTGCTGCGTGCGTAGTGCAGTTAGACTTGCTCGAGGACGTGCTTCGTTTGCAACGGAAGAAATTGTTATGCGCTACGCAGAGTCTGGTATCAGGGAAGTAGAAATGACTGTGTGGTTAGAAGAGGAGGCTGACGAAGCGCGAAGGACGTTGGCCTGGCTCCATGTACTGCCTTGAGTCATCCCCCATCATCTGAGAATAAAACCATTCCATCAAAAACAATATTTACCCTAAGTTGCGCTGTGTGATATAGGCGTCTTAAAAAATATTGAAACTCTAATGCAGGCAAAAACAATGATATATGCTGCAAGGATAGCTTGGCAGTAACAAACATTGGGGCCCGATAACTGGGACGAAGCATTAACGTAAAGTACCAGAAATTTGTTCAGCCGCATTTGTTGTCCTGTCATTGAGCCTGGCGCCTTTTTTGTAAAAGGTACATGGTAAAATTTGCAATTAATAATAAAAGGTCATGTCAAGAACGATAATACTAGTTGTTTACCTAGTTTGCACCTTCATTGTAGTTATCTGCGGTTCAATTGTATCGACGGAAAAGGCATTTTTCATATGCAAGTTTGAAAAAGTTTAAAGATTGCTACAGAGCGCAATAAAACTACTTTAGAATGCTTCAGTTCTTCTAATTTAAAGCGTGCATCAAATGTTGATCTGGTGCAATGCTTTGTCATATTAATTGCCACAGAAATTTCGCCACCAGACGCGTGCTGACCTCTTCCATCGTATTTACTTTCTTCGCTTTGATCGTAGTCATGTATATTGATTTGCTGAACCCCAACAAGCTACTAGTACATTAGATTTTTCTCTTTCTCCTAGTATTTTTCTATAAAATGCTGAATAAAATATTTCGATAAAGAATTTGACAATAGTGCCTGCTTTCTCTTTAGGATAAAAAGGAATGTAAATTCAAATCTTGGGATGCAGTCACCATGAACATAAGATATGGAAAGGTGAGGATCCATTCTGAAGACAACCTGAAAAAGTGTTTGGAAGATTTCGGACCTGTTGCTGCGGTAATGAATACGGACCCAAGAACGTTCGAACCTTTTTATGGAAAAGGTACGTGTTGTATGACAGCTCAATATTTCCTTTGGTCGAATAAAATCAATTTAAGGATGAGTGCAATTTTACTTCATATAGTGGCTGCACCTACAAATATATGTGAGTTTACAGGATCGCCTACTTTTATGGGAACACGCAAGGATATTTTAGGGTTGGTATTATTGATGCTACGTTGTGTCTATAACGACAAACATTTATGCAAAGTGGAGCAGGCATTGCGAAATTCGGGATTGTTGCTTCGCATAGCCTGTCATTCCTCTTCGATGTGCACCTGGAATGGCCGCACGGGCGATCCGAATAAAGGCACCAAGGTGCGTTCACTTTAAGAGTGGACAATTATGTATCTCCTTAGCCTTTTAGTGCAATGACAGTTATATAGATGTAGAGGTATCTGTAGAAGTAGATGTAGAAGAATTGGCAAAGCATTGCTAGGGTACAGCCCCAAAAACGACCGAATGATTTCACTTTGGATCCAAGGTCACCCTTTCAACATAACAGTTATCCAAGTCTATGCACCGACCACTACTGCTGAAGAAGCTGACGTTGAGAGATTTTATGCGGACCTACAGTGCCTTTTAGACCGCACCCCATCATCAGACGTCGTTTTTCTCATAGGAGACTGGAATGCTAAGGTCGGGAGTGAAGATATATCCGGAATTACAGGCAAGTTCGGTCTTGGCGAGCCAAATGAAGCTGGGCAGAGGCTAGTAGAGTTTTGTCAAGAAAACAACCTGACCATAGCGAATGCTCATTTTCAACAGCACTAGAGGCGCCTGTACACATGGACTTCACCGGACGGTCTGTACAGGAATCAGATCGATTATATTCTTCGCCGGCAGAGATGGAGAAGCGCTATACAAGCAGTAAAAACAAGGCCTGGGGCCGATTGTGGCACCGATCATCAGCTTCTTGTTGCCAAAATTAAGCTTCGATTGAGGAAAACGCAGAAAACTAGAAGGCCTTTCAGGTATGATCTGGATCAAATTTCATTAGAATATGCTGTGGAAGTGAGGAACCGATTTCAAGAATTAGATCTAGAAGACAGAGAGCCCGAAGAGATGTGGATCGATGTTCGTGACATAATACAAGAAGTTGCTACTAAGGTAGTTCCAAAGCAAAAGAAATGCAAGAAAGCAAACTGGTTATCTGAAGAGGCTTTGCAAATAGCTGAGGAAAGGAGGATGGCAAAAGTTATGGGGGAAAGAGAAAGATACAAGGTTCTCAATGCGGATTTTCAGAAAATAGCAAGGAGAGATAAGAATGCCTTCCTGAACATACAGTGCCAAGCAGTTGAGGATAACAGCCAATTAAGGAACGCAAGAGCTCTGTATAAGACAATCAAAGATATCAATGGAAGCTTCTGTGCTCAGCTGGGCGTGATAAAGGACAAACGAGGCAAGGACCTCACTGAAGCCTCAGAGATAAAGAAGAGGTGGCAGGAATACACAGAAGAACTGTACAAGAAGGACCCGAATGTGCAAACCCAACATAAGACGGTTGTGATTACTGATCTCGAGCCGGGCATCCTGAAGAGTGAAGTTGAATGGGCCTTAGCCAGCCTTGCTATGAACAAAGCTAGCGGAATTGATGGCGTTCCAGCTGAGTTGCTTCAAAACCTCAACCATGATGCTGTTAACATTCTGCATACATTATGTCAGAAGATTTGGACAACAATGCAGTGGCCACAGGATTGGAGGAGGTCAGTTTACATCCCCATCCCAAGAAAGGCAGTGCCAAAGATTGTTCCAACTACCGCACGATCGCGCTTATTTCGCATGCTAGCAAGGTGATGTTGAAAATCCTCCAAGGTAGGCTGCAGCAGCATGTGGATCGGGAGCTTCCGGACGTGCAAGCTGGGTTTCGCAAGGGCAGAGGAACTAGAGACCAAATTTCCAACCTTCGCTGGATCTTGGAAAAAGCAAGAGAGTTCCAGAAACCCATCTACTTCTGCTTTATTGATTATGCAAAAGCGTTTGACTGCGTAGATCACAGCAGATTGTGGCAAGCTCTCCAAAAGATGGGAGTTCCAATTCACCTCATCTGTCTCCTCAGGAACCTGTATGAAGGGCAAGAGGCCACAGTCAGAACTGGGCATGGTCTTACTGATTGGTTTCCGATCGAGAAAGGAGTGAGGCAAGGCTGCATACTGTCGCCCTGCCTGTTTAACCTATATGCAGAGTGTATCATGAGGAAGGCCGGTCTGGACGAGTCTTCAGCTGGAGTGAAGATTGCGGGAAAACGTATCAACAACCTTAGATATGCGGATGATACCACTTTAATGGCAGAAAGTGAAGTGGAACTCAAGAGACTTCTGATGCGCGTACAAGAAGAGAGTGAGAAGTTTGGGCTTAAACTGAACATTAAAAAGACAAAGATCATGGCGTCTTGCCCTATGAAGTCCTGGAGCATCAGTGGACAAGAAGTGGAAGCTGTGACAGATTTTCTCTTCTTGGGCTCCAAGATTACCTCGGAAGGAGACTGCAGCCATGAAATTAGGAGACGCCTGCTTGTGGGAAAGAGAGCAATGGTTAGCCTTGACCGCCTAGTAAAGAGCAGAGACATTAGTCTGCCAACCAACATCCGTATAACTCGTGCTATGGTCTTTCCAGTTGTGATGTATGGATGCGAGAGTTGGACTGTGAAAAAGGCTGACCGCCGAAGAATTGACGCATTTGAATTGTGGTGCTGGCGAAGACTCTTGAGAGTTCCTTGGACTGCCAGAAGATCAAATCAGTCGATATTGTCGACCATAAACCCTGACTGCTCATTGGAGGGTCAAATTCTAAAGTTAAAGCTCAGCTACTTTGGTCATCTGATGAGAAGAGAGGAGTCGCTGGAGAAAGATTTGATGTTGGGAAAGGTTGAGGGTCGCCGGAGAAGGGGTAGGCAGCGAATGCGATGGTTAGATGGTATCCTCGAGGCACTGCAGATGAAGTTATGTGATGTTAGGAAGATGGTGAGAGACCGGAAAGCGTGGCGTGACATGGTCCATAGGGTCACGAAGAGTCGGACACGACTGAACGACTGAACTGACTGAACTGACTGAGAAGTAGCTGTACGCAGTGACTTCACAATCCGCACCTGTTCATAGTTTAATATTCGAAAGAATGCACCACTTTGCGTCAGCTTCGCGACTTAACTATTATGTCTTATGAAACTGAACCACTCCGAGCACGAATAGACAGTAATTATGAGAAAAAATGTCATGGCTGTGCCTGAAAGCGCTACACGTCTGGAAAACCTGGTCGATCACGCCACATATTAGAGGTAACCATTTTCACCCCTGACAGTAATGCAGGGCACCGTCTTTTCCCGTATTCAAGTTACGTTTACAGTGTAGAAATCCTAGCATTTTAAGACAGGTTTCCATGTGGCCAAATATTTACCTGCATTCGAAACATACAGCCCAGCATAAATGATCATTTGATTACATTCTCGGCTCTCTAAAACAAATAAGTTCATCTCGGTGGCAAAGTTGGGTTTTAGACGAGAAAGGTAGATGCAATACGCTTTACACCAGAGAAAATTTCTTTTTTATACGAACTCCGACAAAGGAAGAATATGTGATCTTTAATTTGTTTTTATGAGCGACAACATATTATATATAAGGCATAAGAAAATAATTATCCCTGTGTTTACCAATAACTCTCCCAGGTGGTCGAAATTTCCGGTGTCCTCCAGTATGCCGACACTCATAGCCTTAGTCGCTTTGAGACTTTAAACCCCGCTGACAGACAGACAGACAGACAGACAGACGGACAGACAGACAGACAGACGGACGGACGGACGGACGGACAGACAGACAGACACACAGACAGACAGGCGAACAGACAGACGGACGGACAGACAGACAGACAGACAGACAGACAGACAGACAGACAGACAGAC
>JAJIZL010024086.1:66323-159895 GCA_023969395.1 Amblyomma maculatum | reverse complement strand
GACAGACAGACAGACAGACAGACAGACAGACAGACAGACAGACAGACGGACGGACGGACGGACGGACGGACGGACAGAAAGACAAACAAACAAACCAATAAGTTACTTATCGCCTGTGAATCATTTAGAACTACCGGTTTGTGATTTATGTTGCTTTTGTTCGGACCGGCGAATTCTGAAATGCATGTATGGCGACATGTCTTGTTTTTAAATGAAAGTTCTCACATTATATGTGTTTCTTCTAATTTTTTTGCACGTAAAATCTTATATGTATGCGAAATATATTTGCTGACTAGTACTTTTCCGAAAGCAACGCCCCACCGTGCTGGTTCAGTGGTTAAGATTCCCGACTACTGTTCCAGAGAACGCGTGTTCGAAACCTATCAGCGGCGGGTGCTTGTCGATGGGGACGAAACTGAGAGGCGCCTATGTTCTGTGCGATGACTTAGGCGTTGCTAGCCTACGCCAGCAGAGCTTCGTGAGGGGGCTCGCATTTGGTCTTGACTATGACGTCATGGCATACGGCATACGCGATGCTCGCCTCTTGCCCTCGTATATTGCTCTAGGACACTGTACTCGTAGTGAAGCTTTTCGCTTCAAACACCTGCGCCTCTCCTCGTGAAGTAACTCGGCGAGTTCACGCATGGGCAGCACCGGCTAAAAGTGATCACACGCACGCGAGACCCGGTGCTGACTAGCTTAGTGAAGCTTTTCGCTTCAATAGAGAAGAAAGAAAAATTCACATTGGCTTAGCAGTTTTTAAGCCTAGGAGATCGCGAAAGCAAGAGATCCGGAGTATCTCCAATGGAAGACGACACCGCCTTTTAGGGTGCTTAGATGCGCGTGCCCTCGACGGGGGCGTGTGCATTGTTGTGGCTGTAGGAAGAAGGAGAAGAAAATGCACGGACCTGCTACTGGCTCTGTAGCTGAGCCACCTCCGCTGTCTCGTGCAGACAGAAGAGAAAATATAGAAGAAAGAAACAACAGCCGCAACAACAGTCGTCGTCCACCACCGAAAAGGTGGCGGGTGCAATGACGGCCTACAACAGATAATTCTGTGCAGGCTAGCCCCCGCTGCAAACGGCGGTGACCTACCTGCCCCAGCCCCATCAGGGGAGTGCGCGTGTGCATTGAGGCACCGTACCACCCAATGGTGCTAAAAGAAATACTTTCACAGCTCCGCCCGGAGAGGTGTCCCCGGTGGCGGTCGTTTGAACTAGCGGCGCTGAATCCGACTCTTGCTCCTTGCCAGGTGCCTCGCCTGCTCCACGCGGCGCGTAAACAGGGCCGGCACATACGTAGCTGTTACGTGCTGCCGTTGCACTGTACATGGCTACACTGCAATTATGACTACATTTTTTGCTTCGTTTGGCTTCGAAGTCATGCATTACCTCATAGAACGCCTTTTGTGTGCAGAAAAAGTAATGCCGTGAAACAATTGTGACAGGGTTGTCGACTTGCTCACCAGAACCAACGTTCTAGTAATGTTGTCTGTACTTCGGTTTTATTTATTGTTATTACGTAATGTCGTAAGCTGCTCTTACAGGCGAAAATGTGTCACGATAGCCGTAATCAAGAATTCAGAAAAACGTATCCGAAGAGTACAGATGTCCTTTCGTATTAAATTGTGGCGTAGCCATTCATTGCGCCAGCGTTCAGTGTGGTGCCATGCAATTTCGCACCTTAGTTTCCAGTTTCAGTCCAAATTCTGACGGGGATTCAAGCAGCCAACATGTGTGCCTCAAATTCTCTGCCGTTGTATTATGTGCGCCAAAAAGATGCTGCGTTTTGCCTCTAAAATCAAACCAAATATACGCACGATTGCCAACTACATGGCAGCCTGGAGATGCCTAAAATTGGCGGGAATGCAGTGACGGCGTTAAAGGCGCTGTCACGTTTTCTCTTGAGACGAAGCTTAATCGTTCTGCTATATATATATATATATATATATATAATGTTACATGTGGTGGAGATAAACTTTGGTTGCGTTCCATGAATCTATACAATGCCTTACGATTAATTGGATTAGAGAGATAAATATTAATGTAGCATTATACTCATCCTTAGCTATGCGAAGTTTTTTAAATGAAACCGCATGAAATTTAAAACTTATCCAATTTTGAGTACACTGGTTATAGGAAAGGCTCTTCCATGCCGCTTTTCAACGACGATATGCTTTTTCGCATTCTTCTTTCCACCATCGGCACGACGAAACGAAGGTGCAATTGAACAATTCCACTGTTGCACTTTTAACCTAGCCATGATTATTGTAAAATCCGGGAGGCTGTAACAGCCTCTTTTAAGACATCAGTGTTATTCTGAAGATTAGGGGAAGATTTTTTACATTTAGTGTTAGATGGCTGGACTTTGAGGGACAGAAAGAAGCGCGGCACTTCTGGAATGAAGATGTCATCTCTGTATTCAAAGGGCAAACTGTGGAAACGTGCCCATGCCAGGACTCTGAATCTGCTCTTTCAAGGCAGAAAAAGGAGTAGGCGTCGTCTGGGTAGAATCGCCCGCAACAAAGCCCCTAGCAATCGTAGGAACATGGCATTCAGTTATAACAGGGTTGCCAACTTGCAAATCTGCAATTTCGTTAGAGCCAACATTGTATCTATGACCTGTGACACAGCTTCTGTAAAGGTGACTAACATACGCTCCAAGCTGAGACAACCAACCGGCTTTGTCAGGCCTGCTTCTACATCTGTATCTAGTGTTCTTGCACAAGCTGCATATGAATTCCTCTTAGGGTCTAGCAGTGCATAGCCATGTGCCCCAGACCACGTTTTGTGCTGGATAATGTCGACAACAGTTTGCTCGTATGCGCGTTTAGGGCAAGTATCATCATCAGCAGGATGATCTGTGTGACATAGTGTGCAAATTACCACAGCAGACGTGCAGACGTCAGATGAATGGTTGTCTCTGCACAGTCTGCAGCGTGTTGCGGATTTGCACGCCTTTCTGCTGTTTCCAAATTGCCAGTAGTTTTTGCATTGCAAAGGGCAAGGCTAAAGACGATCTACACGGTAGACAATGGGAAATACCTTTTCCTGTGTTGGATAGTTAGCCCCAGCAAACATTGCTATCATCGATTCTGTCGGCCCCCTCAAGCCCCCAGTATCCCTGCTGCGACGAAATAGTGATATGATGCCAATGCCCGCATCGTAAATTCCTCGATCATTTCCTGAGGAGAAGCCAACGAATCCACGCTGCGTATAATATCGTTTGAACATGCCGGCTGTTCAGGTATAAAAGGCTTTACTGGCAGTGATGAAAATGATGGGCATTAAAGCAAGTCCGACAAAAATTGTATATTCGAGGACTTACAGAGAATACCTCTCCTGCCAAACGGACGCACCTGAGAGATTTCTAGGTAGTGGGAGTGACAGTCTTTACCTACTCCTGGATTATTTTTGAAGTTTTCAACTTAAGGGCTCCATCCCCAATTGGTACAAATGACACCGGTATTATGCTTATTCCATTCCTTCGAAAAGATTGCAGGTCCAAGCTTTGGGCAGGCAGACTGGCCAACCACGATGCAAACTACCACCTCAGGAAACTAGAGACATTATACACCTATTTTAACATGAAACCTAATTTCCGGTTTCAAACCACTACTGGCCAAACTCCGACGTGTATTGGCCTCACCGGAGAGAATAGTCAGGCTAGCAGACAAGGCAGGAACCAGCAGAACAGCACACCAGCTTCTGAAATCAATCCCACACCGAGTTCCGCATCCTCTTCACCCATGAACCCCTCAAAAAATTTTATTAAGCCATATTAGCTGCAGGCCTCATTATAGGCAGAATTTTAGTTGAAAAGGCTGCTAACTTTATGAATATGTTGCAAATACATATATCATAAATTATTATGCAACTAATATAAAAACCCAATGGCAAACTTTCTATGAAGCTGCTAATGAGTGCCAACAACATCGGGAAACAATGAAGGCCGCGTTTCGCGTTTTCTTGCGCACTGGAGGAAAACATTGAAGTGTTACTCCTCCATACTTTTATGCACTTATGCTTACAAATAGTCTTATTTGCTTGCCATTGTGTAGGCCTCAATAGTAGTGATAATAAGAGGAAATTGCAGAGCTAAAGTTTAAAGCCACTTACTCCTCACAAGTACGTTAGATAAATAACAGTTGCTTCATTAACGACGAGAAAATACTTCCTATTGCCCGACTACTGTGCCGGAGTTCCCGGGTTCGAACCCGACCGCGGCGGCTGCGTTTCGATGGAGGCGAAACGAAGTGGCGTCCGTGTGCTGTGCGATGTCAGCGCACGTTAAAGATCCCCAGGTGGTCGAAATTACTCCGTAGCCCTCCACTACGGCTCCCCTTTCTCTCTTTCCACTTTCACTCCCACCTTCCTCCCTTCCCTTACGGCGCGGTTCGGGTGTCCACAGAGCAAGTGTGACAGTTACTGCGCCTTTCCCTTCCTGTGAACCAATTTAACTTAACTCCTTGAATGTAACGTTTAAATGCGTAAGTCGTTTAAGGTTTACTTCCCATGAATGCTTCTCCGTTGGGGTGTCACATGGTTGCATTTCTATTGCACTTGACGACTTCCTCATTTTAAACGAAAGTATTTTTCGCTCATTAAATATATTGTGGTTTATTCGAAATTGCTAAATTGCGAACCCCACAGAAACTTTCTCAGAGCATGGCTGACCCGGCCGTGGGACATGGTGCCATGGCGTCACACAATGTGCATACGTGTTACTGCTCGACATTATAACTGCATGGTCAGCAGCCGTTCGGAAGAACCCCTGCAAACTGAGAGCGTCTTCTTTTCTTCCCTTCTCTTGCACCTCTCCGATGTTCTCGTCGATTTGGCCGCGTCATGTAGTTCACGCACACATTGAAATGAAGGATGACGAACTTGAAGTAACTAGACGAAACGTAACCTTATATAAAAAACACCAAGTACAGAAATGTTGTTTACGAAAAACAGAGAGACGACTATCTTGATAAAAGAGACCGACTCACTCTATACACTGCTGCGCGAGCAGGCGCGTCACCTGAAACGCGAGCTCATAGAGCGCCTTTCACGACTTCGTCTAAGCGGGGGCCTGCCTCCTAACTATATTCTAGCTTTGTGAAAACCGGCAACCGGCCTGCGGCGGGCTCTCAAGTACCCGTCGCCGAAAGTTCGAGATGTGGAAATAAGGAGGGCCAATAGCGCAGCGCCTTCTATGTTATGAGCATCTCCTCCGCCTCGCTAGATAAGCCTATCATTCTCTGGAAGCCATGGGCTCCACGCTTGGCCTTCTCAATGAAACGAAGTGAGGAGGAGTGGGCCAATGCGGTGGATGCATGCGTGGGTCAGCGTGCCTTGTCCCCCGCGTTGAGCGGGAAGGGAGGCGCAACGCGATGGTAGAGATAGCGCAATCGGCTGCGCTTCTTCTGCAGACCACTTCATTTCCATCGGTGCCGCTTTTTCCGGCGTGGGCGAAGAAACATTTCAAAAAAGACAACCGCGGTATAACACTGGGAATGTAATACCCCGATTCGACGAGAGGCTTTGATTGCTATGGTCTCGTCACGTTGCTGATTGCTAATTGGCAACCGTCCGGACTTCTGATGCCAGAACATATGGACGACTCTAGACCAAAGATACATTTTTCTGACATGCGCTGCCGGTTTCTTCGTCTGGTTTGACTTCTAAAGATACTGAAATTGTGATCCACTTCTGACCAGGTCTCTACAATGCTCGAAAATGTCCACCACTTCCATTGACACACGCAGTAGTTGTCTGCGGATACGGGACATATAGAGGGGAAGATTATTGGCTGATTAGAAACAGGTGAGTATTGCACAACAATGTTTCCTTTGAAGAGCGTCTCTTTCATGGCGTTTCATGTTGGCATAATATAAGAAATCGTTGGAAAATTTAACATAATACGTTAACAGAGTTTTTCCATCTTCTTAGTGCTTGGGCTGAGTGCTTCAAATGAACATCGGTGCCAGTTTTCGTTTCATTTGTAGACAATGAGAACGAACGTTATAATGTATGGTGTGAATATGATGAGAAATGTCTAAGTTTTCAAGACCTTGATCTGTTATGCCCGATATATTATATATAGAAGAGTAAATTCTACAGACGTTAGTCCAATGCGTGAAGCTATTGTGACGTCTGATGGAGAGCGTACAAGGCATGGACCGCATTCAAGGGCTTATGATGATGCACAATGAGCATTTAAAATTTACCTCCAGGGACAATCCTGAGGCTGACATTATAGCAATATTAGATGTATAAAATCTGGAAGAGCACATTAGTGTCGGTAATGTGACACATAATAGGAGCAAACATGTAATTAAGTAAGACTATTGAAGCAGTTCTAGGGGCAGTTCGCTGCAGCGGAGGTCATGAAAGCGGCCATGAGGTGAGCTGCATGCCCAAGTCAGCCGCGACCACGCCATTCATGATGTTACACTCAGCGAAGCGCAGATGGGAAGCCGTGACATACAAAATATTTTCTTAAAGCAAGCGATCAACGCATCCAGAAAATAAAAGGCAACTAGGGCAAGTCACATTAGCAAATATATATTAAAAAGCGAGCATATACCCATACTCCCGAATGACATGTCTCGTGTGCGACCTAGTCAATTGGTGTAACGACTGGCAGAGGGAGTTAAACTTAAAAAAGTCTGTGTTCATGTCAGTAACTAGGAAAAAGAATGTTATTAATTTCAATTATCAAATGAATGATTACATGCTCGAAAGAGTTGATCAGTATAAATACCTAGGCTTAACTTTTACATCAGACCTACGATGGAATACCCACATTGAAAATGTCATCTCCAAAGCTTTTAAAACACTATGGTACCTGCGGCGCACAATGCACAGTGCTAATCCGGATGTAAAGTGCCTGGCTTACAAAACCCTAGTCAGACCAATTATCGAATATGACAAAGTAGTATGGGATCCTCACACAGCAACTAACATTCACAATCTAGATAGGATTCAGCGGCTCGCTGCAAGGTTTATATATAATAAATACCGCCGTAACCATTCTTCAACAGACCTCTGCCAACAAGCCCAACTACCAATGTTAGAAAGCAGAACCAGGTATGAAAGACTAAAAACTCTTTACCTCATTATCAATAATTATCTAAAAATTAATAAATCAGACTACTTTGAGATCAAAACTAATGAGACATCAAGGCATCGTCATAGTAGGTTCATTCCATTGCCAGCTATAAAAATAATTGCTTCAAGTTTAGTTATTTTCCGCGAACTTGTAAGGACTGGAACTCTCTTCCATATTCTGCTGTTCGATCATCATCATTATCTGAATTTGTACGCCATTTAGAAAATTTCATCTATGGCACTACCACAGGGCGATGAGGTTCTATTGCTGTTGTGTGGGATGGCTGTTGTTCCGATTTCTGTGTAATTCATTTTTGTTTTGTTTGTGTGTGCATTCAGAGACAAATTTTGATTTACTATTGATTTTCATCGTGTTCTATATTGCTCATTTTTTCGTTTTGTATTTTCCACTCCTGTTACAGCCCCTTATGGTGGCTGACAGTATTAATAAATGAAATGAAATTGGAGAAATTCAAACTTCGCGTCCGCACTTGATACCTCAACGATCGAGGGAAGTTGCTAGCATTTACTTTTCTCAATTATCTGGCATACTGACATTCTGCATCACGTTATTTAGCAAAAAAAGTTCTGTACCTTGCGTTAATTTCTGTGGTTGTTGTTTCCTTGTGTAAGAAACGTATGTCAATCCCGTAGCTTCTCCTAGTCGTCTTCAGTATGTAAGAAGGCTTCAATTCTAAAAGCTTTAGTGGATAGGGTGCGTACCAGGGGTTTCCACAAAGATTTCACCCTCTCTGTTAAAGAGTATGACACTCACAGTATAGCGGAACTAAATGTACGCCACCTTACACTAGAACAGCGGAACTAAATCTACGCCCCCTTACACTAGAACAGTGCTGGTGAACCATTTCAAACACATACTCTTCGCTAGGTAACTATGTGCGAAATTAGAAGATTGTACCAACCTAATCAGACTCACTTGGCTACATACGGGATAAGAAGCTCGGAGGTTGCTGAATAGGGACATTTCCGCGTTAGTGTTCCTGCAGCTTGCAATTGATCTTCTCCATCACGGCACCACTATTTCACATTTATAATAGCGCAATGCATTCTTGATGACAGTGACTGCTGTCTCCTTGTGTTGTACCACTCTCAATGCTTTAATTGAGCTCAGCGAAATGAACGAATTCCAGGCGATATTGTGATTGCGCTTCCCGATAGTAACAAGATCCGCTCCAGACCGTCGCCACCTTTCTATACAAAACAAAACTCATTTGAGCACTGGAATATTGAGATGTCCTGTGAATTTTATACGTAAAATTTAGTAGCATGCCTTTTTTATGCCATCTGCTGCGGTTATGTATCACAAGTTGAAAAAGATCCTGGTGCTGCTATTGCGCGTATTATTTGAAAATATCAATTCTGTTATATTGCAGCTTCTAAATATAAGTTTTTTTTGTTTTAGCGGCTTCTTCGCAAGTGTTGGCACAGCCGATGGGCAGCTATAGGCGTCTTGCGCTGCCCAGGGGGTGCCAAAAAACGTTGCTAAAAAGCTCCCTTTAGGCGTCTGCTGGGTAGTAGAAATCCTCGACGTCTGCATCCGAATACATGCAATCGGTACAAATTACCCGCTTTATATTTGTGTTATATGTGAATTAAAAAAAGGCGATGAAAACGATTCCAGTGTTGTCAGAACGTGAAATGTCAATAAATAAACCAGTGTCGGGTTTTGTAC
The DNA here is from genome assembly GCA_023969395.1 of Amblyomma maculatum. Lineage (NCBI taxonomy): Eukaryota > Metazoa > Arthropoda > Arachnida > Ixodida > Ixodidae > Amblyomma > Amblyomma maculatum. The sequence goes on along the minus strand of JAJIZL010024086.1, from coordinate 151,105 downwards.
GACGCACAGAAATCGGAGAAGTCTGAGCATGCTGCAAGTCGATGCGGTGAGGCGAGTGTCACGTGAGGTCCTAGAGTTCTAAGAAAGTTTTACATGAAACTATGCGGCGTGTGAATACACGAATTCGCAATAGGGATAAGCAGTGTAAATTACGCTTCTGATGCCCAAATAGCTTTTCCGATAGGATCCTTGAGTGGCCTGTGCTTAGGCCGCTGTAGAAGGCGTTCAATGCAGACTTGTTCCTGAACTTTTAAGGTTATCCTGCATCATCATCATCATCATCATCAGCCTGATTATACCCACTGCAGGGCGAAGGCCTCTCCCATATTTCTCCACTTAACCCGGTTCTGTGCTAGCTGCATCCACTTGACCCCTGCGAACTTCTTAATCTCCTCCGGCCACCTAACTTTTTGTCGCCCCCTGCTACGCTTTCCTTCCCTTGAAATCCAGTTTGTTACCCTCAGCGACCATCGGTTATCCTCTCTTCGCAATACATGTCCTGCCCATGTCCATTTCTTCTTCTTAATTTCCACTAGAATGTCGGTAACTTGATTTATTTCTCTGACCCACTCTGCACGCTTTCTATCTCCTAATGTTACCCCTACCATTTTTCGTTCCATAGTCCTCTGGGTTGTCCTCAACTTAAGTAGAACTCTCTTGGTTAGCCTCCACGTTTCAGCCCCATAGGTGAACGTGTGAAATTAAAAGTGAACGTGATTTCCAGAAATCAGCAGACATATATTGAAAGAAGACCAAAAACAGATTCAAGGGAAAATTTTTATTTTTCCAGTAGCTTTGTGTGGAGCACAGCACAAGGACATATGTTATTCTCTCGCCATCATGCTGTAACAAACCCGGCCATTATTTGCAGATGCATACTTGGTTTCGAAATGTTCAATGTGCTTTCCACGTGTGGTATCTGTAAAAACTAGAGTAAACCTTGGCATAACTGCAGGATATCGAAATAATGTTTATTATTCAAGCAGAAAAGCAGACGAAGCACAATGAAAACAGCATACATGTCAGTACAGCTATCCAGTCCAGTATTCAAATCGCGGTTCGTTAACCGAAATAAATTATTAGCATATTTTTTTGAAAACAAAGAAATCGTTTACTTCTACTGACTGGCAACACCAGACAACAGACTGTAACGCCTTATAAACAGAGTGACATGAATAGTTTGAGAGCCTCTGCGTTGAAAAATGGATTCAATGTAGCAAGGTTGCATTACTGAATTGTGTTCAATCATAAACGCTCATATAACTAAGCGCTAAAAATGTAAGGAGCCGCATAATAACCATATAATATAGAAAGCGATGGTATAAGACGATGGATTTTGAAACAGGACAGAAAAAATAAAGTGCGGAACATTTCGAGCAACAGCAAATTCAAAAGTGTGTATCTTTTTAATATTTTAATGGAAAGCTGCAGTGTATATATAAGAACAATTATTGCTTATTGCCTGGTATTTATGGATTCTGAGTTGAAGCGGAAAGGCATTTCAAATGCTAAGAAACAAAGGAAAATTATTGGTATTGATACCGCCGCTTCGTAAAAATCTGCTTCGTGTGCATGCGGCTGATCAAGGGCTAGGAGCACCGACGTTTTCGGAAAATAGAAACGTTTCGTCCATTGAGCCTCCTATCAAATACTTCGCTAATCGTTTCTTTTTTTTCAGACTAGCGGAAAGACATACAGCTGTAAATGAGCATGAACTTCTCTTTTGAATTTACAACATATATTAAGATTCTCACCTTTCGGTTGGCATTGCTCTGCTCATAACGTCAGGCTTGACATTTCGCAATGAGAATTCTTCGTCTTTCTCACTGCCTGCCAAAATAGATAAAGTGGCTTATAATCCATACTGACATGGAAAGTATCGCACAGTAAAATGAGGGTGGTACTCACAAAGAGTATCTCTTGATGGCCAGACTTAAGTTCTTATCACGTATATGATGTGGATGTAAGTTCCGCAGATTACGAACGGCTTCATATCCAGGGCGCACGTTTTCTCTTCTAGGGGTTCTGTGTCTTGGGGACAGCGTCCCCGCCACAGTATGGGAGCGTATAGCAAGTCGCGATGGGATACCGTATTTATATACAAATTAGTTACGTTCTCTACGTGATGGTGTGTCTTGGGGACGGCGTCCTCGCCACGGTACGGGAGCATATGAGAAGTCTCGAGGGGATAACTAGAGTTTGTTATAGAAAGAGAAGGTATGCAACCAAAAATTGGCTCTGCAAGATTCAGAAAAGTTCAAGGGAGCTATACTGCAGTTGAGGCTAGAAAATGAGAGCGCGCAAAATTACAAAGCCGTTTCTGGGGACGTGTTACTCTGTTTCGGCCATCAAGGGCTCATTCGTGGCGTGGCATGGCCAATATGGTGGAACAGCACGCAGTCAGGGCTTTTGTTGGAAGTTTATTGAAATGGCACTGCTAAATGGGGAAAACAGGGGGAAACTATGGCTTTCTTTAAAAATGAAATGGAGCGGCTGTGCCAATATGACCGAAACACTGGAAAATTAGTCTTCTTAGGCAGAATAATAGAGTGGCATTGCCAATATATGGGATAATAGTTCAAAGTCAGGCCCCGTTTTCAAGTAAAATGAAGCGACTGTGTTATATGGGAGAAAGAGTGAAAAACTACTGCCATTGTTGGAAGTGTAATTGAAAACCTTTTCAATATGTTGAAAGAATGGACAACAAGTGCTTTGTTAGGCATTGGAATGAAGTGACACTGCCCATATTGAAAAATAGAGGAAAATTGCCGAAGTAGATAGTTCTCAGCAATTTAGGGGCCATCATTGGCAATATCAGTGAATAGGAGACACTGGAAACAGTGTTTTCTATTACTGAGAAATAGTGTAAATCATGTAAGGCCGCCGTTGCCTATTGTCTAATGCTTCGGCGCGCACACCGCAGAACGCAGCGCAGATGGAAATATCGAGCGGCTTCCAGATGACGGCACGGCTGATTGCGCAATCCCAGCCAACACGCTGCACCTCCTCGCCGCTGTAGACATGGGCGGTGGAGGCGAAAAGCAAGACGCTCGTCTGCTGTGCGATGTCAGTGCACGTAAAAGAACCCCATGGGGTCTAAATTTCCGGAGTCCTCCACTACGGCGTCTCTTATAGCCTGAGTCGCTTTCGGACGTTAAGCCCCACGAAACAAACAGACATGGGTGGAAAGGCACGCTGATTCATGCGTACATCCAAGTGCGTGGAACTGGTCCTCCTCACTTCGTATCTTTGAGATGGCCGTGCATGTTGACGATGGCTTCTAGTAGGTTCCAGGTCTTTCTAGCAAGCCGGGGGAGGAGAGCATATGTTTTGCTGCAATACATGCTGTTTTCGCTCCTCCTCCGAGTCTCGAAGATTCGGCGCCGGTTATTTGAGAGCACATCGCCCGGCATCGGCTGGTTCTGGTTCTCGCTCGGTAAAGCTACGATTGCTGAAGCAGGCAAGGCCTGGCGCTAGTGTCAGGTAGCGCATCTTCACGCGTAGTGAGGTGTTGAGTCAGTCATTTTCTGTTAGTGTCGTCTCCTTTCTGTCCCGCGTAAATACGTTTTCTGTATCTTGTGTCTGTGTCATATAAAGTTACTTTCATCGCGGTAGTTCAAGTTTGTCGTGCTATGTCTTCTGTATCTTGTGTCTATGTCATATAAAGTTATTTTCGTCGTGGTACTTCAAGTTTGTCATGCTATGTCTCATTGTGTGTGTGTGTGTGTGTGTGTGTGTGTGTGTGTGTGTGTGTGTGTATGTGTGTGTGTGTGTGTGTGTGTGTGTGTGCGTTTACACGTCGCCTGTCGAATCGACAAGCACCTTTAATAGGTGCAAAAGAACAAAGTAACGAGCCTGACATTTAGTGGCGCAGTCGACAGTCTGATTTGGCAACTGCAGCACTCCGCAAACCTAGTCCGTTACTCGAACCATCGCAACGTTATTGGTGCTCACAGAATACGTGTTGTCGTTCAAGGTGAAAGAGCGTCGCGGCGTGTCAGGGCTTAGCGACCCCAAGAGGACACGGTTAGGGGCAGCGGCGAGTATAAGTGTCCACCAACGAGGGGCGACGCGCCAAGGAAGGAACAACCGTTGCTGAGGTGCACAGATCTCCCGGTCGTTCGAAGGCAGGAACTTCATAGACGCGTGCAAGGGCCCAGAGACCCCTAGTGGCGACGATCAGATGCAGCGACGATCGGAAATGTCCCACAGCGAGGATCGACGTTGCAAGGAAGGCGCAACCCTTGCACAGGTGAGCTGGATTTCTTGCGTCCGTTGGTGTGCATGGCTCAGACATTAGAAGCGGGAGGTGCATGGTGTCGACGTGTAGTTACCTTAGTAAACATGAGCATTAAAAAATCAGTGTTCTCCGGCAGGACCACTGTGTACGTACGATTCACCGTAGTAGCACTGAGACGGAAGTATTACAAAGCAAAGACCAATGTAGGGACCAACTGAAGCTTCGAGACACAAAGGCGAAAAGGGAAACTGAAACGCGAGAAACTGAATTAGAATTCAAGTAAGATAAAGTTGAGTTGGAAATTAGAAAGATCGAGACAGAAGTGAGAAAGCGCGAACTCAAAACTCAAAAAGCGTTAGCTGAAGCTCGAGAGGTACAAACAGAGGTTAGATTATTAGAAATGAGACAAATGCCTCGTGGATTCCAAACCGAAACAAGTAAAGTTGAACGAACTAGCACGAATGCAAAAGAGCGGCTCCTTACAAGCTGCGTGAGAGGTGACGCCGCAGCCTCAGCGTCGGACGCTACCGTGAGCACTGAGCCAGCGGAGACGGTCTTCGCCGGAGGGCGCGATTCAGTCTGCCTGGGTGGTGCAGATGAGGTCCGAGAAGTAAACAACTCCAAAACAACTGCGGAAGCCTTAGCAATGGAAGTGGCCGCGGACGCTCAAATTTCAGAGTGCTTCAGGTTTCGAACAGGTGCCTCGGAAAGCCCTCAGAAGCAAGAGACCGAACTGGAACTCAATGTGGACGATGACATCGTAAAGCCTAAAGCTGCGGAAGGCGAAATGGTTCTGACGTGTCAAATATACCAAACGCGGCTGGAACAGGGACACTAGGTGCAATCCCGAATGGCGAGCAAGGGGCCATGGCTGGCGGTTTATTGACGGGAATCGCGCAAGATCAGGCCGTCCGGGCAAAACACAAATTGTTGACTACAAAAAAAATGCTATTGGCAAGAAACATATTTCAGTCCTGATCGTCAACGGCGAGGACAGAGCATCGACTGGTGCGCAGTTAACTTCCTTATGAGAAGAGGAGCTCGAGTCGCTCCACGAGGCGACAGGCTCCCCAATCGAAGACGAGAGTGATACGCGGTGCATGCGTGCAAACGTACAAGAGCCGCTCAATAAGATGAACCTGCCTCACTCTAGCGATTCTCGAGACGCAATAATTTATGCCTGAGCAGCGTTACGCCGGCGGGGGTGAGCCGGGCCCGCTCGCCTGTGCATGAAAGGGTGTGCGCTTGTGCCCAGAGACCGACGACCGAAGTGCGTTAACACATTCTGGACAAGGCCATCGTGCTGTGCTCTGTGTGCAGAACTGAAGGACTTTTGTCAGTTTTGCATGTCATGTTGGGAGTGGTCACGACAAAATTGTAAACGCTGTGTGAGAAAAATAGTAACCTGCTGCGAATGTCATGCATGCCGAGAACCTACTGCGAGCCGAGCAAACATTCTGCTGCAGATTGTGTTCTAACAGACACAAAGTCGCGGCGCTTTGTATGTGTTTGGCTTGGCTTGGCTAAAACGCCCAGCAACCCTCTAATGGTAGGGTGTGTAGTCCGTTTTCTAATGTTTCAACGCGCACGCCAGAGGAAGCGGTGAAGATGGAAAGATCTAGCTGCTACTCGATCCAGGCGCTGCCGATTGCGTAATCCAAGCCCCCGCGGTTCGCATCGTTGCCGTCGTCGACATAGGTGAAACGGCACGCTGACTCACGCGTGCATCCCTCCACACGGACCTGGCCCTCCTCCTCACTTCGCGCCTTTGGGAAGGTAGCGTATGCTGATGAGGGCTTCTAGTCGAATCCAGGTGTTCCAGGTAGATGCCAGTAACAAGTATCGTAATCATCATCCATCTTCTTTCTCCCAGCAATATTCTTCCTTTCTGCTGTTGATGTAGCGAGGGAGGAGCAGTATGTAACGTTTTGCATCCTTGAAATGCGTCGAAGGTGTGAAAAATAGTATTCAAAAAATGACCTGGATTAAGTTTGACAACAGGAAATTTTTTGACACACAGGACAGAGAAATACTTTAGGGGGAACTTTGGGCACTAAAGGTCAATGAGGCGACAGCCTGTATTCGCAGTAGTCCGAAGCCCTCCACTACGGTACCTCTTTCTTTTTTTCACTCCCACCTTCCTTATTTTCCTTACATGTGGTAGGTACTGCCCTTTTCTTTCCTGTATAACTTAAAACGCAGCTGATGCATGCTTTACCAAACTTGCTTTATCGTGCCGCGGTTCGGATATCCGTCGGGGTCAGTTTCGTATATTCTTCAATCGCCTGCTGACGTCATGATCAGTCATGAAATCATTATGGCGTTAGTTCCGGTTATTATGCATGATTGGATGACGTTACATCCAGTAATTACGTCACTAGGTGATGACGTCATAGTCATTCATCTCTCCACTACCATTTTATCTGTCACTATTACTAACTACTACTATCATTATCGTTCACTACCTGTCACTAATTAGTGGCAGCGGTCTGCAAGGCAACCGCGTTGGCATGACGCTAAACAATAAGTAAGATACGTTTCTCCTGTGGCCTCCGCAGTCAAGTCAGTATGATTGGGAATTAAAGTGTGACCGAACCTTTGAGAGTGCCTACTATAAGGGCAATAATAAACTCTCTTATAACGCAATTTAGCAAGCTCAGGTTGCACAGTAGCATTTAAAAACATTTATTTAGGAAGCCACCGGCAAGACAAAAACAAATCCCGTAATTTTAGCACGTCTGTCATTTGCTTCGAAATAGTGGTAGTATAACAGGGATTGTGTTATTCTTTTAGAGGATGTGGCCATATTTACAGGTGACGTTCGCTAATTGAAAATTGAAAGAAAACAAGAATTGAGTGCGCACAAATATTAACTTCATAACGCATGGAAACAAGGTTTTTTATTGTATACCTGCTCACATGGTCAATCTGAAAGAATAAATTGGGGCACTCTCCAACTTCATACTTTACACAAAAAATCGTATCAAATCTGCCGAGAACATTACTTTGTGCTTTCCCTGCTTGCCATGGATGACTGCTAGTTTTTTAAGCGCTTGTTATACCCAGACTTTGTCTAATCATTCTCACCGAAGATGGAATATTTTACCTTTTATTCAGCTTGGAGGACCGAACAGTTATTTTCTTATATACTATAGTGAATAAAACTGCGGTTATCTTCAAAGTCGTGGCGCGGCGTCACATCCGCTGCGAGAATATGCGCACGTCGTATTGATCCGCCACATAGGAGCTTGTTCAAAAGGAATGAACCGCGTGCTGGGCTATTATGCTTGATTACACAGTGCATTAGGCTTAATAGGTGGTGTAAACTGAAGGCTGTAAAGGCCTACGCACCTAAATGTAGTCATGATGACCAGGCGGCTCAAAACTTATATGAATATGTAGAATTGCAATACGGAAAGGAAAAACGTAGTTTACTTTACTAATGGCCAATTTGAAGACCAAGTTAGGAAACAGCAGGCAGGAGACCAGGCAGTGGGTGGCTATGACATTGGTTCTAGGAATAGCAGAGGGAGTTGCTAGTTGAGTTTGCCGACCGCAATAACTTATGATTCATGAACACCTTCTTCAGGAAGCGAAAAAACCGTGCGTGTATATTGAAAAATCCTAAAATGGAAACTAAAAATGAAATTGTCTTCATAATCTGTTTTAACCCCGCCATAATGCAGGATGAAGAGTAATAGGCAAAGCGCGATGCAGTGACCGCAGGATGGTAGGTTCTCAAATTAGTTTAAACCTGAAGAGGGAACGAATCGTATTAGTAATCAAGGAGTTCATCAAGGAATTAGCGGTGAGGGGGAGGGCAGAAGAGTTCAGGACTTGCCACAGATTATATATATTCAGCTCTAACCGAGGATGACGACATTAGCCTTAAAGCGATGAACAATAATCTCAGAGATATTATTACTGATTGTCCTACAGAAGGATGCGGTAGGGTTTTTAGAGAAGATACTGGTAAGCTGTCTAAGGAGACGAAAGATTTCATTAAGATACGCTGAAGTATGAAAGCCTATAATCCAACAAACCATTTAGAATTGGCAGATATATCAAAGCTAATTAATAGGCGCAAAGTGGCCGATAAAGAAAGTATAACATGGAGAAAAAAAGAACGGGGGAAGCCCTAAAGCGATGAAGAAGAAATTGGGCATAGGCAAAAAAATGATATATGCGTTAAGGGACAAGACGGGAAATGTCACCACGGATATGGACAAGATAGTCAAAGTAGCCGAGGAGTTCTATACAGATCTCTAGAGCAGCTAAAGAAGTCAGGATAATGATGAGTTTGGAGGTGGACAAATGCTGTCAGAGATTCCGCCAGTGAGGAAGGACGAAGTTAAGAAAGCATTAGAAACTATGAAAAGGGGATAGCAGCTGGAGAGGATCAGCTAACTATAGATATGTTTTAAGGACGGGGGGGGGGGGGGGGGGTATCGTGCTAGGAAAACTGGCCACCCTGTATACACAGCGCCTGGTGTCATGGGCGATACCGGAGCCATGGAAGAATGAAAACATTATTCGAATTCATAATAAAAGGGGCGCTAAGAACTTGAAAAATTACAGACCAATAAGCTAACTGTCTGACACGTATAATGTACTTACGAAGGTTTTTGCTAGTAAAATAAGGACAACCTTAGACTGCAGCCAAGGAAAAGATCAAGCAGGGTTTCCGAAATGGTGCTCAACTATTGATCATATCCATAGCTTCAACCAGGTGACCGAAAAATGCTCAGAATATAGCAATCACTTATACAAAGCATTCATTGATTACGAAAAAGCATTTGACATAGTATAAACCTCGGCTCTCTGTAGGCATTGCGAAGTAAAGGTGTGGATGAGCCAAACGTGAAAGTGCTGGACCATATATATAGGGGCCGCACAGCAACCCTAGTTCTGCATAAAGGAAGTAACAAAATTTCTCTAAAGAAAGGTGTTAGGCAAGAGGACACGATCTCCCCAGTACTATTCACAGCACTTATAAGAAGTATTCAGAAACTTGGAATGGGAGCAGTTAGCGATAATATTAGAGGGAGAATACCTATGTAATCTGCGATTTGTTGATGACATTGCCTTGCTATGTAACTCAAGGGATGAACTGCAAGGAATAATTGAGGACCTCGACAGGAAAAATAGAACCGTAGGATTGAAAATCAATACGCAGGAGACTAAGGTGATGTTCAACAGCCTCGGGAAGGAACGGCAGTTTACGTTAGGTAGCAAAGCCCTGGAAGTAGTAGGCGAATATGTCTACTTAGGACAGGCAGTAACCGCAGATCCGGACAATGAAAGGGAAATAACAAGGAGAATAACATTGGGATGTGGCGAATTTGGCAAGCACTCGCAGATTATGACTAGCAGCTTACCGGTATTATTCAAGGGGAAAGTATAAAATAGTTGCATCTTACGTGAGGTTAAGAGGGTTCTAATTAAGTTGAAGTCAACGCAGATGGATATAGAACGAAAAATGTCAGGGCTAACATTAAGAGATAGGAAACGTGCAGAGTCGGTCCGAGAAATAATTCAAGTTACTGACATTCTATTGGAAATCAAGAAGAAATAGGCATGGGCAGGTCATGCAGTGCAACGAGAGGATAATCGGTGGTCGTTTAAGGTAGCAAATTGCATTCCAAGGGAAGCAAAGCATAGCAGGGGGTGGCAGATAGTTATGTGGGCGGATGAATTTAAGTTCGCAGGGGTTTAGTGGATGCAACTAGCACAGGACCGGATTAATTCGGGGAATTTGAAAGAGGTTGTTTTCCTGCAGTGGTTATAGTCAGTCTGATAATGATGAAAGTGGCAGAGGACATATTGCAGTGCCCTGGTTTAACTGCGGCCATTTTACTGTTTGTTCCTCATGCAGCTAAAAAAACCGTTTATAAGAGTCGTCATTGTATAACGGGTATATAAACTAGACGGTTTTGAGCACAGGATAGAACCTGCGTGTGCGTTATGTTGAAAATTTACTCTGATGCTTTTTATATCTGCCAGATGTCTCGCAGGACACACAGCATTTATTTACAAGAATCGTATTTTTTACCAATGAACTAGTTTATTTTCTGAACCATTGTAATTGCCACACAATAGGAAATGCTGCGTTTTGCACTTGTGTAAGGTACATTTTCGTTATTCGAGCATAAAAAACTTCTGCATAGAAGATTACCTTGAACGTCGCATTATATTTGGTAAATACCCACTGAGGGGAATACATTTATGTGTGCTTCTTCAGACTGGTCATGAAGGTAGAGTTTCTGTATAAAAACCCTTATTTGGCACCCAGAATGATAGGCGCAAAATGATAGCCATGTTCAAACGCCATTTTGCAAAACATAAAAGAGCGTTCATAGACTGATCATGCTTTTCTCTTCATGTTTTTACAGCTATGGCCCTTCCTGGGGTGAAGGAGGATATTTTAAACTGGCTAGAAACAAGAGCAACATGTGTGGAATTGCGTCACGAGCTTATGTTCTCACTTCATTCAATTATGGCCAATGAATTTCAATATTTAATAAATACTAAACTTAACGAGGGTTCTCTAAGCTAGTTTATTTGACCCTAAAGCGTTACCATGGCTTTGCTTGCCAGTTTGGAAGCCTTTATTAGGCTCCCCATTAGAGTTTTTGTTATGGTATTTTTAGTGATTAGTGTGTGCAAAAAACCAGAGACTGATATTAGTTTGGAACAGGTACGCTAACTTGGTCACCTCCCAGTGGCGAAAAAAATATTCTAAAGACAAGTACAGGGGTCAAATGCGCGCCCATGCCTGAAATATACGCTTTTGTTCGATCTATCGCGTTTTACATTGCTTGAACATTTTTCTGACATTCTCTTTGCTAACTCTGGATCTTCGTTCATCGATTTTCATTTTATTGCGATTAGGCGTTCAGTGACTCTTAACGCCAGGGACATGCTGTCTAAAAGGTAAAGTGCTCAAGAAGCACTTAAAGCATGCCTATATTGTGAAATTGATCAAGACATTTTTCGATGCCTGGACGACACTGAGGTGGCGAAGCAACGTAGCGAGGGCTTCAAAAGAACACATGAACACACCTGAATACCGGGAGTTTTTGTGTCCTCAGGGCTGGTCTAAATACCGGACTGAAATGTTTGATAACTAAATAGCGGAACTTAACCCTGAAAAATCCGTAATGAAATTGCTATCATGTTTACCACGCAGTATACCGCTTCAGCTCAGTTCAGTTCAGTCGTTCAGTCGTGTCCGACTCTTTGTGACCCTATGGACCGTATCACGCCACGCTTTCCGGTCTCTCACTATCTTCCTAAGATCACATAACTTTATCTGCAGCACCTTGAGGATGCCATCTAACCATTGCGTTCGCTGCCTACCCCTTCTGCGGTGACCCTCAACGTTTCCCAACATCAAATGTTTCTCCAGCGGCACCTCTCTTCTCATCAGATGACCAAAGTAGTTGAGCTTTAACTTTAAAATTTGACCCTCCAATGAGCAGCTAGTGTTTATGGTAGACAATAACGACTGATTTGATCTTCTGGATGGCCAAGGAACTCTCAAGAGTCTCCGCTAGCACCACAATTCAAACGCGTAAATTCTTCGGCGGTCAGCCTTCTTCCCAGTCTAACTCTCGAATACATACATCACAACTGGAAACACCATAGCACGAGTTTTACGGATCTTGGTCGGCAGACTAATACCTCTTGTCTTTACAAGGCGGTCAAGGCTAGCCATGGCTCCTTTTCCCAGAGGCAGGCGTCTCCTACTTTCATCGCTGCAGTCTCCTTCCGGAGTAATCTTGGAGCCCAAGAATAGAAAATCTGTCAAACCTTCCACTTCTTGTCCCTTGATGCTCCTAGACTTGATAGGGCAAGATGCCATGATCTTTGTCTTTTTAATGTTCAGTTTAAGCCTAAACTTCTTACATTCTTCTTGTACGCGCATCAGAAGTCTCTTGAGTTCCACTTCACTTTCTGCCATTAAAGTGGTATCATCCGCATATCTAAGGTTGTTGATACGTTTTCCAGCAATCTTCACTCCAGCTGAAGACTCGTCCAGACCGGCCCTCTTCCAGATGCACTCAGCATATAGGTTAAATAGACAGGGCGAAAGTATGCAGCCTTGTCTCACTCCTTTCTCAATCGGAAACCAATCAGTAAGACCAGGCCCAGTTCTGACTGTGGCCTCTTGCCCTTCACACAGGTTCCTGAGGAGACAGCTGACGTGAAATGGAACTCTCATCTCTTGGAGCGCTTGCCACAATCTGCTGTGATTTACGCAGTCAAACGCTTTCGCACATTCAATAAAGCAGAAGTAGGTGGGTTTCTGGAACTCTCTTGCTTTTTCCATGACCCAGCGAATGTTGGCTATCTAGTCTCTAGTTCCTCTGCCCTTGCCAAATCCAGCTTGCACGTCCGGAAGCCCCCGATCCACATACTGGTGCAGCCTACCTTGGAGGAATTTCAACATCACCTTGCTAGCATGCGCAATAAGCGCGATTGTGTGGTAGTTGGAACAATCTTTGGCACTGCCTTTCCTTTCTTTGGAATGGGGATGTAAACTGACCTCCTCCAATCCTGTGGCGACTGGAGGCTTGTCCAAAAGTTGTTGGTATAATGTATACAGAACGTTAAAAGCGTCATGGTTGAGGTTTTGAAGCAACTTAGCTGGAATGTCATCAGTTCCGCAAGCTTTGTTCTTAGCAAGGCTTGCTATGGCCCATTCACCTTTACTCTTCAGGATGCCCGGCTCGAGATCAGTAATTACAGCTGTATTATATTCACATCTGGGTCCTTCTTGTACAGTTCTTCTGTGTATTCCTGCCACCTCTTCTTTATCTCTGAGGCTTGAGCCAGTGCCCTGCCTAGTTTGTCGTTTATCATGCCCAACTTAGCACAGAAGCTTCCTTTGATATTGTTACCGGGAAACGCGAGACCAAAGTGATGTGCTCACTGACAAAGACGACGATCAAGGAACGCAGGCACGACGCAGGCAAGGAACGATTTCCCGACCTGGAAATCCTCTGCCCATTTCTTCGCCCTGTAACCTCCTCTCCCTGCTCGTGGATGGTGTTCCCGTCTCTGCCCTCATTGACACTGGTGCCCAAGTCTCGATCATGAGCTCATCATTTTGCCGCCGCCTCAAGAAAGTACAGACCCCCGCCGCTTCGCCCACCGTTCGTGTTGCCGATGGCAGTACTGCTGCCGCCACTGGGCTGTGCACTGCCCGAGTCACCCTTGCCGGTCATCACATCCCTGTTTTGTTCACCATCCTCAACCAGTGCCCTCACAATGTGATCCTCGGCCTTGACTTTTTAACGGCCCACTCTGCCCTTATCGACTGTTCCAGCGGCCTTCTTCGTTTGGACTTACCTGTCTGCTCAGAACATCCTCCATCTACACCCCGCCTTCGCTCCACCGAGTTCGCTCGCCTGCCCCCTGACTCTGCTGTTTACCTACCGCTGTCACCTTTCCCGCCTGTGCCTGACGGTGACTATGTTGCTTGCCCTATCACCGAGGTCTTTCTTGACCGCAACGTCATTCTTCCTCATCTCATCGTACGCGTTACACAGAACAACACCTACCTTCCTATCCTGAACTTCAGTCTGTCACCCCAAGTTCTCCCCGAAGGAATATCCCTTGCTACCTTATCTCCTCTCACAGACTGCACCATTTGTGCACTCACTCCTGGCCCACATTCAAGCGTCCTTCCAACACCCGTACTCCCCACCACAATTACCGACCCTATTTCCGCAATGATTGCCTCTGACCTCAGCCCCGAACACGCTCAGGACCTGCACAACCTTTTGTTATCCTTCTCCGACATTTTTGACTTTGCTTCCGGTTCTCTGGGCCAAACATCAGTTGTGACTCACCGCATTGACACCGGCGATTCAAAACCTGCACATCGGAGGCCTTATCGTGTGTCCATTTCTGAGCGCCAAGTCATCCAGCAGGAGGTCGACAAGATGTTGGCCAACGATATCATCGAACCTTCGAACAGCCCCTGGGCTTCTCCTGTCGTGCTCGTTAGAAAAAAAGACAACAGTTGGCGCTTTTGCGTCGACTATCGACATCTGAACACGATTACAAGGAAAGATGTTTACCCGCTGCCGCGAATAGACGATGCCTTGGACTGTTTACATGGAGCCCGCTACTTTTCCTCTATCGACCTTCGTAGCGGCTACTGGCAGATTTCTGTTGACGAAGACCGCGAGAAGACAGCTTTTGTCACACCCGATGGTCTTTACCAATTTAAGGTTATGCCTTTCGGACTTTGCAACGCCCCTGCTACGTTTGAACGAATGATGGACTCCTTACTCCGCGGCTTCAAATGGACGACTTGTCTATGTTACTTGGATGACGTCATTGTCTTCTCGCCCTCGTTCGAAAGCCATCTTCGTCGCCTTTCTTCCATCTTGGCACTTTTCCGCCGTGCCGGACTTCAACTGAACTCAAAGAAGTGCAGTTTTGGTCGCCGCGAACTTAAAGTGCTTGGCCATTTGGTGAATTCCACCGGCGTGCAACCCGATCCTGACAAAATTCGTGCTGTCAGTGCTTTTCCATCTCCCCGTTCACCCCGTGATGTCCGCAGCTTTATAGGACTGTGCTCTTATTTTCGCCGGTTCGTCCCAAACTTTGCCGCTGTTGCTCGTCCTCTCACCAATCTACTAAAGAAAGGCGTTCCTTTCTCATGGGGACCAGAGCAGGCTAACGCATTCTCCACCCTCATCGCTGTTCTCACCAATCCTCCTGTGTTGGCCCATTTCGACCCGTCTGCCCCGACGGAACTTCGCACCGACGCCAGTGGCCACGGGATTGGTGCCATTCTTGCACAGCGACAACGCGGCCAACACTGCGTGATTGCCTACGCCAGTCGTCTCCTGTCATCAGCGGAACAGAACTATTCGATTACGGAACGGGAGTGCCTGGCTCTCGTCTGGGCCGTTGGAAAATTCAGACCCTACTTGTTTGGCCGACCATTCACTGTAATTACCGATCACCACGCCCTATGTTGGCTCTCTTCACTCAAGGATCCTGCTGGCCGCCTCGGCCGCTGGGCACTGCGCTTGCAGGAGTATACCTTTTCCGTTGTATACAAATCAGGCCGGCTCCACCAGGATGCAGACTGTCTGTCCCGTTATCCCGTCGATCCCCCTTCCTCTACTGACCACGAGTCGGACCCCTGTGTGTTCTCTATATCGGACTTTTCTCACATAGCCGACGAACAGCGCTTGGACCCAACCCTCAGTTCTCTTATCGACCGCCTCCGCACACACAGCCGTGACTCTTCCCTCGCCCTGTTCTTCCTTCATAAGAATACGCTATACCGCCGCAACATGCGACCTGATGGTGCTGAGCACCTGCTCGTCGTTCCCAAACACCTACGCTCTGCCGTTCTAGAACAAATGCACGACGCCCCTACAGCTGGTCATCTTGGCCTGTCACGCACATACGATCGCGTGCGCCGGCGTTTCTTCTGGCCTGGACTCTACCGCTCTGTCCAACGTTATGTAGCCGCTTGCGACCTCTGTCAACGCCGGAAGAAACCCCCTGTGCTGCCACCTGGACACCTGCAGCCGATTGCTATCCCGACTGAGCCATTTTCTCGTGTTGGCCTTGACCTCCTAGGGCCCTTCCCCGAGTCCTTATCAGGAAACAAATGGATCGCTGTGGCCACCGATTACGCCACGCGGTACGTGATCACTCGCGCCATTCCAACCAGCTGCGCCACAGACGTTGCTGACTTCCTTTTGTACGACGTCATACTACACCATGGTGCTCCCCGTCAACTACTTACCGACCGTGGCCGCTGTTTCCTTTCCCGAGTTGTTGAGGAAATACTTCGTTCTTGCTCCGTTCGGCACAAGTTCACCACTGCGTACCACCCTCAGACGAACGGCCGTACGGAGCGTATTAACCGCACACTCACCGACATGCTCGCAATGTACGTATCCGACAGTCATCGCGACTGGGATATTAGTCTGCCATTTGTCACCTTTGCATATAACTCTTCGCGTCATGACACTGCTGGGTACTCTCCATTCTATCTTCTCTTTGGACGAGACCCCTTACTGCCCTTCGACACTTTGCTTCCCGCCGCTGGCCCCGTCACCACCTATGCCCGCGATACCATCGCCCGAGCCGACGCTGCTCGCCAGATTGCTCGTCACAATCTCACCGTCTCTCAAGAAGCTCAAAAACGCCGCTACGACGCTCACCACCGCGATGTGCACTATCCTCCCGGATCTCTGGTGTTGCTCTGGCTTCCGTGCCGTCGTGTGGGGTTGTGTCAGAAACTTCTGCCCCACTACACGGGTCCTTACCGTGTACTACGCCCTGTGACCGACGTGACCTATGAGATTGCACCGCTTCACCCAAAGTCACCGACTGCTAAGCCCACTTCCGAAATTGTACATGTCGCCCGCCTCAAGCCATATTACTCCCCTCCACACCGCACGACTAATACGCACCGGGACGGTGCCTTTTGCCGAGGGGGGTAGTGTTACCGGGAAACGCGAGACCAAAGTGATGTGCTCACTGACAAAGACGACGATCAAGGAACGCAGGCACGACGAAGCGTTGAAAAAGAGAACGACGCTGAGAGAGCGGATTCTGCACGGCTACCGAAGTCTTGCGTCCAGTTCAGCCCATCGCAGTGCCGTCACATTAAGTACATCCCCGTAACAATATTTTTGATTGTATTATACAGAGCTTTTATGTTCCTCAGTTGGCTGTTGTCCTCAACTGCTTGGCATTGTATGTTCAGGAAGGCATTCTTATCTCTGCTTGCTATTTTCTGAAAAATCTTCATTGAAAACCTTGTATCTTTCTCTTTCCCCCATAACTTTTGCCATCCTTATTTCCTCAGCTATTTGAAAAACCTCTTCAGATGACCAGTTTGCTTTCTTGCATTTGTTTTGCTTTGTAATTACCTTAGTAGCAACGTCTTGTATTATATCACAAACATCAGTCCACATCTATTCAGGCTCTCTGTCTTCTGGATCTAATTCTTGGAATCGATTCCTCACTTCAGCAGCATATTTTGATGGAATTTATCCAGATCTTAACTGAAAGTCCTTCTAGTTTTCTGCGTTTTCCTCAGTCGAAGCTTAAATCTGGCAACAAGAAGCTGATGATCGGTGCCACAATCGGCCCAGGCCTTGTTTTTATGGTTGTATAGCGCTTCTCCATCTCTGCAGGCAATGAATATATTCAATCTGATTCCTGTACAGATCGTCCGGTGAAGTCGCTGTGTAGAGGCGCCTCTTGTGCTGTTGAAAATGACTATTCGCTATGGTCAGGTTGTTTTCTTGACAAAACTCTACTATCCTCTGCCCAGCTTCATTTGGCTCAACAAGACCGAACTTGCCTGTAATTCCGAATATTTATTCACTCCCGACCTTAGCATTCCGGTCTCCTATGAGAGGAACGACGTCTGATGATGGACTGAGGTCTAAAAGGCATTGCAGGTCCGCATAAAATCTCTCAACGTCAGCTTCTTCACCAGTAGAGGTTGGGGCATAGACTTGGATAACTGTTTTGTTGAAAGGGTGACCTTGGAGCCGAAGTGAAATCATTCGATCGTTTTTGGTGTTGTACCCTAGCACTGCTTTGCCCATTCTTCTGTTTACTATGAGAGCGACCCCATTCCGTCTCCTGGATTCGTGCCGACAATGAAAGACATAATGGTTGCCGGAATCAAATTCTCCCATTCCGGTCCACTTGAGCTCGCTAAAACCTAAGATATCATTGTTCAATCTGTCCATTTCTCGCTTGACAACATCCAGTTTACCTTGCGTCATAAATCTTACATTTCACGTTGCTATGGGATATGTCTCCTTGCCAACTCTCTGCCGTGACCTGTCTATCTTAGGTAGCCCTACACGGCAGAGCTCACGACTTCATCGAGTTTCGCAAGCCCCTCCGCCACGACAAGGCAGTGATCCATGAAGGGGAGTATACCAGTATACATATGTCTAGTATACCACTAGACATGTATAAAGCCACAGTTGGATTATATGCACAATAGATTCACAAATGTCACCACTTATGACAGAACACGGATTACGTAAGTGTTCTCTGCTCCAGTGAAAGAGGGTGGAGCAATTGCTTCGGCAGAGATCGGTGGCTCTCCGGCTTACAACATCGGCTGATATCAGATGCACCCTCATAAGTCATACAGGTGGAGCCCTACAACGGTCGACACTCAGGATACAACGGAAGAATTATACATTTAAGGCACTCCTTCCTTTTGTTTGTCTGAGGGATGCAATACAAAACATATATAATCCCTATGCGGTGGTCTACAAGCAGCATCTTTTTTTTTCATTTATTAACCCCCTTTCGGATATTAAATAAGGGATTGTGAGGATAATTCTGATCCTTACAATTAGAATGAAAATTCAAAAGTATATCTCGTGTCCATCTCAGACATCGTGTGCTAATGATAAATCAGCGGCTTTTTGTTATGAACGAGCTCCTCGATTATGAAAGAATATGAGTGCGAACTTTTGCTTCAGCATTTATGTTTACTTTAAACTCAGAGAAAAATAATTACACTAATCGCATTTCATTCTTCAAAGCCACTGCTACTCGGCCTGTCTATAAATTCAGTCCAGAAGAAGCGAGTGAATGCCTGGCACACATTTAGTGCCCAGACTCTGTCCACCAAGCTCTTGTTCTCGCTACGAAGGGTAAGTTATTGTGCAAGTGATTAGCTATTTCGCATCTTCTGCTCGCCATACGCTCATGGACCTAGATCGTCAGTACTCAGCTCTTCTAGACAGACATGTATACATCCCTGACTGCAACAACCTTCCTCTGAAGTCGCTGCAGGGATTATTCGTTTTTCTGCTCTTCGTATCGCGCTGCCAAGTCCTTGGCCAAGGCCTTGGCTATTCTACTGCCGCCTGCAATTACATGACTTGAAGGGGGATTGGGAATCATAGTGTCAGCACATGCTGTTCGAAATTATGCGAAGTTTTGTTGAGGTTCTCAGGAGAACCTTTTCTCGGAGCATTATGTGTTTCATGAATGTAGAACTTCAGTAAACGCAACCGTCATACGCTTAATCGAATCAACTATTCACACGGCGTGTGTATTTTAGAGCGTAGCTGATTAGGAATGCTGAAAAATGTCCCACCAATTAAACTCATGAAATCCCGTATAAAGCAGTGAGAAATGGTGCTCTTCGTATTTGTCCTGCAAAGCTAAGTCATTTTTACCAAATAGGCATACCCTAATTAATGGATGCGCTGCCATTCAGCAATATACTCGCATGCCGAACGTCGAGCCCTCTACTAGTCCATTGAAACCTAAATGATCTCGGAATGGTGTTACTGGAAGATGTGTGCAGCAAACAAGCCGAAATATCACCATCACCTTGAACAGTGGTCTTACTTCACGTCACTTCTTACTCAGGCATGGTGCTAGAGCACAAGGAGGACACATACGGCGGGTAGGCGGACAGGACAAACGCTAGACTTAAAACTAAAGTTTATTCCAGAAAAGACATTTTATACTTTTTCCCCCTCCTTCTTAACATGCTCGTTGGTGCCGCCTTCAGTTGCAGTTGCGTTAGAATTGATAAAAGCGACTTAAAAACGCCACGTTTACAGAATGCACTCAGCAAATTAAATTCGATAATTCTGAAATGCAAATGCGACGAAGAGCATGAGGAATACGGTACGAAAAAAGCATTACAGAACCAAAATATAAACACAAAATAGAACCGGTGTAGCGGAAGAAATCTTCAAAAGGTGACGTGAAAGCTAAAACAGACATGTGTAAAGGCAAGCCGAGGTGACGTTAGATGAAACAGACAAAACAACCATAAAAAGATAAAAAGCACACCGCGATAACCCAGCAACAATAAAAACAGCAACAATCAGATGAGACAGAAAAACAACCACGAATTGATAATAACTACACCGCGACAACAGCAGCAACAAAACGAGCAGGAGCTCCAACACAAGTAAAGAAGAACCACAAAAGCCTTGTCGCAACTCCATGCACAAGTCTTAGGGCAGAGGAAGGAGTGATGGGAGAAAACAATTTGCCCGCCAGATAGTACCAAGGGCCACTAAGGATCATCAGCTACTGGTGATGGAAAACATTCATAATTTTTGATACCCAGCATACCTTTCTAGATATTCCAATTCTTTATTAGTAAGCGCGACAGAGGGCTTACTTACGCATTCATCTACTGCCTGCTTTATATAGAGGGCCTCAAGGATTTCCTTACTCTCCCTGGTAATCATCTTCCCTATGGCTGTGGTCTCCTCCAATTTTGGTGTACAGTCTGGTTAGTGAAGACACTTTTTGCAATGTTCGGCCAAGTGTCATCCATCGCAACGCCTGAAACCTTTAGCTGGTGCTCCTGCAATCTTTCGTTAAGGAAATGGCCTGTTTGTCCGCGGTAGCGTTTGCCGCAGGGGAGAGGAATGTTGTAAACCACACCCTTCTGACATTTCATGGCTTTTCTCTGATGTTTCTTAGTGCAGGCATTGTTCTTCATGCCGTCGTTGACGATCCTGCAAAGCCTGCTCAACTTCATCGGTGCTGTTAAAACAACCGAGATGCCGTTTTTTCCCCCGACGTTTTTGAGGTGGTGTGACTCGCCCTGCAGGTACGGAATGGCTACCCGCCGGCTGTTAGGCTTGCTCTTGCCAGGTATTTTGGGGCGAACGCCCTTATAGACATCTTTTACGAGGCCCTCGGCTACGGACGCTACGACTGCCATCGAATAGCCCGATTTCCTCCTCCGTGCCACCTGCTCACTGAGACTGTCAAGAATCACGTGAGGATAAGACTTGCAGATAGCACCTCGCATGCAGTTCAGCACGATGCTTCTTTTCACCAACTTAGAATGGGCCGAATTATAGGGTAAAATTTCTTTTTGAGATCGGGGCCGATACTTCCAGCACAGGTAAGACTCACCAAGAATTAGACACATATCCAGGAACTGCAGGCAGTTATTGCTAGGAAGATCATGCGTAAATCTCAGTCCGTCCGCGCCTTTTCGAAATAGATTAATAACACACTCCACTGCTTCCATTTCAACTTGAAGTTGGGTAGAGGTGTACAACACAAGGAAATTATCAACGTACCGAAATACCTTAATGAAGTTCAGCATTTTTCCATTTAGTCGGTCAGCTCTTCTGATAATGAGATACGACCGATGCGGGTTCTATAGCGCAAGTCTCACTTGGGCTTTCTCACATTATTCTCATACGGGTTCAATGCAGATAACTGATGCGAAGCCCTAGTCGGTCATGCCCTCGGATAATGACATGAGACCGAGGCAGGCTATATAGCCCTAGCCGCACTTGGGCTTGCCCACCTTATTCGCATAGAGTTCCGACGCAGATAATTTATGGGCAACCCTAGTGCAAGTTCTACTACTGAATTTTTACGAACATAATTAAGCAATCATTTTATACAATTCTGCCGATTCTAAGAAGCTACAACATTAATTTTCACAATAATCCACACCTTTATACAAGCCTAAATGACTTCCATCTTGTGTTCAGGTGGTGATGTCTGTTCTGAACAGTAATTTGTGCTGAGAGCTTCAGGCTGCCCACGGCAACCACATAAAAAGCAACAGTTAGGAATCAGAATTTTTCACTATTTTAGCGCAATATGCGTGAGCGTGAGAACAAAAGCCACGTAAAAATTCTATACGACTAAAATGCCAAAAACTGTTATACAAATGGTCTATAATAATAATTTAGGGCAGCGACTAATACAAATAAAGAATGGAAAGAATGCTTGCAAAATAGTTTGTTGAAACGCCGGAGTGTTCATCCCCACCACGGTCAATATAGGACTCACTGCGGCATTGATTCAGCAGCCCCATTTGGGCTAGCGCTATTTCTCGGGACAAGAGCCCGCATTTACGCTGCGTCAGCAATCATTCTTAACAAATGTGACGAACATGCGAAAGTTCCGGTTTCTATAACCGCCAAGAAAAAGGGGGGACCTGCAGCGGTTTATTATTGGCAGCCCCAATTGGGCTGGGTGATTTGTTGGGCCTGGAGGCCACTTGCACGTGCTCTCAAATTCCCAAGGGACGGATTGTGGTATCGTGCAGGAACGCCCGCCTTCCAGCCCCATTACGGCCGATGTCTGGCCTAAAGTGGTTTTCTGTGGACATGCCAAGTATGGCTTGGGGTTGTTTGTGAACCTAGAGCCCACTTGCTTCTTGCACACGCCTTCAATGTCCCTACGGGACCGAGTTTGGACCCATGCGGGCTCGCCCGCCTTCCAGCCTCATTACGGCCGATGTGGGACGTAAAGCGGTTTAGCTAAGGATGCCTCATTTCCACCTCAGAAGGGCTTGCCCAAATTGTGCCCTTATTCAATTCCACATGCCCTCAAGTGACCTACAAGGGGCCGAATTAGGCAGCATGTGGGCATCCCATTTTCTTGCCCCACTACAGCAGGTGTAGGTCTCACAGAGATTTAATGTGGGCTGCCTCATTTCGAATCTCTTAGGGCCTTCCCCCACATTTGGGCTGGATTTTTGCTCAGATATTCGACGAAGTATCTTTGTTGTCTGTATGTACTCTGCCTTAGCCCGAGAAATACCTCTGTGGGCCCATCATGTAGTAGGAACAGGGACAAGCCCAAATGGGGCTTTCCCACTTTTGCCCCATCGGGGACTGATGCAGGTTTTATGATGGTTGTCCCAGCCTTACTTGCCTGCCTTGACCTACTGGGGCCCCACATTCTGTTTTGCTGAAATGAACAGCCCCCGAGCCTTCGCACATGTGTGGTCACAAACACATGCTTACGTCTCCTGAACACATTAATTTGTTTAAGATATCTAAAATGTTCAAGTAAAGTTTCAAATATTACGGCTGGCGCTTACAACAGGAGCGCCATGGGCACATTTCAACATTTCTCATATGAAGAAGGAAATTCTCATTGGTGGATTTATGCGAGGATGGCATTAACGTAAGCTATTATAGCCTGATATTAGTATGACAGCAATAAGGGCTAGTCCTGCCCTTAAAGTACACAAGCAGGCCCTGAAGGGAACGTATCGGCATGCACTAGTTTTGTTTTCTCCTTCACAACCGCATCGGTCCTGAGTTTACGCGAAAATAAAATAAAAATCCGGCTTCAGGGGCGGCTCGGATATGTTCACACTAGGACCGACTGTGGAGTTGTGTGGTCTGGGAACATCATGGAATGCAGGCTGAAGGTCAGCAACCGAACGTTTGCTATCGTTGGCGGCGCTAATGGCATCGACTTGGGTTTATGTTGGAAGCCCAGTATGGTTCCACAGTAGCCTGCATTAGAAAGTCGCAATGGTCCATCCAAGGCTCACATGGATGACCCAGTGGGGGTGAAAGGGGGTCATGTGTATCCGACTTTGTTCTACATAGCTCACAACCTTGGTAGATAATCTTCTGTTAGTATTAGATTCGACATTTATAAAGGAGTTGTTATTACAGCTTCGAGCATGATGAGTGGGCATAACAGTATATCAAGATAAAGCCTGGAGCAGTGCTGTGAATTTCTCTGCTACTATCTAAGCTTTTAAGGCATAGTGCCGCTAGTTAATAACTGTTAAAAGAACACATCAATTGAGTTATAGTTTTTCAGGTCACTAGTGCAGGTGCCTTAGAAAATAGCGAGAACTAAAAAAGTACAACCGGACAGCTGTGAAGCGGAAAAAGGTTTTAGAGGCAGACTTCCTTTCTTTGTGATCTAAGGAAGCAGGCGTTTAATGTGGTCCTGACCTTTGTTCTTTAAAGAAATAGCCATCTTTTGCTAGCCTTTAGCCTTTAGATCTTAAACGTATTTTCTTCGTATTTGCTTTCAAGCTGTCTTCCACACCCGAATCTCTCTGCTATCATTTGCTTCCACGTGCCGGTGCCCAATGACTGCTGGCAGAACAGCTTTGTTGCGTGCAACAGATGCGTTTCATCGGCTTCATTTTTTATGTTTAATAATTTCATCGCATGCATCCTTCTCTGCTAGTGCTGTGCCCACTTTTGCTGCTTGATTTCTTAGGTGGTGCTAAAGGTTCTCTTCGATGTAGATGGGAAGCCTTCAAGACACAATACAGTGAGCATACCTTTTTCACTGTCTGTTTGCGATTGCAAGATTAGAGAGCTACTTTGTTATAAAAACATATTGTATTGCAAGGGGAATGAGTGCATAAACAGTTGTAATGCGAGTGAGATTGCAAAACAGAAATACGCATGAACAGATATATGCCTGAATGAAAACAGGATATGCCTGCCGTACGACGTGGAATGGTTGAGACGGGGCCCCGTCGTGTAAAACGGAAAGGCGCATGCGCGTGTTTTTACAAGCGTGGTCATTGCATCGAGTGAGGAGCCTCACTGTGCGCCATCAGAGAGGACGCTTGCTGCCCGTAACGTCGTCGCCGGTATTCAAGACCTCGCACAAGCGCCCCCTAACCCTTAATATAGACTGATTTAATACAGGCTATAGGCACCATTCATACGGGTCGCGTTTCTTAAGAACTGCAGGACGAACAACACAGACCTCTTACCAAACTACGTCCCCACATTGTCACTCTGAAGTGGATTCCTGGTCATGTTGGAATCCCAGGCAGTGAGGCAGTGGATCGCCTTGACCGCGAACTGGGATTCCCTTATCTTATCCACCTACGTTGGACGCTACTCTTGACTATAGAAAGAAAACTATATTCACTAGGACAACATTAGGGAAACTCACCGTACATTTTTTGTTACTAATAAATCCCTCACTACCAGTGAAATGCGCATTCTTCGAAGCATACTCCTAAAAAGGCTCCTTACTCCTACCTGATCATTTCTATACCAAATCAGATGTACTCCCGCATGCTCAAAGTGTCCTGAACACACACACAAAAAAGAAACTTTGCTGTCCTGTTGCAATTCAGTCAACTGACTTTCCACACCCTCTTACCCAAAAGTAGCAGGCTTGGTTAGCCTCTGATCAGCTGAAAGAAAAGTCGGCCTTGGTGGCCCTCGACCACGACAATCTAGACGCTTAATAGTGCATTAATTAAAGTTGTTGCTCCTCTTCTTCCACGTCTTCCCAAGCGCAAGACGAAACCCCGTTTGGTTAAAAAAAGAACGCCTAGCACGCGCACCGCATCTACAAAGGGAACCGCCGCAGGTAGTGCGCCCCTGAATGAAACAAATCGGAGCGCGTGGCTATTCTGGTGCTGAGATGGCTCCTGACGGAACCGCATATTAGGCGAAGATGGAAAGAAAACGCAAAAAACCTATCTCTATCCCGAGCAAATAGAGAAATGTCGTCAATGCCTGCGGAGACAATTTTAGTGGCCAACGAAGGCAAACCATGAATATGCCTGTCCTAGACAACTTTACGCTGCAGCGGGTCGAGCGCAAGCATGAACAGTGCCGGCGCAATCGTGAACCTTTGTCCCACTCCTCGCCTGATCAGGAAGGCACCTGAAATGGTATCCTTGAGTGCAAGTTCCCAGATGAGGCCTGCATAAAGAGAGTGAACCAGTTGAATAACTTTATAGGGAAAATCCAACACGAACAGAAAAGCAAATCGATAACTGTGTTCGATGCTGTGGAAAGCTTTCTCTCAATCCAAATCAATAAAGACTCCAAATGCCTGATTAGCACAAGCGTATGCGGAAATTGCCGGTCCACGGCTAGATCCTTTTAATGCAGGAATATATACGTACTAGCCAACGGGCTGGTAGCATAAACAAAGTACAGAAAATGAAGAAACTTTTACTCCCTTTTGTGCTCTACGTACTACACTCACTTCATTAGGCGATCGCGCCTTCTGTCCTCTTCCGTCGATAGCGTTAATTACCATCGGTGTCGGATGGGTTATTATAGGTGGATGGGTTAAGTCTGAACTTTGGACGCGACACATTCGAGTGCCAAGTTCTCTTCATATCTCGCAACGGCAAGAGAAGAAAATAAATTAAGGAAAAAATGGATCACTTCTGTTTGATTGCGGAGGTTTTCTAAATAAGGTTTCAAGGCCTGGTGTCAGATCGTCTTCTTCAAGGCTTCTATCCTCTTTTCTGGCTGGCCATCAGACTGCAAAGAAAAGGTTTTTTTTTAGGTTTTTGTAAAGAAGCTTTAATGTTAAAATACGCAGAAGATTGCGTCCGCTAATGACCAGAATTTGTTGTAGCAAATGCTGTTATTTTGTATTTTGGACTAAATATTTTATACAATTTAGAAGGGTCTCCTTGAATCACCAGTCACTTTTTCAAGGGCTATAGTTAAGGATGTCTATATTAGGAATATCTTTTGCAGAAAAATATTATCTATCTCAAGCTGAAGAGGAGATGAGGTTCAGCATATTCCAAAAGAATGTTCGATATCTTCAGCGACAGCTGAAAAACGCTAACAGTAAAAATGTATGGCACATAGCTGGTATCAATCGCTACACCGATATGGTAAGTGGCGCAAGGCTTCTCAGGATTTTTCTTGATCATTATTTTAATTCTTCAAGGTAACACTCACCAGGCGCAGAAATGATATGAGTTGGTCTATTTTGTGACATTTAGAAAAGCAGATTTTAGGCAATTGACCTCACAGGCGGATGCGTAGGACTTTCATGTTCCATTCCACCTCTTAACTCATCTGTTTTAGTTTTGGTGCTGAACTTCTACAGAGAATAAAATGGATATCGTTGTTATATATACATGCGTTTCTACGAAACGAAGTTAATTACCAGCGAGGCTTTTACTCAACATTTCCTTGACACAGGGCCGATTTGTTTTGTGGGAACAAATAACGACAAATGGCGTCTGCTGACTAAAAGTTTACATGTGTTGCCTTTGCTTAGCATAACAAAATAAGAATACAACGCCATACAAGGAGATGCTACAGATGCCTCAAATTGGTATTGCGCTATCTGCGCAATTCGCTGTAGTCTCTGCCATTCATATAGCTAAACAGAGTATGTTGCTGAAGCCCAACTAAAGCAGAACCATCCTTAAACAGAATATTTTCGCCTCATTTCGCACTTCGTCTGGATGTAATTAAACAGCTAAATGGTGAATTTCAGCGACTCGGATAACTTTAACTAACTTTCCCAATCTCACAAATCACATGCTCTGTATCAAGTCAGCAGATGTTTACTTCTTTTCATTGGTAATAGCATCACGAATTTGCAGTTTGAAGGTACATGTCTCTCACACAAGACATATTTGTTTACAAACGAGATGCTGTGTTCACTCCTTTACTATGTACGCGCCTCGGCATCCTGGGTAACCTACCGGGGATAGAAACATTCGAAAATAATGTGGATAGCCGTTTGTCTTTTCTTACTTTAATACACATTCCGTTGCACTGAAGACTAAAATATGAATGCTTACTTGCTCCAAAGGCGAACGCATTTTTTCCTTCTTTAACTAATAAGTCGTCGGTCGAAATCTCCCTCGTGAGCTAGGCACTAACTTAACCAGCATCTATAGATTCTGACATCGGAGATTCGTGTGACTCCACCTAGAGCGCTGTGCGATGAAGGGTTGCATACAATAGCTGATAAATGTCTCGCTCTATGGCCTGATTCGACACTAAATTGCACTTGACCATCTTCTACGAAACGTACTTCCAAATAATATAATTCGGAAGATAATACCCACACTCGCGGTTAGAGCTAGAAACAATGTTCCTCCAACGCGTGCCATACAGAACAATAGCGGCCGTGCCGCTCCAAAGCCGGAGACGGGCAAGCGCGCTCCTAGTGGCTCCTGCGGTTCCAATATCAAACTTTTGGCGAATCGTCACGAGTAGCAAAATATTAATGGACTCTGCATTTCTGTACAAAACCATTTATAGGATATTAGCAAAAGTGGCAAATCAAAAAAGTGCACATGACCGCGTACCATAGGATAAAACCTGCATCAAAGAGCCCACAAGATACCTGATACGTTTGCTGCTTACGTTTGAGTTTGCTCTGAGGGGTGCAAGTTCAGTGAGAAAACATTTCGTCGATATAGTGCTTCGCAGAAGCAAGAAATGAATCATGTTGGCTAGCACGAGCGTCATCGATTTATGTGTATCCTAAACATTTTAATATTCAAGCAGTATTTGTTCAGCGGCATCATTTCCACAGAACTTCCTGCATGCTAACATAACAGTGTTTTGTACTCTCTTGTTCTTGTCATGCTCATAAGTTTGCATTCTGGAAGAGTGAGGCGAAAATCAAACTAAAAAAATTCTCCCCAACGAATTCACACCTGGACAAAGTGACTCGCTAGAAAAAATGCTCCTTGTTTGGGATTGGAACTTCAGACAGGCAACTTTGTTTTTGCCGACATCACTTTCAACAAGAAATTAACCAATGCGCTACCGCACATTCCTGCCCAAGGGCAAAATAGGAACAAGGGAATATCTGCTTTTTTTTTTAAATAGAATTGGCGAACACAAAATTGGTTTTAAGGTATTTTTTTTAATCCCCCCCCCCTCATTGCTTGCAACAAGAAGTTGAAAGAAAGCCTTTTTTAGAATTTCCAGCATAAATAAAAATTATCTGTAAATTGAGCCGCCGGTGTATTACCCCCCCCCCCCCCCCCCCCCCCCCCCCCCCCCACCATTAAAAAAAAAAAAAAAAAAAAAATTTTTTTAAAAATTTCCAAAAAAAAAAAAAAAATTTTTTAAATTTGGCCCCGGGGTTTTTTCCCCCCCCCCCCCCCGACCTTCGCACCATCGCCTCTAATAATAAACATGAACAAAATATATATATGCAAAATGAGTCTGCCAAAGCGCAAAATACTTATTTAGTTTAATAAAATCGATGAAGAGACGGTGTTTTTGCACTGCGGCCTTTCAATATGTGTACTGAGGAAATAGCTCATGAACTTACTTTATTGCAACATCATATTTCGGGCCAGTTATAATAAAGAATAGTTAATAAACAAAACTGATAGTTTCTAGAAATGCTTCTTATTCAGGTTTTTATCCGCGCACACCATACATACCAATTGAAGTAGATAATAGCAACCCATATGTGGAGATACATTGAAGAAAGCAAGTTCTAAGTAATGTCTGTGCTATACGAGCAGCAGCTGATCGCAGATTGCTATCAATAATGTTTTCCCCAAGGCTTTGGTACTTACAAGTGTACATAGTGGGCGTGTTTCTGAATGTGCTTGTTTCTTCATTTCTGTGCATGTGCTTCATTTCTGTGCACGTGCTTCATTTCTGTGCATGTGCTTCATTTCTGAATGTGCTTGAACTGAAAAATGCTACAGTGTCAGCAAATAGCCATATAAGATATCAGAGTATGTTATCTCTACTCTGTTGCGTTTGCATAGACCGCATCAGAGCCAAGATGGAAACAGCATAAAGGCAGGACGCTTCAGGAGAGGGCACGTTTTGCTTTAGAGGATGCCATGAATGCAGTTTCTATGGTAGGTGGATAATTTTTTTATTTTTGGCATCACTGATTTGTTTTAGCCTCTAGTTCTCAATGTATATAAGTGCGGCCTGAGGGAGTTTGGTAATGTCGTGCGTAAAATATATGTTATAAAATTGCCCGCAGCTGTGTGAGGAATAGAATACCCCCGCCTGTCATTGTGTTCTGCAAGGAAAAGAAAGGTTCTAAACACCGGCGTTTTATTTATTTTGGTGCGCACACACAAAACAGAACCAGAGTTGACGGAAATTATGTTTCTTGCCCAAAATAGCATTCAAGAATGTAGCTATTGAACGTTTGGTGTGGAAAGAGCCATCCTGCAATGCTTTCTTTTGTATCTTAAGGAAGGTAAGACATGTCAATTCCAGGAGAAAATTATATATAAGATACACACCTGAAAAAGCTGACAAAGACTGGAGGAGCGTTGAGAAGAAATTTAAATCTTGGAGTTTTGCTAAATTCGTACATCAATGCTTGAAGTATATATTTGCGCCCGGAAATAATTACATGATGTTATGTGATGAATGAAGGTAACTGGTCTATCGGTTCAGTGGTAGATCCTTCATGCGCTGAAAATAAAATGCAGTTATAGGTCCTGTTAAGATATTATACCTGAATGTGTATCAAAATGTCGTTTACTGTATTTTCAGTTTTTGTAATAAACAGCACGCTTCATTTCTGAATGCAAAGTAATTTTACAAATGTTCAGCACTTTTTACACAGCATTCAGGCTGTAGGATGCAGAGCTGTGAGGTGTGCATATAGAAACCTACTCGCTTGAAGATCTCTTACTGAACAAGAAAACCAGTACTTACAACAGATAGCTCATTACTTGCAAGAGAAATATATTTTAAATTATTGTGTACAATCTGCCCGGAAATGTATAAGATATCAGATTTCTGCATCTTTGGCACGGCCGGTCAATGCAGATGCCCCCGTTGCGTCGCGCCTAAATGTCTGATCAAGGGAGTGCGAGAACGAGTTGAAGTTTTCGTATTTATTCTTCGCTGGGGTGTTGTTGCTTCAGCATGAAATGAGACTAGGAGGGATGGTTTGAAACCGCAGTATGAGTGCGCCTGCTATGGTGGAACGTGTTGTCCTCGCGACCGCTCGCTCTGGTCGCCTGGGTGTTTGCGAGAGTGTGTTTGGTGAGACTGTCAACAGCCATACAATCGCATGTGCCACTTTGCTATGCAAATTTGTTTGTGCCTTTATATGATACTAAGGGCAAGAAGAGATACGACGGTCCGTTACCATGAGGTCGTAAAGGATTCACATCATCAGGTAGTCTGGTGTGCTTAAATACGTTATAGAACCCGCTGAACAATCAGAGCTTTGGTATTGGTTGCCTACCAACTACCACCTACCAGATACCTGCCCCTAATTTTTTCGCTCATAACGCCGACATCGAATTTTGTGCAAACGGCCTGTATTGAAGCCGTGTTTTAGCACACTAGGCAAACTCATCATCGGGGCTAGGTTTCGGATGCCTTGATGCCTGCTTGTAACTTATAATTTTAAACATTAAGTGCCTTTACCGGCAGCTGTCGGCGACCTTGTGGAGACGTCAAGCAAAAACAGAGAACACATGGGCATTTGTTTATTGCTAAAAAAGAGCGCACAGGACACAGGGAGCAAGACAACACACAGCGCTTCTGTCGTGTCGAAAGTGCGCTCTTTCTTAGTGATCATGTACTAACAGGCCCGGCTACACTCATTGATGCTTATCGCTATCCGAAAAACGAACGGCATAATTCGGCCACAAAACGAGAATTAACAATAGCAGTTCTTGGGTACTTTTATAAGGGGCGCTGCCCGGAACAACAAACTGATAATGCTGGCTTGTCACTCAGCAGTCGCATCAGGTAATGGCATTTCCTGCCTTTGTAGGCATATGTATGCATCATTAGAGAGCAACAGAACGCGCTGCTGTTCTATTCATTCTGTTCTATTCTATTAAGGCCTGCGTTGCGTCTTAGCCACGTGCAATTCTACATCGTTTTGAATTTCAAAGCCTTTAGCGTCACAAAGGAGTAAGCTGAGAAATGGAGCCAAATGAGAAAGGGGTACGAAGTGCCTTGCCGTAAGAAAGCGCTTTTTGATTTACACTGCACTCAGGCCTCGACTGTGCGTAGTGGTCAGTTCGATACACATCGCTCGACACCTGCAGGTAAAAATGGGTACAAGCGTCCTCCGGCATGGCGCTCGGTCGGCTTTTCTAAGGGTGTGCGCTTGGGAGAAGCTTCGTAAATCCTGCTACGCCCTTGATGGGCGAAACCCACTTTCTGAAAAGCTCGCACCTGTAGAAGTAGTTCATGTTCGTCTTGGATCTTTAATTCAGTCTTTTTCTGGTTCTCTAAGACAGTGATTTATTTCTTTCGCCGGCATTCATTGAACAGATCTCCCTGTTCGACAAGATCTCTTTTAAGACTGTCACGGATGCTTTCTTTATTTTCGGTAACATGTTTTTACAACGCAAATTGTTTTATAGCTGTAGTCTTGAATTGTTCTAGTGCACGAAAAAAACTACCAAGTAACAGCAAGATTTGAACGAAGAGCGGGAAGGTCGCTCTATATCCGCAGCTAATGGGAAAAAAGCCACTTCGACTATTTCAAGATGATTGGCTCACCACAAGCTGGTTTAGGGATTATATGAAAGGCCATTTAAGCGGTTATAGATGAGCGTTTCGGCGAGATTCTTTGTTTCTAGATCACAGGGCAATTATTGATATTAGAAAGTTTTGAAGGGCGAATTGTACATAGACTGAACTGACTTTGAATAATGATTCACTGAGAGGCTACCTAAAGGAGAGCAGTTAGATCAAAGAATTTGTTGCTAAGTTTTTTTTTTCAGTTCTGCAAGACTGTTAGCAGAGTTCTGTTTTTGGTCAAAATAAGACTTGGCGGCATTGAAGTTTGCTGTCCATGCTCTACACCGGCGCAAGTCACTAGAACTTCTTCTCTACGAGGAGAACAAAGCAAACAGCTTAAAGCATCGTGTACAAACACAGAAAGCGAGCTTCATGAACCCTGTCTTTAAATTGGAGAATGCGCTGGTGTGACCTTTAGTGAATAAAACATTAACTAGATTTAATGCCCCCACCAATCCTATTGCTTAGGAGCTTTACAGAGGCGTTGCTTGCCACCGCGAAGTGAAGCTGTGTCAACTAGTGACTTGAAGTTTAGTTGCAGGTACCAGGCACAACATGAAAACCACAAGCATTGAGCCGTTCAAGCTACTGTTTCTGTTAATACGCTGTTACTTTCGTTGACAGTACGAGGTAATATTTCGAAAATCATTTCTTCCTTCTTATTAAAAATTGGCCACCGGATTAAATTGTCCCGTAAAGCGAAAGTCCACTGGCGACCTCAAGGTAGTTATGTCTACGCCGTGTGCTGAAGTAGAACAAATTGAAAAAGACGTGTCAGGCATGTCATTTGAAGCTTACTCTTATTTCTCTCCATAGCTATGTTTCATATTGCGCTCAGTGCTTTTCCATAAACGACTGTTTTTTATAATGAATTCCGCAACGATATCCGCAGCCTTGGTTTTTACCTCTTCCACATCAATAACGCTCTGGCGTTACTGATGTGGGAGAGTTTCGCCCCTGTATAATTTTAGGCGGATAGAACTCCCCGTTTATTGATATGTCGCTGAGTAGTTAAAGTTTATACCTCGTGTACCCTTGGGGATCCTCGTGCGCGTGGCAGTTTCTTAAACTACCATATTGGTCTGCCAATTAAATTCTCTTGCATTTGAAGCACATATATGGTATAGCATCTTATATAAACTACCAGATTATGGCACTGAGCACACGAGAAGGAAAAACGCCTTCGTTAAGCGGCAGGTCGAAGGCGCAACGCTTTTATTGGCGCGTGAAAACGTCTACGGTTCGATTGCCGTCTAAACCTGCTATCTCGAATAACTATCCGAGGTTGAAGTCAGTGGCTCAGAGAAAAAAAAATGTATATAAACGTGCAAAATTCTTGTGCAGGGTTAATTTATATGATCAGCACTAGAAATTGGGGCAGCTATGTTGTCACTTGTTTACAGATTTACTCCACCTTTATGCCTTTACTCTTCCGTGCCAGAATAAAAATATATTTCTGGGTAATCTTACGAAAAAACGAATTCTTTGCACTCAAAAATAACCTGAAAAAACTTCTGATTACCTAAATACTGAAACAATACTTTAACGAAAGCAAGTTGGGAATGTTAGGATGCGCATGTTGGACATTGTCACACTGAGTCACCTTGTTGCACAGTTACAGCTGCAGAATGTTTGGTTGACTAATGCCACTAAACTAAAAGCTATTGGTCCTAGTAGAGAATAGCGCTCTGTCTACAGTTTGGCATTTATAGATATCAAATCGCAAATCGAAAGCCAGAAATAGCTTATGCCGTGCCGGGAAAAACGCAGACCATTCCGCCAAAAACGCGCATTCTCACATGCACGCATGTTCTCAATCTGGTGAACGCAAGCCATCCCGGCTACCCTAATCATATTATATACTCGTGCAAATTATGGTTAAACTTTTAACAGAAACATTAACGTTCCGATTTAAAATGAAAACAGAATGACTCGTAACCTGCATATTTAGCGATTACCTGGCCGTTTTATTGGCTCCAGCCTCCTCATTTTCTTGGGAGGTTTAGTTCCCGGACATTACCTCATCAAGAACTTTATCGAAAAGTTCTAAACTTTGTCCTCGTTTATCTCGGACATATCGTTACTTAACGCTGCGCCGCGCGGCGCTACGCATGAAGAAAAGGACGAGGTTGAAGCGCGTGAATTGGGACGAGGACAAGCTTTACTCTGTTTTTAAACAACGTAGAAATATATACTGCGACTTAACAAAATAAACTCATTAGGATGCAATAAACATCTGCCATAATATTATGTTAAGCATCACTGAAGGTATATACGAACCGCGCTTTAACTATGGAGAACTACAGTGCCGTTTTGCCTAGGGGCAGCGGTTTCAAGTTTACGAAAAAGATATCGTGGAGGATTCTATGTTGCTATTGCCGTCCCTTCTAAATTTCGAAATTCCGCAATTCAGCGAATGTCGCAGTACCTTTCATCTCTACATTTACATTTGCAATCGTGATGACAAGAAATTAAAACAAACAATCAGATCTCGCCCATGTCGTTTACCGACAATCATCTGGCAGATGCACGCCAGTTATTTTGCGCGTCTAACGCCGAGATTAAATTAATAAGAAATAGTGTCTTTATTACCACATTATTATGCCCAGAATCAGATATACGCTGCTAAACGTTCATTGGACACCAATAGCAATAAATTATCAAAGGTTTTCTATGCTGACGTCTGACACCCTCACATCACATGCAGATAGATCCTCGACCAGCGCGACAGGAGCGAGATTCCATCTGCTATATAACAAAAATATTTGTTATTTGGTGCCCACCTAGCTCCGGATGCTATCCAGAAATTATCCTAGGGTTATTAGCTCGCAATGCAAAGAGACAGTGAACACGACGGGATGATACAGAGGAATTTCACAACAGAGGAAGAGCATATACCGTCTTTACAAACAGCAATCAGAACCAGCAAAGTTCGCAATAAAAACAGTGGAATTCAAAGCGAAATAACTAGCAAAAAACACAACCATAGCACAGAGACACTGCTGAAAGGCCACTGCAACAGTACGTTGACAGTGGAGTCACGACAGGGGTGTACCAAACACTAGTGGCGCCCCCTCCGCCAAATCAGTGTCTGGCCGAACAACGGGATCGTGCTGAGGGCTAACAGAAGCAACTTTCACTAGAGCAGAACGGCGACGATACACAAGTTCGAATTTTAGGGCACACTTGCGACGAAAGACAGGTGCTCGCGCCCACAGAATTCTGAACGATAGCGTCCATTATCCGTTATCTGCGCCTCACCGAGCCATGCGTTGTCACAGGCCAGAGGCAGAAGTATTCTCTAAAGTGTGTGCGTTGCATCCACGCGGGCTTATCGCCGGCGCTTTCGAGCGATGTGCAGAGGGCAATGCTTCCTGCATGGATGGATATGCGCCCACGAGACGTCAACTGAATTAATTTCTGGCCTGAAATGGCAGGACTTGCCATTTATCGTTCATGTTGTGCGTGACTGAAAAATACCATCTCCTTGCACTAGGGTAATGTGAAGTAATTTTTTTAGCGGTTGCGTTAATCAGGCTGTTGCTCCGTAAACCTTATGTCGGCGCGAGATTTATGCGAGAATGAAATTTCGTCATGCTTCAACATTAACGCTAGGTCGTAGTTCACATGTGAATGGCCGGAATCTGATTAGTCTAGGAGGAAGGGGGGGGGGGGGGGGGCCGATATGTAAACATGTTAGTCCAAAACAATATTATAGCGCTGGAACTTCGAAATCACGTTTTTCTTAGAGGAAGGATCAATTCTGAATCGAATCAACCAGAACTCTTCGATCGTGTCTCCGAGACGTTGCTATATGTGTCATATATAGAGTGAAATATAAATACATTATATCATACTATACTAAAATAAATTCATACCGCTTCATTAAAGAGCGGATTTTTTAAATTTTATTTCAAGCACAACAATACCAACACAAGGAACATTGCACATCTGGATCCCCAGCTCGCAGGCTAGTTGGGATCCATGCACAAAATGTTAAAAAGAAATTATTTAGTAGACAGCACTGACATTCGGCAAAATTCCAAAAGGAGTAAAAGAGTCACAACCTATTGTAATAGTACGACTTTAGTAGTGCAGAGAAGATGGAAGTTTGCTTTATTTCTATAGGAATTTCATTCCATATTGTAGTCCCTACAGACAGAAGAGTTCTTTTTTCATACACATTTTTGCTAATAGGGATGAGAAAATATCCATATCGGGTGATCTTATCTACAGAGCGGTGGCTCAGGAGCGCGTCCATATGAGTGCTTATAAGAGAATAAACGCATAACGTAAAGAATCACTGATGTTGAGAGTCGAAAGTTGCAGGTACGCGAGATTAGGTCCACAAGGTTACACCAAGAAGAAAGTTATTTGCGCCAAATGTGAGGTTAAGTGTTTCTCAAATATTTATCTAGTGTATGTTCGCCACACGTCTCTTATTTGTCTTTCCCTACTCACGAAGCAAGGTAATTATAAACTGGAGCCGTGACATCTTAAAATAAGAATTAGTGACATGTTTTAAACTAGTGCAAATTATAAACATTGTACGGCATAATCGAAAAATAATTTTCCTTTCAAGTATTTTACTAGCGCCAAATCGTACTGCTAATGGAAAATGGATATTTTATGAAAAGGACACTAGCGAACAACTTGCGACCTTTTGAAATATATTGTTTTCCTCACATACGGCTTTCTTAAGTTAAAACAAAAATGAAATGCAATCAGTTATGAAAGATGTTTAGCCTCTCTGTATGTGATCATGAAGTGTCTATGCTTTGAGATAAATTTGTGGTATGAAATAAAACATTTTTAGAAAAAGATGCGGAGATAACGGTATATCGTTGCATTCATTTTTCTGCACAGAACGGGTCGCATTCAGGTGGCGGATCGAAAAGAAAACTGCGTCCACGCATCCTGAGTGCAGGTGCATTGGGTTTAGGGTTATACTCCTTGATCCTAGGCCAGCATGCTATAAAATCTCAACAAGACGACATACCCGACCTATCTAAACCATATTTAGACCTGCGCGAGTGTCTATCTCCGCCCAGAGCTCAGGGAACATGTGGAGCCTGTTATGCCTTCGCCACGGTAAGTCGAAACATGGTTGGTAAGAGTCTTAAGACAATTGGGTAGTCTTAGTGGGATTTGCTCTATTGTCAGTGTGTGAAGTAAAATGCTTTATTGCACGCTGCATTAGCCGATGGCGGTCAAATTGTCAGGCGGCGGTAGTTGCCGGTTCGTTTTAAATCAGCCTCAATAAAAGGAAACACATAAATGTGTAATGCTCTTAATGCTGGTGCAATATTCATGCAAAATATGCAGCTGATTAGCTTGTTAGATAACTTCATAGGGACATATTATTGCAGACAATTCAAAGCGCACACGAGTATATTCCTTGTTATCACAAATTACTAGTGATATTTCAATTAAATCAATAATACTGACCCACAATTATCGCTTCCGTAATCTATGGCCTATTAGAGCGAAAAAAATCTAAAAAGCACAGGTTGGTTTGATATACTTCATATTTAAGTTTCTCCTCAATTATTGAGGTGTCGTTTAATGCCCAAATGCGTATGAATGGTGCTATTTGCCACTGACACTGAAAAAAGTCTTTTTTGTTGATCAATCTAAAAAAATATTGTAATTGGGGAGGTCATTGATTACAAGGTGCGTGGAAAAATAACCATCCACCGTGTGTGGCTGCAATTCTACGACACCCCGAGTTCACCATTAATGCTCCACACATGGCGCTACGCCTACGCCCGCTAAATGTTCTACCCTCTGTTGTATGTACTACAGAGCCATAACCTGCCTGAACGCGTTCGTCAACAGCCCCAGCCTCGATAGTGACCAACTGAATGGAGCAAGAAAACAATCACAAGAAAAGAAAAAGGATAGAAAGAGTGCCTGATACTGAGTCTAAAGCAGAAGACACCACCATTCATGCACTAGTGCACATCAGATATAAAACACTGGAGAAATATTTAAAAATAGAATGTTGTGAAAAAGAAACCAGAGACATGATGTGTTAAAGCAAATGCATATCGCAGCAACCACAGACATGATGTCTTAAAGGAAGTGCATATCGCAGATAAATCAAGGCACAAAATATAGAATCGCGATTAATTAATTCAGGCTCACCATTCACAGAAACTTGGGCCCACATGCATTAGCACATCGGCAGTAAAGGTAAGTGACCAGGAACTGGTTTTTAGACTGTCACGTGTACATACTGAGCATGTCATTTTATCGGGCATTTTGAATACCATGTTCTGGCTTTGATGATAAAGTGCAATTTCTGACATGGAGCCATGTTATCGCGATTTGGTTTTTTGTGCCTTGTTTTAGCTGCGATATGCATTCCTTTAAAACATGACGTCTCTGATGTTTTTTTCCCAACATTCCGTTTTTTAAGTATTTTTCGCAATGTTTCATATCTGATGTACACTGGCGTATAAGAGGTGGTGTCATGTGCATTATGCTCACTTTGTAGTTCACGTTCTTTTTTTACCTTTTCTATTCCTGTGATCGTATCCTTTCGCCATTCCATTTGTCAGAATGAACCAACTATCCCTACAGAAAGTACTTCTGCCTCGATAGTGACTGGCGGGGAATGTCCTGGGAAAATTCAATTGTCACATTGAACGTGATCTATCGAAGGCGGGGGGGGGGGGGGGCGGGTTGCGTAACGACTCTTTTAATATGTCGGTGCCATTGTGGCCCTCATTTTTGATGCCACCTTTACCTTTGAGCTAATCATGAAAGAAATTTAAGGAAAATAAGAAAATTTGTTTGAGGTAGTTATGAAGGTAGCTAACCGCCAACTGATAGAAAGAAAAACAATTTTATTTTGTGTATCAATCAGAAATAAAACGATAATTGCGATAAAAATTAATTAGAACTTAGAAAAAAAGTCGTCCATTTGCGATTGGCGGCTTTCGAACCATAGCCTTTAATTTTCAGGTCTAGTATCGCACCCTCGGCAGAGAGTTTCTTTTAATTTCACGTTGTTATCAGTTGCTTACCGAATATATTATATGTGAGATTGATAAATAAAGATAAACATCTCTTCGCTTTCTGTTCTGGAGTTTTTTCAGGCCCATTTTTTATGCATCTCAAGCGCAGAATTTTACTAGTCACGAGCAGTACCAGATATTACAGAAAAATATATCTAGCGTAGATTAACGTGCTTAAACCTATCCTATTTTCGAAATAGTAGAAATTGGGTGCGGAGATATTCATTGTATCTATTTTGTCCGAAAGAAATATATAATGTAGTATCGAAAATTCATTAAAGGTAATAGTATCGGGCCGCAGCGTGAAAAGAAGAAAGTTGGGCACACACAGTGCTTGTAAACAGGGGAAGCTGTGGCGTCATCCTGAGACGCACTGTGCGCGCCCGTCCTTTCCCTTTCCTTCCCTCACTCAGCTCTGACGGAAATCATGTGACCGTTCTGGCTGTAT
This sequence comes from Amblyomma maculatum, assembly GCA_023969395.1. Classification (NCBI taxonomy): domain Eukaryota; kingdom Metazoa; phylum Arthropoda; class Arachnida; order Ixodida; family Ixodidae; genus Amblyomma; species Amblyomma maculatum. Next base: position 111,370 of record JAJIZL010024086.1, on the reverse strand, counting down.
ATATATTTGATGGCTAAACATTAAAGAGGGTCCTTCTTGGACAGGATACCACGAGAGACTCTGCTTATCTGACCCACCCCACATGGCCACACTGAGGATCGTTATGGTAAGATGTAGATGATGGTAGATATCACTACGGATGTGGCGAGGTATGACGAGCAGCCACTTAAGGCCGTCTGGCATATAGTTGCGTCGATAGAGGAGACGGTCACGAAGGGCGAATGGAATTGAGCTTGACGACGAAGAGAGCGAGGGGTGGACGAAAGTGACAAGTTAGAATATCGATGAAAGATGCTAGCCATGGGTCCATGCGCTCTTCCGAAGGAATGCCGTCGGTTGACAAGGAAAACGAGGTCGAGCTGGAGGCAGGGGACAATTGCGTGACAGGCAGCACCCGTTAGCGAGACAAAGCGTCGGCCTGTAAGTGCTTGCGCCCTGTACGATGGATGACTCGGATATCATACTCTTGCAGTCTAAGTGACCAGCGGACTAGACGGCCGGTTGGGGCTTTCAGTGAAGACAACCAACACAAAGCGTGGTTGTCCATACCAACATCGAAAGGGCGCCCATACAAGTATGGCCGAAATTTCTGTAGCGCTCAAACAGTGGCCAAGCATTTCTTTTCTGTCACCGAGTAGTTGACTTCGGCCATGGCCGACGTTTGACTTGCGTAGGTTGATACGTATTCATGAACGCCGGGTTTTCGTTGAGGAAGTGCAGTGCTAAGGCCGGCATCGCTGGCATCGGTGTGCAATTCGATAGGAGCAGCCAGGTCAAAATGGCGCAATACGGGGGGCGAGGTAAGTATTGTGCGCGGTTTTATAAAGGCAGAATCACAAGCGGGCTACCAGGCAGAAAGATGATTGCGAGCGCTGAGAATTCGCGTCAGAGGATCAATGATGGTCGCAAATTTCCGAACGAAACGCCTAAAATATGAACACAAGCCTTTAAACCTTCGCAGTTGATTGATAGAAGTTGGCTTGGGGAACGCAGCGTCAGCTCGGAGTTTAGATATATCAGAAATAATGCCATCCTTCGATAATAAATTCAATAAAAAAGTGATTTGGCAAGCAGCGCTATGGCACTTCTTCACATTGACCGGGAGACTCGTATTGCTAAGTCATTTCATGACAGTTTCAAGGCGAGTCAGTTGTGTAGCGAAGTCGGATGGTAACATGCCAATATCATAGAGCACCAAAGACGTGTGCCACTTCAAACCGTAGGGAATATTGTCCATCATAAGTTCAAAGGTGGCGGGCGCATTATACAGGACAAATGCCATTACCTTGAACTCAGAGCCCGTCCGGAGTGACAAAAGCTGCCTTGGGGCGATCGTCCTCAGCCATGAAATTTGCCAGACTGTAAGATAATTGAGAAAACTTCCGCTCTATGTAGTGTCCAGCGCATCGCCTATGCGTATTAGAGGAATAGACGTCTTTTCATGTGAGCGTATGCAGGTGGCTGTGGTCCACACAGAATCGAATAGAGCCGTCTTCTGTAAAACGACCGGAGACGCCAGGGGCTATTGCAAGGTTGAGAGACACCTCTACAGAGCATCTCGTCGACTTCTCATCAATAATGCGGCGCTCCGAAGCTGAGACACGATTCGTACGTTGGCCTTATGGGGCGTGCATACCATTGTAGATTTCATTAGCCACAGCTGACGTGCTACGCAAAGATGGCTGCTAGATGTCGAAAGAAGCGCGGAATTGGTTCAGCAAGTCAAAGAGCATGGCGCGCTTATAATATAAGGAGAGACAACACTGTCGACGGCTTCTTCGACGGCGGCCGGAAACGATGATAGGGACGAAGAATGAGGTGTGGGGAGTGCACTGAGGGTGTCGGAGATTGTATCGGCACAGGGTACCGAGGCGGCGGGACTGAAATAAAATGTTCGGAACAAAGAGGTCCGGCATCCCTAACGCACTCACCCGTTAGAGATTGGGTAAAAAATCATTACTAATGGCTAGTTCGGTGCGGCCGTTTCGTACGCTAAGGATAGCGCAGGGAGGGAGAAATATTTTCGTGATACGAAGAGGAAAGATGGGTTGAAGAGTATGGTACAATCATGAAGGTGCGCAGATTATAAGCAAAACTGCCGCAGATGAAGAAGGGGTATTGATAGCATCCATACAGTGACATCGCTGCCTCAGAAACGCTAGCGGAGGTCGGTGTGCTGCACAGCGGAGAAAGCTAGACTTCGGCACGAGCGCAATGCGTTATGGCGGGATGGCCGCGCAAGGAGTCCTATCCTAACATAATGTGTGAGAGCAGTCATTAAGCACAATACAAAATTAGCTAGGGTTTAGCTTTAGTTAAACTCGATAGGTTGCGTAAGCAATACTGAAAGGCTACGCTCAGATTCAGCATGTAGTGTAGCCAAGTGTTTTGCGATATGTTTAAGCTGCGGCGCGTCGTGGCTACCGACCGGTTTTACCCGACGGCTTGAAGAGAAGGCCGATTAGCGGTCGCTCCTGTTGCTATGGCTACGACGCGCCATCTGCGGCATGGCGTGGCTACCGACAGGGTTTACCCGACGGCTTGAAGAGGGGCCCCATCTGCGGTCACTCTAAAGGTAAAACGTGGCTACCGGCCGCGTTTACGCGACGGGCTGAAACCTGGCGCAGTGTTGCTTACGAAATAAAACTAATGACATAGATGGCATCCTGGACTGTGACTTGAGTCGTACAAGTACCCAGCGGCTTGATATGCTGTGGAGTGGAGGTGTGGAATGAAATCCCATAAAAAGGCAGGACACACCCAGGCGCGCATCAAATGGCCAGGCGGGGGTGATGTCTTCACGTGTAGTGTTGAATTGGGTCGGTGGGTTCGTCGTCTGGTAGGCGTCTCGGGTTGGTCGGATCCTTTTGTCAGGTCTGTCATGCGCTGTGTCTTGTGATGTTTTCTCGGGTATTCGTGGCGTCTCGACTTGGTGGGGTCTTAACGTCGGGCTACATCTCATTCTTCGTGTCTTGTGATCAGGGCGGGGTACTGGGCGGGGGGGCGAAGAACGGCGACGCATCGGGTCCATTTGGTTCCGGAACCACCAGGCAATAGCTTGTCCCAGGAACCCGCTGCCAACGGCGCAAGAACACACAGTGCGCTGAAACTCCGGGCCTAGATGATGAGTGATGACGATTTAACCCGCGCCTCCAACCAAAATGTTACGGGGCGGCAACCCGATGAAAAAAGAATCCGGAACATTACCAATGGCGATGGTAGATGACGTTTAATGCAGGATGGCTGACCTAGCGTGAGCTCGCCTGTCCACGCCAGTTCCCACTTCTTCATCGCCTGTAACAATATATTTTCTTAGCACTCAAAACAATGAAGGCATCTCTCATAGCTGACCCGCTTTGGGACGTTAAACCAAGTAAACAAAACCAATACCGAAGCTTGCAAATGTTTTTATAATCGCGACGCATTACAAGAGCAATACCGCAGGTGTTGTGTAAACACATGCTTTTTCGCACATATGCAGGTTGCTGTTCTGGAATGTGCTCTTTATAAGAAGTATGGAAGACGCTTTGAGCTAAGTGAACAAATGATAGTTGACTGCACCAAAGGTAGAAACCTCGGATGTGGAGGTGGTTATCCACGCAGCGTGTTGGACTGGTTGATTGAGAATGAAGGAATCAGCCATAGGAGCGAATACCCTTATACCGGAAACGTAAGTACATCTTTTGTAAACACAAAATGGTGCCAACTTTCTTTAGAGCACTGGTGTCAAATGCCAGAATATTAGTGTGGTGCATTGAAATCAAGACACAATCTCGGTAAATATGACTGCAGAATATAGGGTTTTACTCTGAGCGTTTGCATATTTGGAACAAAATGCCTCTATTTACAAGCAAGAAAAGAAAGCTGCATATAACGGTTGTATGTTTTGAAATATTCGTTAGAATAATTATTTGTGGAACCACCACTTCCTAAATATTATAGTAACATTCCGCTATTATTTACAATGAGGTTATCTTTTCTCTAGATATTTGGGAGTTAAAAACCTCTATTAACATGAAAGGAAGGAGGTTCGTAATCTGTGGGACGGCCATTGTGCAGCAACTCTGATGATTATTGAGCCGATTGTTATTAATACATCTTTTAAGTGTTCGCAGCACAAAAAAACGATGACACGAAGCAAGACAGCACCATTAGCAACAATGTTTTCGTGCTACGAACACTTCAAAGATGGCCATTGTATAAGTACTTTGTCTTGCTAACAAGAGAAGTAAACGAATTAAAAAGGGTCGTTATGGAAGTTTTTAAAAGTTTAAATTGACATTTATGGCTGCACCAGCCCCTAGTAAAACAGAACAGCAGGAAAAAATAAAGCTCGTGTTCTGCCTAAGAATCACTTGTGTAAAAAGGTTAAGAACCTAGGTATTTTTCGGTGATTTACGTCTCTCATGTTCGTATAATTTAGCGGGACGCCGTGGTTGAAGGCTTCCCGTCTAATGTAATTGAGATCATCACAGAGTCGCAATAATTAGAGTCGCAATAATTTTCATCTTCATAACATGACACATATTGCAGAGAGGACATTGGGGTAATTGAATGAATAGTGTAAGTTTCATTCCCTCAGACTGAGCATTGAAAGACAGTTGACGTTTAACATTGTTGTCGTTGTACCCTTAGAACAGCTGACGACAACCGCCACTAACCGGCCCTTTGTCATTCTCTTCATCTTCAATGTCGTCTCTCTCTGGAAAGTTCAGTTTCATCTACGCAGCCCAAACCCGCAGACAGAAATAAACAGCGTCGCTTGAATTGAAGGGCACTGACAAGGAAGGCTTCATCGCAGCCACCCAATAGCTTTTTTTAACAAAACCCAGTTAGCCTAAAGGCCACCGAAGCAGGAATAACGCTTCATTGTTTTAATGAACTTGATGGTGGTGGGCATCGGAGCGTGGCTAGGGGTGAGCTTGAGAATCAAGAAGGCGAAGGCAGCAGCCGGCGGGCTTTTCGACAAATCAGAATATTCCGGCTACCGCATATTTGTCATCATCCCACCATAAAATGGGGGATGGTGTCCATGGCATATTGGGGTGAGAGGGCTTACAGCAGAAATCGGATGAAGGCATTACTTTCCTGTCCAGCAGTGTTTAAAGCGCAGGTGATGAACGATAGGACATCGTCTCAGTTCTTGGTATTAAAAGTAGCGCACATGGGCTGCGTGTTAGCGATCGTACGGTTCTTGCATTCGGATAGAAGGTTTATTTGGGCATGGAGAGGTGGAAAATGGCGAAAATGGCAAGCACATAAACATGGCAGCTTATACACGACGTCGCGAAGTATACTTGCAGCCACAGTTGCTTATGATAACAGTCAGCACTGTGTAATCTAAGAGTGCGTCCAGCCTTGATTTGTTACATGAGCTGCTATCCATACTCAAAATCAGCTAGTGGTATCGTTTCCTTGATCGAGGCAATACGACCCGACCAAAAACTCAGCACTTACACTGTCAAAGATAGCGGTGCGTGTTTTTAAGACTAGGAGTCAGTTTTGTGACATCATTTAAGACAGGGAGCCTAAGGTGGAGAGCCTCACCAAATCAAAGAAAAAGTTTCTCAAGTTATAAGCTTGCTCCCAATCGGCACGTTAGGGAGGCTATCCTTTCCCTTTTTTCATTTCAGCTTCTACAGCGTTTCTCAGAACAGTTGGGAAGTTGGGAACAATATTTGGTTGAGGTCGGCTGGGTATGTCGTCCTGGACCCACTGGCCTTTCATCGCAGCCGCCACTTAGCTTCTTCACCACCTTTCCAGTCGGAACCCAATGTTATGTGATTTCAGGAAACCCAGACACAAGCTTCTGAATAACGCAGGTCTTGGCCGCCCCGTTTCGAACCCAGCACTATTGCAAGTGAATCTGATGACGGCATTGAAGACTGTCTGGCCCGTTACAAACGTCTCAAAATTTACAATCGTTGGTATCCGACTGCCCAACTTGGTAATGTTGTCTTCTCTTTCGCCGGAATCGCCCTCCGCGGTTTGACAATCACGAGGACACACTTACCACGCTGACATGGTGTGTGGACGAAATCACCAAGTCCTTCAGTGACACTTCAGCAAAGAAAAAGTGCCGCACAGACCTTTGCACAAAGAGCTCTGGTTCCAGGAGAAACATGCACAAAGTACATTGAGGAGGCGCTCAGACTTTTCTGGCTAGTGAACAGAACAAAAACATATTTGAAGAGGATAAGTTAGGCCACCTCTTGAACGGAATCGGCGATGACATCTACAAATTTCCCATCACGAAATAGAACATTGCCTTTAGAGCTGACGAGTTGGTGTCCAATCTGCCATCCATGAGAAACTAGCTGGCGCGACCGATGGAGCTAAGTTCGCCGGCGGTGAACATCGTCCATACCCCTTCCTAATGTCATGCTGAGGAACAACGTGTGTGCGCGTGTGAACAATGTTATTACAGTTACTTTGGGGGACACTGATGACTCTGCGTCTGTGATGATAATCTCCTTTACAAATTGTCTCGAACAGAAAATTAAAGTTAGGTGAGCCCGAGCGATATTTCGCGGCATTGGGCGAACTCCTGTCGGCCATTGCTCGGCCTCTGTTGAATGGGGTGGCACAAGTTTGAAGATCACGTTTGTTTCGTTACCTTCTGCCACGCTTCTGTCCTTGGACTGCCAGAAGATCAAACCAGTCGATATTGTCGACCATAAACCCTGACTGCTCATTCTAGGGTCAAATTCTAAAGTTAAAGCTCAGCTACTTTGGTCATCTGATGAGAAGAGAGGAGTCGCTGGAGAAAGATTTGATGTTGGGAAAGGTTGAGGGTCGCCGGAGAAGGGGTAGGCAGCGAACGCGATGGTTAGATGGCATCCTCGAGGCACTGCAGATGAAGTTATGTGATGTTAGGAAGATAGTGAGAGACCGGAAAGTGTGGCGTGATATGGTCCATAGCGTCACGAAGAGTCGGGCACGACTGAACGATTGAACTGAACTGAACTGCCACGCAATGCTTCATTCTAGGGATCGACTTTTGCTCGAGAGTAGAGCAACACTCGACATTGTAGCCGGCGAAATGTTTGTGCGGCGACGCATGCTATCCCTTAGTCGAAGATAGATCCACGAGTCGCGACGATTGCAAGATGTGGTCCTGCCTGCTCAGACAGCCTTTTTTGTCCCCGCTCAGTCTTCCGGAATGAGACTGGGACATTGTCAACTTGTAATTCAACCAAAAACCGACAAAGTGCGTAGGAAAAATGTGTTGCTTCCTAGTGCTTTTGTCGACGCAGAACGCGATGGCACGCACGTGTGGGACTTGAACCAATTCGCAGAACTTCTGCGTCTTCCGGCCGGTCTTCCGTCTGCTCTGAACTCACAAGATTTGAACGCTATGTTACCGAAGCTATTCCGGCCATATATGATGGCTCCCGAACTTCCCTTAAACGCCGGACAAATTTGATTAGTTAGGAAGATGATCAGCAAGTCGCTATCACCTACCGATCGATGCGCACTGCAGGACATTCTTGGAGTTGGGCTTCTGGGTTTGACTTTGCTAGGACAGGATCTCTTTCTTCTCTGCATGAACATCGAATTCGAGTCTCTCCAGCCAACCTCAAAATTATTCACGGTAAGTCCAGAGATGCTTCAAAACGAAGTGATTCTGGTCTCTCCCAGTCCATGGACCACGCCCGTAATACTAGAAAAAAAGGAAAAACAATTCATTATCGTTGTTTGAACACGGCCAAAAAAAACCCGTGGCCATGCCACACATTAACAATGGTGTCGACTGTCTGCTCTCTGCGTTGTACCTTTCCTGCATTGGCCTCAGCTCCGGGTATTGGAAAATACAGATGCGCCCCATGCGACAGAGAGAAGACTATCTTGGTGAATCCTAACGGCTTGTCTGAGTTTAACGTAACGTCGTTCTGCTTGTGTAATGAGACGCGACGTTCGAGCTTTTCATGGAATCGATTCTTCATGGCCTCAAATGGGATATTTGCATGTGCTATTTGGATGACGTTGTTTTCTTTGGCAATACATTGAAATAGCGCATTGGGAACACTTTGGAATTGTGCTTGACTGTATCAGCAAGGCTGGTTTCATCTTAAATTCTGAGACGTGCCGCTTTTGAGAACACCAAACCTTTGCCCTTGACTTGCTCATGATTAAGGACAAAATTCCACTAGATTCGCAGAAGCTTGCTGCATCTAGAGCCTTTGAAAAGCCACGCAAGTTCCTTTTGGGAGTTTTCTTGGACTGTCTGTATTCACGCCGCTTTATCCCTGGCTTTTCTCACCTTGCACATCATCTTGCACATCACCTTGCACATCACCTAGCTGCCCTTCTGCACAAAGACTCGCAGCTTGTTTGGACAGGCGACTGTGATTCTGCTGTCTAAAAGTGGAAATTCGGTCTTAATTAGGACCTATTTTTTTGCTCTAGTTTGATCCTACCGTAGCCACGGAGACTCACACTGCAGCTAATGGCGTCGACCATGGGGCGATACTAGTACACGTACGGTGTCAAGCATGTAATTGGGTACGCCAGCCACACCTTAACGAAGTCAGAGAGCAATTTTACCATAACTGAACTGGAATGCCTAGCCGTTGTCTGCTGTCTATATTTTCCGCCCATACCTATATAGGCCTTTGTTTACGATCGTCACCAAACATCATTCCTTAAGCTCGCTCATAGGCATAAACAATCCATCTGGTCGCCTGGTGCTTTGGGCGTTACACTTGCAGAAATGACGTTTCTGTCACTTACAGAAAGGGGTCATCGCCATAGTGAAGCTGACTGCTTATCGCGTTGTCTGTTGCCAATAACTATCGGAGAGGCAGGACAACTTCGAGGAATATTTGGCCTTATTTTTCAGATTATTTCCAAATACAGAAACCTTCCCTCGAGAGACAAAATGTCTGAAAGGAACCGTTGTGCTCGTTTCATATTACGTTAGACCAGCTGGAGGCGCCCCTTGTCGTATTAGTCTTCTGGTTATTAAGTGTCCGTCGGCAATACCCCGGGTATCCAATTTTAGTCGGAGGCGACTTTAACGCCCCTCTCCGGCATTGGGGGCGTCCGACTGCAAGCCCTCGTGGTAGGCGTGTGCGGGACATCTTCACTGATGCCCTGCTTTTTCTGCTTAATCACCCTGGGACAGCAACACGGCCTCTGCGTCACATACATAGTGCTGCCTATGCTCCAGACTTGACGTGGTGGTTGGGCGCGGGAACGCCCTCATAGCACATGGAACCAGACTGCTCGGGAAGTGATCACCAACCTATCATCATCGGTTTTCATCCCTCCGGTCTCCGTCCTTTACGCCGCAAATGTTGTGTGATCAACTGGGACAGCTTTCACTCATGTCTCGACAGTATGTCTTCAGATTCGTCGTCGCTCCTTGTTGACCATATACAAAGAGCACTAAAGAGCGCTACGACGATGTAGGTCGACCGGCACCAGATCTCGCCCTGCTTAACTTGTGGGCAGCCCGCTGTCGAGCTGAGCTGGCTGCTACGCGAGGCCCTACTTCGAGGCAGGCACGTACACGACTGAATTACCTTACTGCAAAGGCTCGAAGATATGAACGCGATCTCTCGCGACCCCAGTGGCATGAATGGTGTGAACAATGTTCTGCTAAATCCTCGAATGCCTCACTCTGGCGAACGTTTCGTGCAATGGAACACGGTCGTCGTTCTACTGACGCAGCAGCAACAGAATGCTTTGCGGCTAATCTGTCACCGGGCGATTTCGGCAAAGAAGCTGCTCGAAAATTTTCCCCAAAATATGATATATTGCCTCCTTCAGCCACATATTTTATTCTGGCAGGTATCCTTGCAGGCGCATGGAAACTACCATCTGCTGCCAACGCAGATAGAGTTGCGAGTTCCTTTTCGATGTCTGAGCTACTTGCTGCAATTGGGGATGCGAAACGGAAAACAGCGTCCGGCCTGGACAAAATTCAGTATGAGGTTTACGGGAACCTCAGTTCTGCTGCACTCCCTCATCTACTAGACACCACAAACAAAGTGTGGCTGATGGTGTCGTACTCGAGAGCTGAAAAACCGCTGTCGTGATTTCTATTCCCAAACCTGGGAAGCATCCAACAGACCTCGCCAACTTACGATCAGTCTCCTTAACATCAACGCTTTGCAGCTTTCAGAGACAATGTTAGCCACACGACTTTCTTGGTGGCTTGAACAGCACGATTTTTATCACCCTGCTCAAATTGAATTTCGTCCATACATAGGTACAGAGGACGGGTTGGCGGTCATGGCAGTCTTGGCATCGACAGTTCTATCATCTACCCGCAGCGGCAATGTACGTACCATATTAGCAATGGACGTTGAAAAGGTGTATGACATCAGTCATGCAGCAATACTGAATGCCATTGACATGCTTCGTCTCCCTTCGAGAGTACGCACTTTTGTCGCATCATTTTTGGACGGAAGAAAATTTGCAATACGCCTCAGGGGTGACACAGTTGGTTCCTTAATTTCACTACGTGGCATGCCCTAGGGATCAGTATTGTCTCCGACGTTGTTCAATATTACTTTCATCCCATTGGCACGGCGCTTACATAATATCCCTGGAATCAAGTTTTTGCAATACGCAGATGATATCACGGTATGGAGCACTCACCATGATCCTCTCTCTCAAGAGGCCACCCTTCAGTCAGCATTAGACGTAACCTCTGATTACGCATCCTCCTTTGGCCTTCAACTTTCTGCGTGTAAAACTATACATACACGTCAGTCGCCAACCGCAGGGGACGCAGTAAACTTACCTCAAATCCAATTTGTCTCTATCTATAAGGCCCCCCACTACAAGAAAGTTCGAGCCTTAAAATTCTGGGTTTAAGTATTCGCCAATCAGGATCAGCGACTGCTTCGCTTGCTCAGGCAAAAAAGCAAGCACTTCAAAATATGAGTTTGATAAGAAGAATTGCACCTAAAACAGGTGGCGCTGGCTCGTTTGTTGCAAGGCAGTTAGTGAGGGCGTTTCTGCAGCCACGTATTGTTTATAAGGCCCAGTTCCAGCATCTTACAAGAGCACAACAGAATCGCCTTGAAGCCGTAAACCGAAAAGCTATGAGGACCATAACATGCCTTCCACGACGCACATCGGTCGTAGCGTTACAGGAGAATGCGCAGCTCAACACCATCGATGAACTGGTGCAGCAGCGCCGTGATGCGCACAGACTCAAGGCCACTTTGTCACATTCCACGAAAGCACTGAAGGCGTATACAACGCCGCACATTATTCTTCAGCCCACTGCGCCAGTTCTCTCTCCCTGGAAATTTGCACAGTTAGGAGACAACAAGCCAACTGATGTCCGCAGACCAACGTCTGCCAACTCGACATCGTTGCTTTTCGCCAGAGATTTGAAGAGCAGGATATCCACCTGCTTCAAGATTTCATTTTAGTGTACGTGGATGGAAGCCTGCAAGGCTGTGAAGCCAAAACAGCAATCTACTGCCCACGGAGACCTAGCCTGAATCAGACCGCTACGTTTTAGCTTTCGGAACCACTTACATCTTTCTGCGCTGAGCTCGTGGCAGTTCAGGAAGTAGTCTGCTCCGTGGCTTCTATAACCATGCTCCCTGCAGCCCACGCTGTCACCCGCACTTACGCACTTCAAGCAGTACGTTTGCTCCGACGCGTCAGCCGCTGCCCTAAAATTTGCCAAGACATCACCTAGCTTTCGGCGCGCATCCCACAGTCAGTACGCGCTGAGTGAATCCCACGGGACCTGCTGCCTTCCCAAAGTCAAGCAGATTGATGACCCGCCTCATGAACCAAGACGCATCAATCCCACGGCTCCTTGAAGTCGACGACGCTACCCTCCTTTTCTCATGAAAGGAACACCTCCGGCGCCGCACACGTGCACTTATCCCTCCGTGTGCGGTATCCATTCCCCGCGTCTCACCCGTGCAGAGGAGGTTGCGCTTAGGAGGATCCGGGTCGGTGGTGCCTCGCACCAGCTGTCACTAGGACGTGGTCATACTTCCGACACTTATATCCCCGCCCAGGGTGCCCGATATGTAAAAACTAAGATGTTGAGGCCGACATCCACCACTTGCTGTGGGATTGCCCAGCACTAAAACCAACACGAATTCGGCACCTGATGATAGCTGGCCTTTCAGCAACCAATCCTGCCTCATATGTCGCATGGACGCAGGGAGGTCATCGCTCACTCCTCGACTTTATAAAATCAGCCAACCTTTTTCAATTCATTTACTCATTTGTTCATCCTTAATCACATACCCCACTGATTCCCTGAGGCAATAAATATCGATAAAAAGCAACAAAAAACAAAATGACCTCACGTTGCAACCTTTTGTTGCTGCGTCCAAAATATCAGCACGTTCTACACCGTTCAGCATGCAAGATAGACTCCTGTAAAAGAAGAATTATTCGCCTGGTAGTAAATCTGTGTTATTGTTCCGCAAAATCTCCGCAATTATGCGTCGTATGACCCAACATGGTGACATCGCATCGGGTCACCTTTGGTTGGTCCGTATATTGGAGTGACTTGACCAGCACGTTTATTGGCCGCAAATGTTTAGGACCACAAAGCAATACGCTTTCAGCTGTGGCCAGTGTCAGTGCCTCCATCGGCACCATTCCTGCAAGTTTTCTGCAACCAGTAAAGCCACCATCGGCTACTGTTGAAAACCTTTGCATCGACTTGCTCGGTCTATTTACAAAGTCTTTAGAAGGACTACCGCTGGGTCATAGACTTTGGATTATCTGATAAGGTATGTGGAGGCTGCTGTTCGCGCATCCGCCAAGGCAAGTGTATTTATAGAAGGAGGGCGGGTACCGGGGCTCCTCTGAATGCGTTTATTTCCCATCTGTTACTGGTTATCAATATGCCAACATTGCGCCGAATCTCACCTTTTCGAGCGCTCAGCCCCGAACGTCACCCTCTTCTCATCATTCTTGCTGCAGATTTGTGCAAGAATCTGCAACATGTTCTGCGCCCTGAGGTGAGGCATAAAACGAAGCTGAACAGCGTCACACCAATGATACGTGATGACCATCATGATGAATACGGTACTGCTATCTCGCTCGTGAATGTCGTCAATATATAACATGAGCCACTCCACGAAGACAGGCATCCAACTTCTCAAATTGGGCACCAACAGTTCAGACCAACAAGAAATCTCCAGGGATATTGCAACACAGATTCGAATAGCACTCTGTAGTCCAAACTTTGTTTTTCCGAGCATTCTTGTGGTGTACGCCCAAAGACACGCTGCGCAGATTCGTCGGCTCTGAGTGACAACAATACGTCGCTAAACATCCATGCCATAACTCATTGTAGGAGTCCAGTAAGTACTGATGCACATCGCAAGTTTTCTCGTAGCCAGTAGCACCAGTTTTGATAACTACATGCGACTAATGGATGCCGCTGCATCCAATAAGCTGTCATTAGACTATTAGACCGAAAGTTGATTATTCTCGTCCATCATATGCTTCAGTTTCGCTCTTGCTCTTAAAAGCGGCGTGGTACTTTGAGAGAAAGGTTCGCTCAGCTGCTCCGCGTTGCCAGAAAGAGTAGCGGTATCGATTCCCAGAGCACTGATGGTTTCGTGCAGTTTCTGCTAGACGTTTAGCTAGAGGCTCACTATGTAAGTCCAAGGTCGAACAGTTGGCACACCACAGACTAGGTGCATGATTTTAACGCCACCTGGTTGTTGGAGGCTTGATCCCTGGGATGACGTTCTTGTTCCTTTGTCGTACTTCACTGTAAGCAAATTCGGCATCGAACTTCTTCCCATGCATAAAACTGATCACAGCGCTCGGAAATTGTAGCGCGGATCGAAGTTCTAGACACGCATCCTAGACATCAACACTGACACAACTCCCACATACAATCTGGCAACACAACACGGACACAAAATTCTGGGTTTCCACCGTGTTTTCTTGTGCTCTGGTATTTGGTTTCTTGTCCTTGTGAAAGGTTGACCGCCACTTTTGCTGGCTGTTCGATGGTTCGCTTTCTGTTTATGAACCTTTCGCATTGCACAAGTGCTGGCAGCATAGCATGCCTCAGATTTTTCCTTTTGCGTGATAACAACGATAACAATCTATTCGCTTTGAGGCTTAAATGCTTTCATAGGGTCTACAAAGGTTGCCGTGCGGCCTGAACCACTGTTGTGGTGGCTTGACCTTGCATAATGTTTATAGAAGTTTGAGTATTGACCTCTTCGAAGGTGGCTGAGCATATAAGCTGTTCGCAGTCTTTCCTGTCTTGCTCATTTCTCAAGGAAGCTTTATCATTCGCTGTTGACGGCTTCTGGGGCTTTGACTGAGGTCATTCTCAGTCAAAGCGCTATATGCTCCTTTTTGCAAATCTCCTACCTCTTTAGGCTTATAAAAGCAATTCCTTTGGATGATACCTCCATAGTTATGTCTGTGAAATGCTCCAGCGAAGGTACTTTCGTGGACGATGCTGATGCTACTGGGAGGTCTACGGCTTCATTCATAAACAACGGCTGTAGGCTGCAGGAGAAGACGCCTGAAGGGCCTAGATTTGCCAGCAGAAGATCATCATTTTTCATGTGGTAGTCTCCTAGTATTCTTGTATAAATAAGACATCATCTGCCAAAACGTTTTCTTCAAAGACCTCCATCTTCTCATTAAGCAAGCGTAAGCCATCGCTGCAGGATTTCAGTCGGGTGTGAAAAAGCTTTAATTGAAGAACTTTTCCTGCGTTCGATTTTACAAGTTAACTTCCCTCATTGCACAGCCGGGTCATAAAAGGTCGTTAAATGACGAGCTTCCTTTGATGCGCTCCATGGTGCCTCAATGAAGCCCTCTTCTTTCTCCGGTGGGTTTCGCTCGCGGAGCTCCTGGTATCTTCCTGGAAGGCCATTTTGATTTCTTCTTGTAACCTCCAGGAAGAATCGATAGAGGAGCTCACAGTATCTTCCCGAGTTTCGCCACCAAAGTTTTAGACGAAGGAAGGCATGCACCAGAACCCATTTGAATACGTTAAATTCCCAGTTGTGTCCGGCTATCGATATGCCAACATATAGCCGAGTCTAGCCGCGCGCGCTCAGCCCCAAACATCGTAATCTTTCTCATCCTTCTTCTTGCAAATTCTTGCCCGAATCTACCGGCTACAGTATCATGGTTTATGCGGCCCACGAGTGTTCTCCGTCATGGTGTTCGCTGTGTTATCAGCGACCGCGGACGGCAATTTGCTACTTTCGTCGTACAGGAATTACTTTGGATGTGCGGCTCCAGCTACTGCCGCTGGAAATGGGACCGTATTTCGCATTCATGAAGTACGCGTATAACACAGCGACGCATGAGATCTTCTGGCATTCCCCATTCTATTCACTCCATGCCAGGATCCCCCCACGTTTTACTGCGAAATGAATACTATGCCAGGTCTAACCGCTCGTCGCGTGATCTGTGGCCCGTGGACCCCTCTGCTCCACCAGTCTGCAATGGCATTTCAATTCACCTTACCCTTATGCCACCGGCAGGAGCTGTCAACTCGGGTCGCTCCTTTCATATGGGAGAGTTGATATCAAAATCAGCCTGCCGTTTGCTTTCTAGTTACCCCTACAACACGCAGGCACGTCCATGCGGCTAGATCGAAGCGCGACTTTATATGTGCGCTGGTAGCTTACGCTCTCGCGTCATACCCTAAAAAGATGAGCTTAAGTGTCCCCAATAATGTAAGGCCCTATACTGATTGGGCGTGATAGTCGAATAATGCAGCAGGCAAAAGAAGCTTCTGCCATTGCTTTCGCAATTTAGTGAGGGTTAACCAAAGCTAAACCACAAATCAGGCGGTATGTCGTGTTGAGGAAGCTCGTCGCCAGGTACGCTTCCACACTTTGTCCTCACAACTCAGCTCTAAAGAGCGCTATGACAAGCGCTACTTTGAGGCTCCATATACCCCTGGGGATTTCGTGCGGCTTCGGACATCTTTCCGCAAGCGACGCTTTTACCAGGAGATATTTGTTCAAGCAAACTGTCCCCTTCGTTGCGGTCATTTAGTTAAGTGATTAGACTATGTGATTGCCAAAGGTTTCGCCCACAAAATCCCCTCCCGCACGCCTCAGTAGCCCATGTCACTCGTCTGAAGCGCTTCGTGCGTTGTACAGCCTGACGTACTTGAGGATGAGCTTGATTTGCAACGGAAAAAATTATCACGCTCTACGCAGCGACTGGTGTGAAGGAAGTGGAAGTGACTGTGTGTTTAGAAAAGGAGGCTGAACAAGTACGAAGGACGTTAGCCTGGCTGCCTGTTTTGCCTCGAGCTCTTCTCCGCTAACCTGTAAATAAACGCATTCCATTCGTAACAATATTTATTTTAGCTTGCGCTTTGTTACATAGGCGCCCTAATAACAATGAAACTGCAATACAGGCACCATAATAGTCTATGATGCACATTAGATCACTTGCAATTGGCCAAAACCATGGCTCGACAACTGGCTAACGTATTAACAGTACTAGATATTTATTGAGCAGCATTGGTTGGGCTGACCTTAAGCGTGTCGCCTTTTTTTGCCAACGGCCGACTAAAGAAAGAGTATTTGCATTTCATAATACATGAACATGGTATGAACTACGGTATTAGCTGCTTTACCATGTTTACACCATCATTGTCATTATTTGAGGCTCACTTGATCGATGGAGAAGGTATTCAATACACACGACTGAAACAATATTCAAAATTGCTTCAGATTGCGTTAAAACTGTTTCCAAATCCCTCAGCTCTTCGTCCTCGCTTAATGCGTGCATCGAATGCTTCTCTGGAGCAATGCTTTATCAAATTAAATGCAACAAAAATTTTGCCCCCAGTAACAAGCTGACCGCTTCCATCGTATTGACTTGCCTGGTTTTGGTTGTAATCACCAATAGTGAATTTGCAGAATCCAAGCATCCAAAGCATGTAATGATTTGCTTTGACAGTAGTGTTAGTTTTTTCTCTCTTCTCTTTTTGTCTACGCGCAAACTTTTCAGTATGTTTGCCAGTAGTATCTGTTTTGTTTTTAGGATAAAGGGCCATGTAAATTCAAACTTTGGACTGCAGTCCGTTTATACTTAAGATACGGATATGTGCGTACAAATTCTGAAGATCACATGAAAGAAATGTTGGACAAACATGGACCAATTGCTGCGGCAATGCATGTGGACCCGACAACGTTCCATCCATTTTACGACAGAGGTAAGTGCTGTATAAAAGGCCTTTGTTTCCTTTGATCTCATCATAAACTTTTAACAATGAGTGCTATCTTTCTCGATATAGTGGCTCCAGCTACGAATATCGGTGTTCACAGGATCGCACACTTCTATGATAAGACACAATACGATTTTCGGTAACCTCGATGTAACGTTGTATTCGACGACTAACACTGATGCAAAGTGGTGCATGCATTGCGAAATCAGGGAGTGGTGCTTCGCACAGGCTGTCATTGCTCTTCTGTGTGCACCTGGAACGATGGCACTGGCGGTCCGCATAAAGGAGCCAAGCATTTGCGCGTTCACTTTAAGATTGGGCGATTATGTACCTTCTTTCTCGTTTAGTGCCACGACAAAAAGACTGATGCAGGCGTATGTGTCCGCAGCCACTTTAAAATCCACACCTGTCCATTGTTAAGTCTTCGAAAGAATGCGCAACATTACGCGCTCTGCGCGATTAAACTATTATGCCTCGCGAAAGTGCACCAATCCGGAGCGCAAAGAGAGAGTAATTATGAAGAAAAGAGTCATGGCTATTCGTTGAAGTTCTACACTGTTGTCAAACCTGATCGATGCACGCCATATATTAGGAGTAACAATTCCCACCCCTAAAACAATGCCGGGCACCGTCTTTTCCCGTATTCATGTCGCGTTTAGAGTGTGAGATATCCGAACATTTTAAGATTGGTTTCGTTGTGGTGCCAAATATTCACCTGCATCCGAAACATATAGGCCAGCTGTGCATGGTCGCTGCATGTTTTCATTCTCGGCTCTATAAAAAAGAAAATCACCTCAATGTTAAAGTTGGCTGTTGGACGTGAATTATCGGTTCAGTACAGTTTCCCCAAGGCGAATTGTTTTCTTATACTAATTGAATAAGACAGAATCTGTGATCTCATATTTGTTTCAATAAGCGAAAACATATGTATAATAGTGGAGAAATACTGTTCTCTGTGTTTAATAATAAAATCGCATTTACTGCCTATGAAATTTTTGAACCACTTTTTTGTAAGGTTTGATGCTTTTGTTCGGACCGGTGAAATCTGTGAAATTGAAGTTTTGTGGCGTAACTTGTTTCCTAATTAACAGCTGTCACATTATTTTTGTTTATTATGTAAACAAAAAATATTTGCTAATTAGTACTTATTCGAAATTAATTCCCAACCGCGCTAGTGCAGTGCTTAATACGCCCTTTTATTCTAATGGAGTACCCGGATTCGAATCCGACCACCAGCCAGTGCGTTTCGATTGAGACAGAACTGAGAGGCGTCCGGGTGCTGTGCGATGTCAACGGAAAGTAAACAACCCCAGATGGTTCTCAACGTTTCGGTGTCCTCCACTAGGGCGACTCTCGAGCTGAGTAGTTTCTGTAGACCACCTAAGACAAGCCAAACCATGCGAAAGTAAATTAAGACATTGGACCATATCAGAGAGAGATTATATCAAATTTTTAAGATTATGATTGCCAAATTGAGATTTTGAATACCAAAGTTTCATGCGCTTGGTAAAGATGGTCTTCACATAGCACTAAATTTGATATTCAAGTGCCTTTGGTTGAGCCTTGTGTCCAAAGGTACACTACACCTTGCTTTCCCCCACAGAACGTAAACAGAGATGCAGCCCTGTGTTGTAGATATCAGGGCTGTTGTTGGGGTGACTGTAGGAGGAAGGAAAACAAAATGCCCCGGCCTGGTAGTGGCTCCTTAGCTGAGCCACTTCCGATGCCTCGTGCCGACAGAAGAGAACTTGGAGAAGAAGGAAAAAAGAAAGAGGGAGAGGGAAAGACGAGATCTGCAACAGCCGTCCACCGAGGCGGTGGCTGCTGCAGTGACGGCTTACAACAGGTAGAACAGCAGGCGGCAGGCGGGCTTCTGCCGCAAACGGCTGGGCCTACCACTCCCATTCGCTTAGGGCCAGGAGCAGCCACCATCCTGCTGATGTCAGTGCATCTAAAGGCAAGTACACGTAAAGGCCCTTCGATGGCCGAAAGTAGTTCGCAGTCCTCCACTACGGCAGCTCTTTTATTCTTTCCGCTTTTACCAACTTCCAGCCCTCTCTAACGGCGCGGCCATGTATCCGCGAGGTCTGACAGATATTGCGCCTTTACTGTATTATAAAACAATTTACATAAGAAATGTGAAAGCATGGTGACGCTAACAATGTCTATTGCCACAAAACGCAAGGAATTATTTCGGGCTGGGGCGAGCCCACGGTGGCCTCCAGTCGGGGGAGACCTCTAGAGCTCTCCAGACGAGGGACAGTTACGTAGCTTTTCTTGGGCTAGCCAACAGCTTGTCTCATTCCTCCGCTGAGGGAGCTGGCAGGAGTGTCTTTGGAGGGGGATTGCTGGCGCATTCCCATAGTATATGGTCTTGGTTGGCCTGCGTCCCGCCACCGCAGTGCCGGCATGCAGGGTTATATTCTCCGTTCGTAATTAAAGATAATCGGTAGGGACTAAGAATGGCCTTTGTAGGCGTCTGAGTGTCGTGGCTTGCAGCCGGTCCAGATCGGGGTGAGGAACGGGGTACGTGCATCTTAGCTCGCGATAAAAGTTTATTATGCGGCCCGAAAGATCTCCCATCTCCCGGTTGGTTAAGCTTGGGGGTAGACTGTCTACCCCTTCTTTTCCGGAGTTACGCGCGTGAGCTGGAACTCATACGAACCCATAAGCCGTGCGTCTTTATCACAATGGTAATCAGCCATTCTTGAGCTCCATATACAGTGAAGGTCTATGTGGCATAAATAAATCAAAAGGTACCCCATCCTCACTTTCTATGCATAACTACCAGATGCCATGCGGGTCCTGCAGAAAATATTTCATTAGCACTCTTTGCAAAGCATATGAAAAATATACTCCTTCCCAATAATGTAAGAAATATGGTGTATTGTTCCTGACTTCTTGCATATTAAACAGTGATCCCGGGATATATATCCTCCAAAAATGTTTTTACCGGCAAGGTTCCGGTGTCAAATTTATAAAAGAATGTTTTTGCTCTTGGCATCACCTGCATTCTTTTTACTCTCTTTAACACATCTGCACCTGGCCCTCCACTCCAAATGTTTTCGTTGCTGTTGCGACTCAAGGAAGAAGGAAAAGAAAATGCAAGGGCCTGCTACTTGGCTCTGTAGCTGAGCGACCGCCGCTGTCTCGTGCGGACTGAAGTGAAAATAGAAGAGAGAGGAAAACAAGAGGGAGAGAAAGCCGCGCGTCGCTACAGCCGTCGTCCACAACCGAAACGATACCGGGTGCAATGACGGCCTACAACACAAAAAATGTGGGGGCAGGCTAGCCCCCGCCGCAAGCGGCAGGGACGTACCAATGTCAGCCCGGTAGGGTCAGCAACAGCCCCCTTACTGTATAATTGCAGGGAAGTCGCTGCTCCTGGCCTTACGGAGCTTGGTCAAATGCGCTGGGAACATAATGTCGTACAATGCAAAGTACAAAGTTTTTTCGTCTTACTGTTGAAAACTATTCGCTTGAAAACCGTGCTGAAAGAAACCGCGCACTTGCTAAGACTTCTCTATAAAAACCCTCAATCCGCGCGGAAAAGTGTTCAGTTGAAACAACGTACTCGGTGAGCATCCGCCTCAGTGTGACTTGGCATGCGGTGCATAACAAAGGGTGAGTCATGTCCCTAAAAAACAAACATTTTTTTTTGTGGTTTAACAACGGTTAACTCTAGTTAATTTGCGATAGCTACTGCGGAAGCTTCTTTTGCCTGCTACATTATTCCCTTATCACGGCCTATCAGTGAAAGGTGCTAAATTATTTGGGACACTTAAGCTATCCTTTAGGAGTATGATGCGAGAGCATAAGTTACCAGTCTTCTTCTTCGTCCTCCTCCTTCTTTCTTTTCTTACTTCTTGTTCGTCTTCTTCTTCTTCTGATCCTCCCCCTGGCTGTTCAAGGTCCAGCTTGGCCTGCACCGGGACCACGCGACGGTTCGAAACCTGGCTCAGTATTGCAATATAATGCCGATGTCAGTGCACGTTAAAGATCTCCAGGTGGTCGAAGTTACTCCGGAGACCTCCACTAAGGCAATCCCTTTCAATTTTACTCCCATCTTCCTCCATCCCCTTACTGCCCGGATCAGGTGTCCAGAGAGCAAGAGTGAGAGATAATGCAGTTTGCTTTACCGTGAACCAATTATTATTAATAATATTATAATTATTATTATTATCAAACTAGAGTGCCTCTTAGATGTCTCTTGAGATAAGAATGGTGAAAGCCTACCATTCTTCTCCTATCATATGCCTCTCTTCGTTTGCCAATGAAAGAATAGGTGGAATTCTTGCAAACCACGACGCCCAGCATCCCAAATGTCCATGAGGTCTTTGAGGGCAGACAGCAAGCACAAAGCATGATGGTCCGTGAAAACAGTAAAGGTTCGCCCAAAAGAATAAGCGTAGAATTTTGTAATAGCCCATACAAGCGCCAGGCACTTCCTCTATGTGATAGAGTAACTTTGCTCAGCTGTAGGTAGTAAGCGGCTGGCATATGCAATCCCTGTGGCTGACATATGAAATCACGCGGATTTCGACTGAGGCTGAATGGTTAAAATTGGCCAAGACGGAGATTGGTGAGGGCAGCAATAAGCTCCGAGAAAGCAGCAGGTTGATGCGTTCCCCAAGAGAAAGGTGCATTTCTCTTCGGCAAGGCGGTGAGAGGACGAGCATAGGCTGCGAAGTGCTGAGTGAAGCTTCGAAGATAAGAACACAACCTGAGAAAACTTCGAACGTTACTAGATGAACAATACGTGAGATAATTACGGAATGCGCTAACCTTATCGGGGTCAGGCTCAAAACCGGCAGAATTCAACAAGTGGCCAGAAACTTTTATTTCCCGGTGGCCGAAGCTGCATTCCTTGGATTCTAGCTGAAAGAATGCACGGCGGAATTTATCGAGAATGGTAGAAAGGCGTGAGAGGTGGCAGTCAAAAATGGAGGAAAATAAAATGACGTCGTCTAAGTAACACAAATATGTCGTCCACTTGAAGCCTCGTAGCAACGAGTCTATTCGTTTGAAAGTGGCAAGGGCGCTACAAAGACGAAAAGGCATGATATTAAATTGGTTGAGGCCGTCAACAATAATGAATGGTATCTTTTGGCTGACTCATTCATCGGTGGAGATTTGCCAGTAGTTGGAGTGAAGGTCGATGGAGGAATAGTAGTTGGCTTCATGTAAGCAATAAAGTGCATCGTCGATGCGCGGTAGAGCGTAGACGTCTTTCCTGGTCAACTTGTTGAGATGGCGACAGTCGACTCGGAATCTCCAGCTCTAATGTTTCTTCTCCGCCAGCATAACAGGTAATGCCTAAAGACTGTAAGAACGCTCAATAATGTCGTCGGCCAAAATCTTGTCGACTTCATGATGAATCACTTCGTGCTCGGAAATAGAGACAAGGTACGGTCGTTTGTGAACAGGAGTAGCCTCCCCGTTGTCGATGCGATCGGTTACAACATAGGTTTGGCACAGAGGTGGGATCCCAAAGTAAAACATGTTGCTGTAAGAAAGCAACAGCTTGTACAGCAGGTTTACAAACGTCTGTTTTAAATCAACCGCAGTAGTGCTAGAAACAGTACAGCGGACAATTTATGAGTGGAAGATGGAGTAGAGGCTGCACAGGGAGGGTCGCGATTTAGAGCTGAAATATCACAGTTGGTCAGCGGGTGCAATTTAGCGAGAGAAATTTTGTTGGGTAGCACGTAGCTCGATAGACTTAGGTTGAGGACTGGGAGAGTGGTGTGGTTCTAAGATACCTGTATGATGAGTTGAAGAATGATGTCGTAATGCTGCAGGATGACGTCTGTAATGCAGGACGACTACCTGTGAGATAGTCTCATTCGAGCACGGGCTGGAAACGACACATAGAAACGCAAACAACAGCCTCAGCAGGGAGGCTGGAAAATTTACCTGAGCGAAGTCGAGGTCGTATAGGGAAGTCTTCAGAGGGAAGTTCCAAGGAAAGAATGCCTGTTAACTGTCAATAAGCGCTTTGTGTTGCGATCAAGAAGTGAAGGCCACAGATCACGTCATGAGGGCATTCTTGGAATAAAGTGAATGACATTGCTGTGTGACGACCAGCGATGGTTACGCGGGCGATACACAGGCCAAGCACGGCGGCATGGTTGCCTTTAGCGACGAGAACGATACACGAAACTGATAGCATCAGCACTTTTCTTGAGGCGACGACAAAATGAAGAACAGAGAAAATAGATTTGGGTGTCGGTGTCAACAAGGGCAGAAACAGGAACATCACCCACACCGACAGCGATGATTTTTCAGCTCGGATCAGGAACGCAGCGCCACCACCGGAAGCTGTATTGGCTAGTTTTTGAGAAGCGTCCGGCATGGAGGGTGAAGAACTGCGAGGAGGAAGAAGAGATCGTGAATCTCGAGTTTGTGGGGAAGGCGACCGGTTGGAAACACGAACAGGTGGAACAAGTTCAGCACAGGGCGGGTCGGATTGAAGCAAGGAACAGCGCGGTGCCGAGACTACACTACGATTGTCAGGAGAATGGGTGTGATGGGGAATACCAGCGTTTTCTGCAGTGACATGTCGCAGGTATGACCAAAACGGAAACAAGTGAAGCAAACTGGGCGATTGTCAGGAGTACGCCACTCGTTACAATTGCGGTAGCGGTGCCAAGACATGAAGATGGGGTTAGAGGAAAATGCATTCATAGGAGGGGCTCAGTTGGAGTCGAAATGTCAGCCATGCGGCCAATAGGGATGTCTGTATTAGCAACCTCCTGGCGAACCGCATATTGGATGAAGGATATTGTAGGCAGGGTGTTGTCTGTCAGCTGCGATGTGGAAACAACGGGAACCATGGCCTCTAGTTTGCGGCGGACGACACGGGTTAACTTATTCTGTTTAGAAGGCTGACGGAGAGTAGGCAAGTCAGTGCAGGCCGAGCTTGCAGCTGTATTCGGCAAGCAGTCGAAACGATGACATATGCTTTTTGTTTCGCCTGATCGAAGAGCCGGCACACCTGAAGAACTAAGTCTACCGTAGAACCGTAGAACAGTACACACACAGTAGAAGGTAGAAAGTCTCGTCGGCAAAATCCTTCAGTATGTGGCCCACTTTGTCGGCCTTAGTCATGGCTGAGTCTACGTTTCGGTACAGAGAGAGGACGTCTCGTATGGAAGCTATATATTAAGCTAGATATGACTCGGACGAGGTTTGAGAATGAGATGCTTCATCGTTCTTGGCGGCCAGGTGATGGCCAATGGTTTTGCCGAAGAGGTCGTGTCGGTTTTGCTTGCACACGACCTAAGAAGTCAGCTCGTCTTCGTGAGTTTCAAACCAATCCTGCGTGGTGCCGGTCAAACCAAAGATGACACTTTAGAGCTGACCGCTGCATCCCACAGGTTGTGCTTCTTGATTCTCCCATAGGACAAGCCAGTCGTGTACATCAACATCGTCGGTCCCGCAGAAGATGCGTAGGTCCCGGGTTTGAGCCATGACAGCTGGGGTCGGTGCCGTAGAGGTGGCATCGTCTTTGGACATGGTGGCGGCCACTGCTGACATGTCGCCTTTGGCACGGGATCGAATAGTTCACCTCCACCATAGACGTTAAGGGTGGAAAACCACACAGTAGCGTGTAACACTAGTCCAAGCCCAATGGGCAGCGCTTAACCCTCCACACTCCGCGTCGCCTCCATCACCCGACCCCGAAATTTTGTCTTTCACTCGCTGAATGCAAGCATGGTACGTTAGTTAACCCTGTAGTTATTATTGGTTTACAGGAAAAGAATGGCGCACTATCTGTCATACTTCCTCCTGCAAGTGTGAGTTTGAATGGTACACCATAGGTTGCATGGTGTTCCTTGGCGTGTGTTCAGGTGTTGGATTGTAAATGGGAACAATGCTAGAAAAAGAAAATACATCTGACGGAAATTCGCGCGGAGATTCAATGCGTCCTGAAAGGAGGCGCTCACAGATCTCGCGCAAAACTCCTGAGCGCGGGATTTCGTTAAATGAGCATAGAAGCGGTTTCGCCTTAAACCTTTGTGTTCCGCCGTGTCGGTGCATTCACAGCAAAACAGAGTACTATAGAGGAAAAACGTCGGGGTTGCCGTGTTTAGACGCCCGACTACGGTGCCGGGGTACCCGCTGTCCATCCCGACCTCAGGCGGCTGCGTTTCAATGAAGGCGTAACGGTCGGCGGCCAGCCCGCGGCGCGTTCTCAAATGCTAACCATCAAAAGTTCAAGATGTGGAAAAGGAGGGCAAAAAGTGCAGCGCTCTCAAATCTATGCGCTTGTCGTCCGGCTCGCTAGAGAAGCCCAGAATTCTGTGGAAGACATGGGTTGCCCGCTCAGCGTTCTCATGGATACGAAGTGAGGAGGACCGGATCCATGTGATCGGATGTATGCGTGGGCCAGCGTGCCTTGTCCCCCACGTTCACGGGGGCGAGAACGCACAGCGCGGTGGTCGGGATTGCGCAATCGGCTGCGCATGCTTCTTCAGACTACTCAGCATTTCCATCTGCTTCGCTTTCTCCTGTGTGCCCGCTGAAATATTTGAAAATACACCACCGCGGCCTCACACTGGGTGGATGGATGGAAACAACTTTATTTAATAAAAAAAAAGTCTTCCAGGGTGGTCCCCTACTAGCCCAGGAGTCCGCGGGCTTTTGCTTCACATAGAGCCCGATCTACCAGCCATTTCTGACCGGCGGGTTGAGCTGTCCGCAAAGCAACCTCCCAGGCACACTGGGTGATTATTACTGACGATTTGACGAGAGATTTTGATACCCATGTTCCCATCACATTGCTGAGTGCAAATTGCCAACTGGCTGGGAATTTGATGTCACGAAAGATTGATGACTCTGGACCAAATATATATGTTTTTCACATGCGCTGCAGGCTTCTTTGTTTGGTGTGACCTTTAAAGATACTGAAACTGTAATCTACTTATGCACAGGACTTTACAGGGAAAAGAAATGTTCTTTAGGTACATTGAACCACGCTGTCGTTGTCGTCGGATACGGGACATTTAGAGGGGAAGATTACTGGCTTATTAGAAACAGGTGAGTATTTGTCTGCAGTGTTTCCTTTGAAGAGCGCCCTCTTTCGTGGCTTTTAACAGTGGTATATCAAAAACCGTTGGCAACTTTAAAGGCATACATTACGGGAATTTTTTCATTATTTCAGTGGTTTGGCTCGGTGCTTCAAATGAACATCGGAGTGTTTTTTTCTTTTCATTTGTAAACTATGAGAATGAAAGTTATAATGTGCTCCTTGCAAATATGATGGGAAATATTTAAGATTGTCAGATTTTTAGCTGGTATGCCCGATGTATACTAAATAAAAGAGTCAATTATTCAAAAGTCGGTTGAATGCGCGAAGTTATTGTGACGTCGGATGGACCAAGGACTAGTTATGGGCAGCATTCAAGGATTTATGATGATGCACAATCAACATATACAATTTACTTCTAGGGATCAATCGTGAGCGTGATATGTTTGCAATAATTAGATATATACAGTCTGGAAGAGCACAATGGCGTTAGTAACGCCCCATGTCATGGGAACAAACGTGTAATTAGTAATCCTGTCGAAGCAATTCTACGAGGAGGTGGCTACGGCGGGGGCCATGGAGGCAGCCGGGGAATTTCAGGGAGCTGAACAGAAAATCCAACCGCGGAAACGCTATCTATGATGTTAAACTAAGCGAATTGCAAATGGTAAGCAATGACATCCAAATATCCTCCAAACACAAGCTATCAGCGCATCCAGAAATAAAAATCTAGTGTCATTCAAATTACCAAACGAATATAGATAAAACATTAGCCGGAGTTTGGCAAGTGGTAAAACCTGGAGTTACTCCAGAGCAATCTGCATGGCTACACTGAAGTCCGGCTTGAAAGTTAAGGCATGGCTTTTGCACACAGTACTTTATGGTTACAACTTTATTCATGCCATAGGGGAATCCCTTCACATATGAGCACCTCTTGCCTATCGTTGTTGACCATTCTATTCTGATGTAGAAGATTACTAGTGTTATGACATCGTCTTTATATCGAACTTCGGTGCACACCTTCGCCTTGCGTTCGAACGAAGATTCTGTCCTAGCAACGCACTGTAGTCATTCGCCATTACCAACTATTGAGTTATCTGTGTTCTTTTTTTTCTTCGAACATGTATGGGAAAATGGCGAGACTGTGGCCAAATTAGCTCTCGCTACAAGGCAGCTCTTTATTACAAGCTCACAAAACACATGCCACAGCGGAACCAGCTGAAATGAAGAAATTAAAACTTCGCGTCCGCCCCTGAGTTCATGTCTTCATGATTCAGTGTAATTGCTTTCATTTACTTTTCACAATTATCTACATACTGACATTCTATATTGCGTTCATTAGCAAAAAAAGTTCTGTAGCTTTCTTTCTTTTCGGCCGCTGATGTTTCCCTTTCTATTAAACTCCATGCCTATCCCACCGCTTCTCTTAATCTCTTCAGTACCAAAGATGGCCGCAAATAAAAAAGATGCAGGGCATAGGATGCGTACCAGAGGTTTCCACAAGGCTCTCACCATCTCTCTTAAAGCATATAACACTCGCAGTAACAGCGGAAATATATGTACGCCACCATATACTAAATAGCGCTGGTGAACTATTTCAAGCACATATCTCTTAGATATGAGCAAAATTTGAAGATTGCATCCCTGTAGCCATAATTAGTTGCTAACGTATAGGATGAGAAACTTACTGGATCTTCGCACGACCCGCAATATTTTATTGCATATGGTAAACATTTTTCTTCATTATGGCACTATTCATCGTTAATATCATCATCATCATCATCATCATCATCATCATCATCATCATCATCATCATCATCATCGTCAGGCGGACACTACCCACTGCAGGGAAAAGCCCTCTCCCAGATTCCTCAAATTAACACAGTCCTGTGCTAGCTACATCCACTTGACCTCTGCGAACTTCGTAACCTTATCCGCCCAACAAACGTTCTGCCACCCCCTGCTACGTTTTCATTCCTTGCAACCAAGTTTCTTATTCTTAGTAACCACCGTTTATCCTCTTTTTGCCCTACATGTCCTGCCCATGCCCATTTCTTCTTCTTGATCTCCACTGGATTGTCAGTGACTTGAGTTATTTCTGGGACCTATTCTGAACGTTTCGTTGTATTTTACCGTTACCCCTACCATTTGTCATTCCATTGCTTTCTGCGTTGTTCTCCACTCAATTAGAACGCTTTTCGTTAGCCTCCACGTTTCAGTCCCATATGTGAGTAAAGTAGAGATGCAACTGTCGCATACTTTCCTTTGACAGATACCGGCAAGCTGCCATTATTATTTTGTGAGTATTTGCCAAATGCGCTTCATTCCTATCTTATTCTCCTGATTACTTCCTCTTCATGGTCCGGATTTGCAGTTTATACCTGTTCTACGTAAGCATATTCTTTTAGTACTTCCAGTGCTTCGTCTTCAATCGTAACCAGTTGTTTCTTCCCGAGGCTGTTAAACATTACATTAGTCTTCTGGATGTTAAGCTTTCAAGCCTACCTCTGAATAAACACAAGTCAATGTAAATTGAAAAAGATGAGAGTGAAACAGATGGCTACTGGTCCTGAAAGTTGCTACGAGTTGAAAGTAGTAGCCGGTGTGCCTTATGTACAAGGGAGTTCAAATTTCTTACGGTTATATTCGATGAATACTTCGAGCCATTATTATTGTAGACGGAGTCCTAGAATAAGCCCGACGAAAGAAGTATTGAGAAAGTCATTTCTACTTCCAGAATAATCGCATTCTGGGCAGCAGTACTGCGCGAGGCACTCTCCTATTCTTCGAAATTGCTGCTGCAATCTCGTATTAATTCAAGTGCCTAAGGATGTCTGTCCATATTTTTCTGTTATCACTCCTACTATTAGTGCTTTGTGAAAGAATAACTGGCGCACGGTTATCAGCGCACGATACAGATCGCATCCAGCATTAGAAAAAAAAAATAATTCCCTCAAGGAACAACGTAGGCTCTTCCAAAAGTCGACCTATCAACAATGCGTTTCATAAAAGGTCTTAAACATAATCACATCACAAACGCCCTATTTGTGATTTTTGCAAAGCAATAAAAAGGCAATTCAAGACCAGATATTGCGCTTGCCAGCCGAAAACTATTGCGATGAAAGAGAAATTTTACTCTACATGGAAAAAACAAATTACCTTCCCGCTATTTAAACCATCGGTAAATTGCAACTGGAATCTACACCTAGCATTTACTTGCTAAATGATAGCATCAATCAATCTGAGTGGCATGCCTTCGAGACAAGCCCTGCTGATTACCACGGTGGGCACTCAATTCGGGAAATCGCAAATTTACACTCGATTGGAGTACGTGCTGGAAGTTGCAAGGGGGGCTTATCGAAAAGAGCCGGACACGAGGTATCGCAAGGAAACGCCGAATATTTGGGTCTACTTGAAGTTAGCATCGCACCTAGAGCACCTTGAAGGGTCCACTTCTCCCGTGTCCGTGTTTGTTGTCTTCGGTTGAGAATTTTACATTTCTAGGTGCAGGCTTCTCAAAATGCAACTTTGACATCAAGATGACAACGGTTTTGCTCCTTAGGCTATCTTCATCGTTTCATGAGCTTACCTCGACGAACAGTCTACAATTTGAATGAATGTCGTATGCTTGCATGGTCTCTGCAGTAACGTTGATAGAAAAGATTGCCGCCATCGTTGTGGATGTATGTTAAAGCGAGTGGCGAATGCCATTCCTCAAAGTGGCAGACAACGGCGAACAGCAAGTAAGCGACACGACCCTAGTGGCTTTTCGTAAATACTACAACACGCATCGCAGCTTCCGCTCGCCTTATGGTTTGTAGTCTGAGTAGAAATTAACTTCAACCATCCATATGTGAGAGAGCAATGCATTGAGAGTTCACCTTGCGTTTGCGTATGGCTGATCCTGCCTAAATTCCTCGTTTGTGGCTGGCTTAATTTTATTCTCTCTCTGCTTATCTGCCCGTCTAGGCGGTAAAAACACAATTCCTCTGCTTGACTAAAGGGGCAGGAGTCATGCTTGGACAAATATCGTTCGGCGGTTTATGTGACCTCACTAGGCATCAATAAAACTAGACGCGACGGGCGAGTCTAGAGGCCGAGTTGTACAAACAAGCGAGGCGGTGAAAGTTTTTTCACGACAAAAAAAAAAAAAAAACGAAAACGAGTGTCGGAAGCGGACACAGAAGAGAATGCTTTGGCTGGTGCGCGACAAATATGGGTATTTGTAGAAATCAAAGAGCACGCTGAAACACGTGTAGACAAATCTTCGCTAAAAGTTGGGACCTTCTTCCTGTCCATACGCTTAAGCACTCTTAGAGGTTTCTGCCATGTGGATAACGCTGAATATTTAGCAGAATTCTAAGTTGGCAGTTGATATGGTCGAGCATTGATTGACACAAATCCCGGGAGTTCTCAGTATATATTTGCACATCTGTGATGGGATCTTTGATTCCCGGTTGGGACCTGCTATTCCTTAGTAATGAAGTTCAAGTTCATGCGGCTTAGTTAAATTAGGGTATGATATCTCAGTCGCTTCTGAGACGGCAACATACACTAGAATTCACTACTACAGCGAGCTTCTGCCCGATCGCAATTAGCCGCTGGTACGGACTTAAGGTAAATACTCGGTACGAGCTCATTAACCAAAAATTCGTTTAGTCGCCCGCTGCCCCTCTCTGTCTGTGTCTCCATGTGTCCAAATGACATGTTCGACTCTGACAGGGGGTCATTATGGTTACACGAAGCCCATACCTCTGCGAATATAAAGATATTGCCACATATGCAGAAGAATTGGTCATACGAAACATGATCTTCCATTCAGATTTCAATACCTGATCACTTGAAAAAAAAAATCAGCAATTGTAAAATCTTCATCAGTGTCCGGGTACAACGCTGCGTAAGCTGGAAAACCTTAATCGCTTTAAAGCCAGAAAGCTCACATACCACCCGTGTAAAGCTCTTCAATTATGCTCACTCAAAAACGTCAGAAAAACCTAATCCGGCTTAAAATTGTAAAACCAGGCTGCAAGGCGCAATGCTTATTCTAACATGTACCAGCCCTTAATGCCTCTGCTGTTTTTTCATTCTTTCAGTATATGAC
Source organism: Amblyomma maculatum (assembly GCA_023969395.1). NCBI lineage: Eukaryota > Metazoa > Arthropoda > Arachnida > Ixodida > Ixodidae > Amblyomma > Amblyomma maculatum. Next base: position 80,062 of record JAJIZL010024086.1, on the reverse strand, counting down.
ATAGAAATCTCTATACGTCGCAGCGTAAACTTAAAAGAATACATCACAACTTGATATCATTGTGTGCACCTGCGAGTGCTTTTCTTCGCCGTGTCATTCCGTACCGTTGCCTCCTTTATACAAAAAAGGAAAACGTGTTTGAACATTGGAATATTGAAATTCTCTCCGATTTCAATACATGCATGCAATACATGCCAGTCGAAAAAAAACTACAGAATTGTGTCAAAAATACCACAAAATATCCTGTAGTTCTGTCGTAACCATCACATTTTTCTGTAGTTCTGTAGTGCTTTTCTGTAGTTCTGTAGTTTTTCTGTAGTATATTTCTGTTGTCCGTAGTTCTGTTGCACTTTCCTGTTGTAACTACAGAAATTTATGATGTTACTACAGAATGTTCGGTTGTCACAACAGGTTTCCCGTCAAAACCGCACAGAAATTCTGTCGTAACATCAGAAAATTTTCTGTAGTTTTTCCGACTGGGTTGAACTGTAGGTGCATGCCTCTATGATGCCATTTGTGCGGTGATATATGATGTAGAAGGAATTCCGGTTGGTACTAACTCCGGGTGAAGAAGGTAGAGAATGCCGGGTGGTACTAATGGGCGTATTAGTTATTTCAAGATATCAATTCTGTTATATCGCAGGTTTTAAATACCAGTTTATATTTTAGCGGCGTCTTTGCCACCGTTGGCCAGCTTTAGGCATGTTTCGCTTCCCAGAGAGCGCCACAAAGACGTTGACAAAAAGCGTCATTATGGGCGTCTGCTGGGTAGCACGAATCCCCGCGTCTGCATCCAAACACTTGCAGTCGGTACAAATTCACCGCTTTAATTTGTGTTATATACTAATTATAAAGATCTTCAGGCGCTGGAAATGCTTTCCGATTTTTCACGTTGTGAAACAGGTAATAAATAAATCAATTTTAGGCATTATGCGACGTGGAGAAATCGGAGACGAAGTCTCGGCGCACTGCCAGGTGATATAGCAAACAAGTAATGTGCGAATGCATGGAAATTTATGAAAGCTTTACATGCAACTATGCTTAAGCATGCAAATACACGAAACCGCAACAGTGATAGGCAGCGTAAGTAACCCTTCTGGGGCGCAAATAATCTTATCATGGGCACCTTGCGCGGGCCGTGCTTGAGCCGCTGGGGAATGCGTGCAATGCAGGTTTGTCTCTAAACTTGTCCTGCGCTGGTTTTTGATTTTTATGCCGGGTTTAGCTTATAAGTCGCGTTCGTAATGTTGGAAATACAGACTTAATATACTGGAAAGTCGCACAGAAGGATGAAGCTAGGACCGCTGAAAATTTAGAATTATGCCACGGCACGAGTTTCGGTGTTCATCGGTACCGATATCAGCGAAAGCATGATGACCTCATTCCACTGCTCAACTGTCAGTCACCTTTAAATTATATGCTTGCAGCTCTAAAGCTAAAGCTTTGTCTGTTGTCGCAGTGGGGGACATCGCAAATTAGACTGTCAGCTCAAGTACGCGTTGTGCATAATAATGGAAACGCTATTTTCGGCTACTTAGTGATTATAAATCGTCGCCAAATACCGTCTCATCCTGAATGGCCGTTTTCATTGAGGTAGCAAACGTTTGGAGTGAGAACTAGTTCACCGTCCTTACCTTTTGTTGCTTGAAGTATGTGCAGTTTTTATACATGTGCAGCTGCTGAAAACAGTAGCATAACGGACGACTTCGCTAGCGATCACAAATAATGACGCGTACGTAGCTGGCTGTACTATATATATTTCAGCTTTGATCCCGTGTTGCGGCTATTGTAAGGCGAAAAGCGTTTGTTTCTTTTTAACCTGAGAATGCATGCACCTGATCGCCCGCACCAATTCGATCATAGCTCTGTTCCTTGCGGCAATGAAAGGCAGCATTAGATTCCAAGAATTAAATTGTTATCTTGCCCGTGGCACCCTACGGCTAGCGGTGGTGACAGCGTTTCGAGACGGAGGGGTACAGGATAACACCGACGCCGCAGGCTTTGAATATTTCCCTGGAAAACTGCCACAACGCGTCTTGTTTTAATGTTAGGCTGCTAATGGTTAACAATGTTGTCCATGATACATAACTTGTCCTTTCACAGTCACGATGGGGCAGAAAGAAGCATAAGTCGACGTAGAAAGCTTGCGAGATACGCGCAGCAGCATAGCCAGAGCACCCGTTGTACTAACCAGTCAGGTTTTTCTTGACCGCCATGAGGCGGCGGTGCCACTCTATTCAAAATTTCAGCGCGAGGCACCTATAGAGTGTTCCAGAAAGTCGGAACATGCCAACTGTTTTAGGAAGCTCATGCGGCCACCCTATTACAGCTGGTTGGGAAACATTAGGACGCAAGATTCTTCACAGCCTCCCACAAGTGTCTTGGTGAACGCTGATAGATCTGATGGTTAGGAGAATTGTAGCGTTGGAGCCCAATACGTGCACAAACAATTGACGCTGACCTACCCGGGCCGCAATAGTCTCCTTGGCCTTCAGCCATGATGGCTATCCTGAATGGTCATCCTGAACTGAGACGTCTAAGACTAGAACGCGGAAGGAACTTGGCAATAAGGCACCTATAGTGGCGAAACAGTGGCAACAATTGGCGGAAACATTGGTTCCACCTTGCCATTTGGGCGAAGCGCTGCTTTTTTTATCCCGCATCCAAGATTCACGCGAATAAAGGACCGGTGATCTGCCCCATATTGTCAGCGTGAGTGCACTGTCGGTATGGGTTACCAGGGGTTTTACACTCATTGGCATATTCTGCCTACCTTCCGGCATATCCAATATTGCAAACAATTGGTGTTGGCTTTAAAACACAAATGGGAAAACACTGAATGCAGTCTGAGGTCCGATCTTGTTTTAAACGTAGTGAAGTTATTGCTGTCTATTGTAATTTGCTGTTATTACTGCAGAAATTTGACGCAATGTGTTTTCACTTGCAAACGGCAAACCAAATTGTCATTGGATATGTTCTTCAGCAGATATGTATTGAAGCAAGCAAAAGGATTGTGGTAAACATTTATTTATGCAACGATAAAAAAATGAAACGGAGCAGAAAATAAAGAGCGTGAAAATTCAGTGCATAACAAAATTAAATATGCGTATCTTGATAATATTGGACTAGAAAGCTACGGGGTATCTATAAGTAAAAATAACGCATGTTGCCCTTTTTATGAGGACTGTGACTTACAAGTCAAAAGCATTTAAAATGTTTCAGAAGCAATCGCAAAATTTCAGCTATTTTTGCCGCAGCTTCGCAAAAAACTGCTGCGTGCGAATGCGGTTTATCAAGCGCTAAGAGCGACGACGTTCCAAACAAATACAAGTTTCATCGCAAGTTAGCGCCTGTGAAAGAAATCGCTATATTGTTTGTGTTCAACTGGATAAGAGGCATGCAGCTGTAAAAGAACACGCGCTCCTATTTCTCCTCTTAATGGGCAACATATAATAAAATTGTACCCGTCGGTTGTCATTGCACTGCTCAAAGCATCAGGCTTGATATTTCGCTATTACGATTCTTAAAAAGAAAGGTGGTTCGCCTTTCCCACTTCTTGCCGAAATAAATAAAGCAGTATACAATCCATACCCACATCATACGAATCGCATAGGAACATGAGGGGTGGTATTCATAAATACAATCTCTTAAAGGTCAGTCTTAGCTTCTTATCACTTATATGATTTTGCTGTAACTGCCGCAGTTTACGAACGGCTCAATATCAAGCGCAAGCTTCTTCTTCGAGGTGGTTGTGAGTCATAGAGACAGCGTCCCCGCCACGGTGTTGAAGTGTGTGATAATTTTTGAGGGGATGGAAATAGTGTATGTTGTAGAACGAGAAGGTATGCAGCTAAAAATTGGCTCAACGAGATTCACAAAAATTCGAGGGAGCTAGGGACAGTTATCATACTGCATCGACATAGGATAGAAAATGTGAGCGCGCAAATTTCCAAAGCAGTTATTAGGGACTGTTATTCTGCTGCGGCAATGGAGTGGCTCTGCTCTTATGGGGGAAACAGTGGAATACAGGAGCCTTCCTAGGCAGTGGCATTGCCAATATATTTAGAATGATGCACAGTCAGGCCTCGTTCACAAGTGAAATGAAGTCGCAGTGTGAAATATGAGAAAGAGTGGAAAAGTAGTTTCATTGTTGGAAGTTACGAAGCCAGAGGAATGACAGCAGCAAACCACCAAGGTCTGCAATTTTACCAGGTCTGCCATTTGCTTCGAAGTGGAGGCATCATAACGAATTATATTATTCAGTAACAGGAATTGGCCTGGCCTACAGGTGAAGTTTACTTATTAAAAATTGATATAGAACCAGTACTGAGTGTGCACACGTATTAAAGTTCTGTATGCATTGAAACGAGATTCTAGATCTTATGCCTGCTTACGTGGTCAATCAACAAGAATCAATTGGGGCAGCATACAACATTTAGACTTCGCACAGAAGGCGTGCCAAAGCTGCTGAGAACATAACGTTGTACTTGCCTTGGCGTGACTGACTGCTGGTTTATTCAGATTTTATTCAGCTTGGTGGAACGAGCTAAATATAATGCTCTGTAATATAGTTAATAAAAAGAGCATATATTTTCAAGCTCGTGGCGCGGCGTCGCCCTCACTGCGTGAATAGGGCCATTTCGTATAAAACAGCCAAATAAAGAACGTGTTCAACAGAAGGAGAGAACCGCGAAGTTTACTATATTATTCTTGATTATACCGGGCATACTACAGTGTCGAGATTTAACCGAGGCTATTTACAGTTTGTTCCTCAGTTGCGGCTAATATGCACACTATAAGTCACCGTAAATATATCTAGACGGTTTGGAACAGAGGATGAAACTTGTATGTGCGTTATATGTCTCAAAATCTGCTTTAACGCATCTCGTTACTGCCAGATGTAATACAGGACGCACAACATTTATTTACGATACTCTGGTTTGTTTGGCCATTAATATTTTTTGGTTGAGCTATTGTAATTGCATCATTGCAGAAATTTCTGCGTTATGCCCTTTGTCTACTTGCTATTCTCGTATGAACGATCTCTGGATATAAGATTGCTTGGAACGCCGCAATTGCGTTAGTTAAACAGCCATTGAAGGAAATAATTTTTACTGTGCTCTTTCAGACAGCTTATGAAGGTAGAGTTTCTCTGGGAAAACCTTCATTTGGTGTCCAGAATGATAGGCACAAAGCGATAACCATGTTCGACGACCATAATACAAAATTTTAACGAACGTCTGTAGACTGATAATGCCTTCCTCTCTGCTTTTTTGCAGCTTCGGCACCAGGTGGGGTCAAAAAGGACATTTTAAACTGGCTAGAAACAAGAGCAACATGTGTGGAATTGCTTCAGATGCTGTGTTTCTCAATGGCATAAGAAAGGGCTTTTGAATTTCAATGTTCAATAAATACTGCACTGAACTACCGTTATCTGAAATACTTTATTTCATCTCAATGCTTTTCCCTGATTTTGTTCGCAGGTCTGAACATTTATTAAGCGCGCCAATGTAGTGTGGCTTATGGTATCATTAGTTTTAGTGTGTGCAAAACACGAGGCAATGGTATGAAGTTTGCACAAGGGCGGAAACTTAGTTACTTGTCAATAGCCGAGAAGATATCTTTAAGGCAGGTACAGGCATCAAATGCGCACGGAAGACTCAAATAAGGGACCCGTTCGTTGACACATGCCGTTCTTCAATCATCCGCTTGTACTTCTTAAATTGTGATTAGTTGTTCATTAAAGCACAATGTCAGGGACATGCTGACTAAAATGAAATACTTTGCTCAAGAAGCACCTAGAACATGCATACATTGTGAAGATGAGAAAGACAGTTTTCTAGGCTTGGAAGACGCTGAAGTGGCGTAGCAAGGTGGCGAGGGCTTCAAAATAACGCACGAACGGCCCTGAATAACAGGAGATTTCGTGTGCTCGCTGCCAGCCTAGTTAACCGAGTGTAATGTTGGATAAATAAATGGCGGAACTCACCCCTGACAATTGCGCACGGAATTTCCTATTATGTTTACCACGCAACATACCCCTAGACAGATATAAAGCCAATGTTGAGTTACATGCACGATGAATTCACAACTGTCAACGCTTATGAAAGACCGATTACGTGTAATATACATATGCGTTTTTGTGATTGAGGGGAGGAAAAACTGGATTCAGCCGAGATCGATGGCTCTCCGGCTGACCAATTTGGCTGACATGAGATTTAGCATCTTAAGCCTTAGACGTGGAGCGCAAAGGTAGACTCCCGTGGTACAAAAGAAAGATGATACATTTAAGGCACTCCTTGTTTGTGCTTAAATGAAGGGTGCAATACCACACATTTAAAATCCCTAGGCGATGGCCTAGAATTAGTATCACTTAGTGTGAATATACAGAAGTATATCTCGTCTCCATTGCAGCAATCGTAGGCCGATAAAAATTCAGTGGCTCTTTGTTGTGAACCACCTCCTCCATAGTAAAATAAATATGGGCGCGACTCTTGCTTTGATTTTTTTATGTTGCTCTTCAAAATCGGGGGCGAAACAATTACACTAATCACATTTCCCCCTTCAAAGCGAATGCTACTCAGCCGTAAATCGCAGTGTGTTGTGAAACGAGAGACTGTTTGTTCAGGCGCTGGACATTGAAGATATTCCCTGCCTCCCGCCGTTCTCGAAAGATTGATCTACCGTCTATTGGAACGCGAATGTTATCAATTAGGTTACAAGTTGCGGAACCTGGGAGGGAAGGTTCCATTTCTTTATATAATTTTGTCGGAAGTTTAGATCCCAAAAGGGCACAATAAAGATCTTAACATCGAAATCCACCAATAACCAAAGTTTTGCACACAAAGGCGGAGAGCGTCGAACAGCGAGATATTTCTTTTTCTCACCCAGAGCCGGCAAATAACCACATCCTTCCGCGCTTTCATCGAGATGGCTTCATGTTATCGCAACGTTGGTGACTCCCGAAACTGTTGAATTGAAGGCATACCCCACCGGCACATATCCGCGGCTATGAGATCGACGGGAGGCCTCAGTGGTGTAGCGATGCCGTCAGATTATGCGAGGTTATAGCGATGCAGGCGTTCTCTAAATCCAGTCGAGAATAATTAATGCCTGGCACACATCGAGCGACGAAACTCGGTTTGCCATGCTCTAGCTCTCGCTGCCAAAAGGAGGTTATTGTGCTGGTGATGAAACATTTTTCCTCCTCTGGCAACCATACGCTCATGGACCTGGCTCGTTAGTGAACAGCTCTTAGTGTAGCCTGTTACAGGCATATGTGTGCATCCCTGAGTGTGGCATGCTTCCTCAGGAGTCAGTGCTGGGATAACTCGTTCGACTGCTCTTCATAATATTTTGCTATTCAAAAACCTAGGAAGACAGAAAAAAAGATGCTTGGAAAGAGTCTGGTGAGACAGAAAGGCCTTTGCTAATGTTACTGTGCTGCAGGTTTAGATAATATGGTTTAAAGGGGGATTGAGAATCATAGTGTGAGCGCACATGCTCTTCGAAAGTATACGAAATTTGGCTATGGTTCTCGAGATGACCTCTTCTCAGAGCCCTCTGTATTAAATGAATGAAGAATTTCGCCAAATGCAACCGCTATCCGCTGCATCTCATCAACCGGTCACGCGGAGCGTGCTATTGAGAGCATTGTTGATAAGTAATGCTGGATAAAGCCCCAGCAGTCACATTCCATAAATCTCTTACAAGAGTAGTGAGAGCCTATGCTTTCCAGAGGTATACGATGTTATCATGGCAATTCACTTTTTGCGTATGTGCAGTACTTCAGTCGATTGTCGGACGGGTGACGCTCTGCCACGAATCCGGATTGTCGGACGGGAGCACTTAATGTTAGTGGTTCTCTTCCCCTTGAACGTTTGGAAGATCCGTCAAATTATAAACAGGTTTTGTGTGTGTGTGATGAAGTCGTCGTACCACCTCATTGCCAGGGTACGTCCAGGTGTCCAACTCCCGTGTCATTAACAACTCCTTTAAAGCTACCGCGGCGCCTCTCAATACAAAAAGAAATTGTTAGTGCCGCATTGCTTGGTTTATGTGAACTAAGGCCATACGGGTGTGGACTATAAATTATGCACCGGAACAGGCTGTTTTTTTGGCGGGCTCGAAACTCGCTTCATGTAGCCCAGTTATATAAAATTGCGACCCTCGTTAATGCTTCGCTGACAAACCAGCTACTCACTCGCCTCCTAAATGAAAGCTTCTTCCGGTGAGCAGCGCATTGGAACACGTCACAACACCTGATCTTGAAGAATCGCTTGTCCCAGCATGCCTCCGTGTTCGATTTCGCGCAGTCCGACGGCTCGCAACGTTTTCCGCTGTCTCGATCACGCCATAGGATCGACATGGCTCTGGCCTCCCAATACGCAAAAAGCCGTGCCGCGTGTCCCCTTCAAGGCGCAATGTCCTCACCGACCAAGTCCAAGACATGTTGTATGGTAGCGTAAACTGGAGTCTTCTGTTTCTTGGGCTGCTCAAGTAATATTGGTATAAAAGACGGAACATAGAAGTTGTGCATCGACTACCGTCGCTTCCGTCCCTAAAAAGGACGCGTATACTTCCCCACGCATTGAGGATGCCATGGATTGCTTTTTTTCCGCATCCTATTGCTCTTGTGTTAATCTCCGATCGGGGTATTTGCAGATTCCAGTGAACCCTGCGTACAAGAAACAACTAGATTCATTACGACAGACGGCCTATTTAAATATATTGGGATGCCCTTCGGACTTTGCAACCTGCCAGCCACATTTTAAAGATTTATGGATACCATGACCGCAAGTGGCAAATATGCATGGGGTACTTTGGCGACGTTATTTTTAGCCAGACATTTACTGAGCATAACACGCGACACGCTGCTGTTCTAGATTGCCTGGAGAAGGCTGGGCTTGTCCCGAAGTCTAAAGAAAGCTGTTTTGGCGAACGTCAAGCGCTCGTACTCGGCCACCTTGTCGACCACGACGGCATTAGGTCTGATCAACAGAAGACTAAAGCAGTTGATGGAATTCCAACTACCACAGCCTCAAAACGGGGTCCACATTTTTTGGGGATTGTAGTGTTCTTAATTTCGACGATTCATCTTGCGAATTGCTGACGTCTCCTACTATCTGACATCTTTTCTCCAAATAGATATCCCATTCGACTGGACCTCAGAATGGGATGCGTCTCTAATTCAGTTGAAGTTTCCACTGACATCACACACCATACTACGGCACTTGATACTCTCCGCTCGAATGGAAGTCCGAAATTTGCAAGTCAGATTGGTGTCGTTGCTGTGTTTGTACAATGTTAGGAAAGCGGCGAGCATGTAACTACGTATGCTAGCCGTTCGCTCAGCAAACCCGAGAGTAACCACACTTACGGAACCGGAATGCCTTGTTGTCTCCGCTGTTTGTTGGTTTCGGTGCCACCTCAATGGACCATTTCACGTTTGTGACGAACCATCATGTCCTGTGTTGGCTCGTCACCTTTGTGATCCATCTGGACGTTTGCCAAGCTGGGTTCTTCGTCTGCAGGAGTACGACTTCATTGTTTCGTACAAGAGTGGCAACAAACACGCCGATGCAGGCCGTCATTCACGCCTTTCCCTTCCCATGAGCAAATGTGACTCCGCCGACGTCGATCACTACACCTTCCGTCGTGCCTGAGTTGCCCGACGCCTCGACTCTGTGGACTGCGCAAGCGACCGACCTAAGCACTGAACCATTACTTGCGGCAACGTGGCATTACGCAATTCCAATGTCTGTTAAATATCTTTACCCCAAAGCAGCCTTTCCAGACAAAAAGATTTTATGATGTTGACCTCGGCGAATTTGATGTGCTGTTTCTGAAAGTTTTTCATGATGGAGTGGCATGCGAACAATTTCTTGTCGACCTCAAAAGGCTGCAGGAAAGATACATTGCACAAAAATTGGTCAATGCAATGAAAAAAGTGGTAAACATTGGTTTAGGAAGGAGACAACACGTTTCCTCATAAAAAAAAATGGCTGTACGCGAATGCTACACGCGAAAATACGAAAAGGGCTTGGATAGAGTACCAGATGTTGTGGAGAGCTTGCAAGAGAAAAATCAAGGATGAAAAAGAAAAATACTTCAATCTCAATTTGCCCCATTTTTTAAGTTTATTCGGAAATATTTTTAGAAAGTGATTTCTCTTGGTAAAACAAAAAAACAGCTGCCCGAGGTTGGGTCCGGTGAACACTCGGATAAACCTGAAATTTTCGAGCTGTTCAACTATTTTTGTTGTAGTGTTTTTGAATACGCAAATCCTGTATGTGTCTTTAGTTCACCTTACGGTTATTTGAATCTTCAACCATTCCTTGTATACTTATCAACTCTGAAGGTATTTCTAAAGCAATACCGAAGCAAGTATTCATAAAGCAATATAAAGTGCACTCTGTAGCTGCACATCAAGCACAATGCTCAGGAATCCGTTTTGCTTTATTGCGCAGATTTTGCCGTTTTCTCCCGCACAGCCATCTTCCATCAGTTTTAGTTCTTCCCACTGACCTCATATCAAGCAGCTGACGTTTCCTTCGAGACTCCAGCACGGGCCCATCTCTGCTTGATTAAAGAGCCCAGCGTGTCAATGATCGCTGTTGCTGCGACTGTGCCTTCACTAGGAACGTAATTCACGGGGACATAGGCGCCTATATAAGAAGGTCCTCATCGCCGTCTGCATCTGCTGGGGTCGGCAAAAACGCATTGAGCACAATGCTCAGGAACCCTTTCCGCTTTATTGCACAATTGCTATCCCGTTACTATCGTAACGACGATCGGTTATTTTTGCTGCTCCCCTACCCACTGTGCATCAAGAATGCTTTACCGCATGTTTATTCTTCCAAAGATGGTTTTTTAAGATGTGGTTATATAGAATCAAATCCAAGCCCTACAGAAAAAAAAATGCTGCAACAGCTATTATTAGGTCAAAACACTCTGACTACGTCTGTCAATGCCATTCTGATGAAACAGAGTTTTTTCAAAGAAAAGGTAGGTAACTTGACAAATAGAATTAAAAGTCTTGAAAACAAGATAGCAACAAACAATTGTACAAAAACTGAAGTGCAGGACTTGATGTCGACAGTAATTGATTTGGAAGCCACCGTTTTATACCTGTTAAATACAACCGACGACTTGAATAACAGGAGTCGTATGAACTCCCCTAATTATGGAATAAAATAAGGGAATGAAGAATCAGCAGCAGAAATTACGGATATAATAACAAAGGAAATCTTTAGTGTGAAGTTAAGAGTTGCGCTAAATAGCATTGAAAGGTGTCATAGAATAGGTTTGAAATCAAAAATGCAACTTCCTGTCAATATAAAATTGGGCCACTACCGATAAAAGGTTTCGGTAATGAAGGCATGCCCGAATTTGAAAGGCCGATTTTCAGTTAGTGAAGACTTCGAATAATCAATTGGTGACGTCAGAAAAAAAAAAGTATGAGAAAGCGCATCTCAGGAAATGAGCAAGGGAGCCAAAGTTAAGCTGTTTTTTTGACAAATTGAGAATTGCCGGTGATATGTTTGGATATAATAATGCAGGAAACACTCGGTATAAAATCGCGAGCAATTAAAAGTGACAACTGAAACGTGGCAGGCAGGCTTTCAATATACTTAACATGATATGTCGAAGCGTCATCAACCAAACTAGCGAACTTAATTGAAGGTATCCAGGGGTAGGAGCAACAGCTGCTCCTGCTCGAATTCATTCCCGAGATTGAGAAGGAGCTCATCGCAGACCCTGTTCAGATCCAGGACTGGGATCAAGAACACGGCGCCAGCAAAGCTGGCTAAAAAGAGGTGAGCTGGAAAAATGGACCTGCCAGTAGACGAAACAATACACAGAAGAAATACTAAAAATTACAAATATTTGATAGACTACCTAAGGACTGTTTAAAGACGAAAATTGAAACCCTAGAAAGTGCAAACTCAGCGAAATTGATCGCTAACGTTAACCCCAAAACCCACAAAGATATAAGATAGGATGTACCCCGCCCACCACTAAAAAGAAGAGGAAAAGAACCAAAATTGCAACACCTATCCGCTGAAAATGTATGCAAGGTAGACAACCAGAGGTCAGAAACGAAACTGTACAAATTCATGAAAAAAAGTAGACAAAGATTTAACAGCTATAACAGCACATATGTACGGAGTGACTATCAAACTGGGAAAGATAGACACACAACAAGCAACCATCGAAACAGAAAAGGGGCAGAAAGATGGGGTACACATCAATCATGACGGTCAAAACTAATAGATATATATCTAGCAGTGAAGGTGTCGACGTTATCGCCAGAATGGGTTATTCTGTAAAAGTTGTCAAATACTAGAGATAGAGCTGATGTGTCAGCATTTCAAGAAGAAGGACGCAATCGAAATTGACAGGTTGCCGAACCTCCTGCAATGCAGAAGAAAGGACAAAAGTGGCCACTCTTAAACGAAAAATTGCTACAACACAACATGAAACAGAAATTAATGATGTAGACCACATCTTAATCGAACTAATATCAAGCAAGAGAAAGGAAAACAGTTTGTTAATATTTAACATATACAGCTCACATAAGCAAAATAAATCAAAATTGGTACTCTCATCAGGCATCCCAAAAATTGCAAATAAGCAGTCGTTAGAGATCTTGGGGGATTTTAATCCCCTTCACCCAGCATAGTAGTAAAGAATATGTAGGCAAGAACCCTGTGGAAGAAAGTGCAACAGACATGGGTTACCGTAATCGCAGACCCTTCCACACGCACAAGATTGGGACGCAGCGTTATTGGAGACACCACGCCGGACCTAACCTCTATGAGTAGAGTACGACACGCCATGGTGTGCAATACTAATAAAAATTTAGGAAGCGACCACTACATCATTGAGTATGTGGTGAAAGGGGGTCCAAAAAGGTAAAATCAGAAAAAGATCACAACAAGTGAACGGAATACCTTTAGAGAAATACAGAAGCAAACTAAAGAAAGAGGTATTACAGACATCGAGGTATGTACGGCAAAACTACGCGCTGATACAGAGGAAGCAACTAATGAAGTACCCGTATAGGCAGAGGTGCAGGTCGCAGACTGCTGACTCCTACACCTCTGTTAAACCAAAGCAGGCCTGGGGAGGAAAATAAACAGCAGAGATGGAAGAAGACAGTTAGAAGGGGGCTAGCGAGAGAGGTTGATAGAACACGTTACTGCTAGCGAAACAGCATTGGGAATCCGTATGCAATGACATGCAACGCTCTGCTGGTCTAGCTGAGACATGGCAGCCGTTGCGTTATCTGCTAGAACCGGAAGGCAACAACCAGTCTAAAACACAAAATCTACAGAAATTATTCACACCTATAACGGAACACGAAAACAAATATTAGAATAGAAAAATATGCGCTATATAGGAGACAGAGCCATCGCTATGCTGCCGGAATATCAAGTCAAAGAAAATCCTGAGCTGCGCAACACAATCGAAGAGTCAGGTGTCAGGGCAAGATTGATACACTTGGTCCAAATGGCATAACCAAAAAGATTCTGCGAATGTTGGACCATAAGTCAATCATCTAGCTCACAAATTATATGCAGCAATGCTGGGAAAGAGGAAAACCCCTAAAATATGCAAAATAGTTCACATAATAATATATTCCCAAGCCAGGCGTATCAAGGCGCTGCACACACACACACACACACACACACACACACACACACACACGCACGCACACACACACACACACACAC
>JAJIZL010024086.1:0-66223 GCA_023969395.1 Amblyomma maculatum | reverse complement strand
ACACACACACACACACACACACACACACACACACACACAGCGGGCCGTGTAAAAATCATCCTTTATATCACTTTAGAAGGGGTCCGTCCATGGCGGTGCGGGAGGTCAGCGGGGTCGTCGTCTGGGAGGGCAGGCAGCGAGCGGGCAGCAACAAACCCAAGAGCAAAGAGACCGAGGCGACGGCGTGAGCCTTTTTTTATCACCCTCGCTCGGGACCGGTTATCCCGGGAACGAGCGGGAAGAGGGAAGGGGTAAAGCGGCGGTGCATCGGCAGCCGCGGGAACTTTAAATGTGGCTGGCGCGGTCCCCACAACACTCACCCGAAAACAAACAAGGGCAACATCATAAAACCTGTGACGGTCAAAGCAGAACGAAAACAAGACATAGCAATGGACATCAGGAAGAGGCTAAAAATTTCCCCAATCCGAAAAAACACGCATTCAGAACATCATAAGAATAGAAGAATCAACAGGCCTGAGGCACTAAATAGCGCTGTGCTAGCCGTACAGATGTCTACATCGACGCAGTTGAAGACGAGGCAGTACTGCTATGGTGGCAGTAGTTGAAAATAGAAACCAAAACAGGTACATAGGCAAAATATTATTACGTACAGAGTACGTAACCAGGCTCTTAATATAAGCTGGGGAGCCCAAGGCTCGCCAGCTCACGCTTCTTTCTTTTCTTTCACCTATTTCTCCTCCTCTTCGCTTCGAAACCTTAGCACGTTACACATCAACCCTCGCTGACGAAGCCCCAGGGTGAGTGAGACGGGCTGTCTGGGAAACAATGCTTTAGGCGAGCAACATGGACCACTTGTGCCTTTCGTGAGTATCGCCCGCTTTGAGTGGTGCCTGACATGAGGCAGTTCAAGTAACTCAAATGCAGAAGATAGCAAAAGGGACGGTTTAGAGGAACAGGAGCTTCTGGGATAACCAACGCTTGCGCACCGGCGTCCACAGCAACAATTAATGGCCAATTGCATAGCAGGTACGCGGGCAATGGCTGTCATAGCGTTCCTTGGAGCGGGCCTATGTGTTAATAATGTGAAGGCGAGCAAGGCTTCTTCAGCTTGACAGAGAGTAGCGGCCATAGATGGGTCGTCATTGAGTATGAAAGGTAGGAGGGGGTCCAGACAGCTGCGGTGAACGCGAGCGTAGAGGAGGTAGAACGGACTGTAGCCAGTGGTCTCATGTTTCACGGTATTTATGCGTACATGATAAAAGGGAGGGCCTCATCCTAGGTCTTATGGTGGGAATCGACGCACATTGCCAACATAGTGGTGAAAGTGCTGTTGGTGCGTAACACGAGGCCGTTCGTTTGAGGATGGTACGGTGTTGAATGACGGAAATCGACTGCACAGAGGCGAAGTTCACCAATTACTTCATCAGTCAACTGCAGTCCACGGTCACTGAATAGAACTCGAGGTGGACCGTCTCGAAGGAGAAACCGCAGAAGACATTTGGACACGTCAGTAGCAGTGGCTGACGGTATTGCAGCTTTCTCAATGTATCGGGTGAGCTTTTCGATACACACAATGACCTATCGGTTACCGCTGGGAGACCGTGGAAAAGGCGCAAAGTGGTCGATTCCCACTCGCTCAAAAGGTGAAGTTGGAAGGGCGACAGGTTATAGCGGCCTCGGCAGGCGTGATGTAGGCAGCTTGTAACGCTGGTACAGCACGGAACTGGTTACATAGCGCTGAATGGCTTGACGCATTTTTGGCCTGTAAAATCCTTCCTGTGTCCTGTGAAGGGTCAGGGCGAAACCCAAGTGGCAAGATGTAGCGTCGTCGTACATCGTTTCAAGAATTGGAACTCGGAACTTTTCGGGAACAAAGATAGAAAAGCGCGCACCTCCGGGGGTGAAATTCCGCCTATAAAGTAAGCCATCACAAACACAAAGACCGACCCCCCCCCCCCCCCCATCCGGTGAAATCAAACCACTTCGAAGATTGTTCCCGAGGTCATGTCGTTGAGCTCTTTCTTGCAGCAATGGAGAAATCAGGAAACTGTGGTGATATAGCCACGAAGTAGTATTCGATGTGGTCGCCATCGCAACCAGTAGTCTTCAGCGGCGAGCCGGAGAGGCCGTCAGCGTAGGCGTGTTGACAGCCGCTCTTCTGCATCCAAGTGAAGTTGAAATTATGAAGACGCAAAGCTCATCGCGGGAAACGGCAGCAAAGATCACGAAGGTTTGAAAGCTAACGCAGCGAATGGTGTCAATGATGATAGTAAAATAATTTCCATTGAGGTTAGAACGAAGCATTTTCACAGCATAAACAACTACTAGGCACTGTTGTTCATTCACTGTGTGATTGCGTTCCGACTTGCATAGCGAACGACTGGTAGAATTAATTACATGCTGAGCGTCACTATGAGGCTGTATGAGCACTGCGCAACGCCGATACCACTACCGTCGGTATGAACTTCAATTGTAGTAGAAGGAAAGAAGTCACATATCACAGAACCCGATGCCAGACGAAATTTCAGATGGTGGAAAGGAGAGTGACTGTCAGCAGTCCAGTTGAATGCTGCATCTTTGTGCAAAAGGTATTTAAGATAATTGGTGATGTCAGCGAGCCTGGGAACTATAACGGCTAAAATAAGAACGGTTCCTAAAAAACTCCGGCGCTCTTCACTGATTTCGGTGCTGTGAAGCTAGGTACAGCCTCAATATTGGGCAGATCCGGCTGAACACGAGAAGTTCGAATCTGTGGCGACCGGCCCCGGGAGAAATCTAAAATAGACACATGCTCGAGAAGTAGAGCAATCAAAATTCGGCGCTCGGTTGTTGACAGAGACGGGCTCACCATGGCCTGAACTCAGGACTCTGCACTGTGAACTGCCTTCTCTTCATGAGCACGGATACTTAACGTAGCCACATATATGAACAAACCTTCCTCAAAATGGGCGATTTTCTTTCCATGCGGTAACACGACTAGCTCTTCTGAACAGTTCACTGTCCACAGCGAGGTGTGGCCTCTATTCACTGAAACGATGTAATAGAGAACCAAGACACTCTTCTTTGCGCAGGTGATGGCTTTAGGTTCCACTATTACGTCAAAATTGTCACACGAGTATCTAGGTGATACAACGGGATGAACTCAACAGACATGATGGGCACAACTGTGTCCTCCAATACAAAAACGCTCCCAAATCAGAAGGCAAGCCCTTCACCAGAGCTTACATCAAATTTGACCCGTTAGGGAATCTAAAGTTGCACCACACTGTTCCAAAAAGTATACCAAGAATAACGACATGTATAAAACCAGAAAAACAATGTGAATTTTGATCTAAAAGCTTGACCACCAGCAACAACGCTCGAACAGAACACCCTAAGTAGTACCAAAAACACCGCCAACACAAGGAAACACGGCCGCTTGATTCACGCTGAAGCACACCTTGCGTCCCAGACGACTCCTTAAAGCTAATGTCATAACATACACGGTGCCCTGTATTTGCCATCGCCATATTACGAATGTCATCAATGAGCACTAGAAGTCTGTTCTTCAACATAAACATAGGCAGGGTTATTGAGAAATCTAACTTTCCGGTGGCCTCACCTCTATCGGCGGCGTCGCCTAGTTTCCCGGAGTTGGAGAACGGCGCTGAGGAGATGGTGAGCGTCTCGGTCGCTGGGCTGGTGGTGTTATACTGCGGTCAGGACGTGGCGAGGTGCTGCGCAAATGTGCTGCGTCGTAAGTGTAGCCATATCAAGTTGATGGATGCACTGGGCGATTAATTTCAGTGTCAAGCTGATGAAAAGCATTAGGCCAGGGGTGGTACTCTTGCGGCTGCACGCCCCGTCGACGACAGTAGCGAGATATATGTCCGGTCATTCGAAAGCTGTAGTATTACAGGTGGCGGCCGCCACTGGACAGCGTTAAAGTGCGTAAAGACTTCATCAGGGCGCGAATCGTAATCAGGTCTGCGTTGCTGATGAACTATTTCACCTGTGCCTGTGGTCGTTCGTCCCAAGCACTGCTGGGAAGAGAGAGTGCACATAGACCTGCCGCGTGGGGACCAATCAGCTTGTGCGCCCGCCCACGCGCGGTAGAGGGTCGCGGATCACGGTAAGCTAAATCTCTCTACTATATCCAGACAAGCATCACCGCTATTCGATCTATGCCTGGTATCTCAAACCAGGTTAAGAGCTTTGAGGAACTGCAGCCTTTCTTGAAAAATTGTGCCCTGTTTCCGTGCGTCCCAAGCGATACCTCATTTATACTGCTCTTTACGCAAATGGACGGAGCTGTTTTGAATTACTTTCGCTTGCTTGAGAACACCGTAGAACAATGCTTATGCGAATTAAAATTGGTTGAACAACCGTCGCAGTGCTACGATAAAGCACAAAGGGGGACCCACGTGGCTTTTTCAGCCGCCTGCACTGAAGAAGAGATGGCCTCAGCCGCCTTACAGTGGGATCTCGTTGCCAGTGATAGCATCTGCAGCATTGCCCAAGTAGCTGCCATCCACATTTCACACCCGCTGAGGTGAGTTCATATTTCATTTTTTGAGGGCTTAGGGCTGTTAAGCGGTTAAACGTCCACTTGGCCAATATTTTTAGACGTCAGGCACCTAAAGGCAAAAAAGCAGGTCACAAATACAGTACAGGTGCTATAGCGGAAAAAAAATGACTTGAGTAATTAAAATCTACCCTTAGCTTTAGGCCATTACGGTTGTGCATTGTTAATCAAAACGTGTCCTGTTTACAGTGTATATTAATAACAAGAATAGGCAACGGCATGCTACTACAAACCTCATGCATTATTGTTCTTATCGATTGTCAGTGACGTAAGTAAATCACGTCCATGACCTTGGCAGATGATATCAAGACATTCACGTGTCGGCGAATAACGTGAAGTTACATATAAAGATCTCTAAAGCCGAGCACAATAACAAATACCCATGTCAGGATTTTTTATAGAGCTTAGGTGAGCACGATCCACTGCCCTTTTCCTAACGCAAACTATCAATAGAGCCATGTAAAACAGCAAAACTGCCATAGATATACCCCTAGATGGTAAAAAGGCATTCCGTACGGTTAATATGCAATCCTTTCACATGAACGATTTATTTATGGGCGTCCATGGAAAATATGACTTATTAAATAGTTACCTTCGTAATCCCGTAGAGCATGTAGTAATGAACAGCAACTTCTCTGAGTGCAGGTCATGCTAACTGGTATTCGCAGGGAGCAGTTCTGGAACTCGTTCTGTTCTCGTTATTTGCAAATGACATTCCATTCATAACACAATATTCCCAGCCATAAATATATGCCGACGAAAACTATTATTTGCAGGGAACACAATAAATGAAGACGTAATAAATATTTTCAACACATTTACTCGATACAAACTCTCCGTTGACATTCAGAAAACTAAATACGTTGTCGGAAGCGTGCGGGTTAAAAGTAAACACGATAATGTTGCTTTGTACTCCATGTACTCCATACCTTGATTCTGGCGTGCACTGGAAAAACCAAGTGAATCAAACTTACACGGGGTTACCATATGGTCTGCGTATTTCTTTTTCCAGCCACAAAAATGCTTTTTTTTTTGTCTGCCGCATACCTTGCTCTTTATCCGCCCCATACTCTACTCTGTGTTTTACAGAAAAATTAAAGATGAAATGAACTAAAATGAAATGAAATATGGAAAGCCTCATCAGATCCAAGCAGGAGTGTTTACAATAAAATTCACAACGCCATTAATTTTTATGGTAACTTAGAAAACAGCTCTGAATGCAAGAGACTTCGATATGTAAAGGTGACAGGAAATAAGAGTGCAATTATTAAAGATGAAAAATGCATTTGTCAGATCGGTTTCAAAACTCATGGTTCCTCACACAGCTCACAAATGCGTGAACAGCAGCACAAATCACCGCTAGGGCAGGCAAACGATTTCAAAGTGCGATAGCATTTGGGAACAATGAGCGTTTTTGTGAATTATTATGATTCCTATATTGTTTTGTTTTCGTAAGAATAATATGAGCGAAATCGTAAATTGACACTGAGGGTATGCGGACAGGGACATTTGCAATGTTCGGGTTAAAGCTGAAATAGAATGTTAGGTTTGCGGCACCCTGGTAGACCAAGGCGCAGCATTCGAGATCGTGTTTATGGTGTTAAAATAAATACTGGCTGCATCCGATGCATTTCAGACGCTGAGAGACAATTTTGGGATTCAAAAGAAGTTTGTTGCAGGCTCAAAAACTGCTGGCGTGCACTGACAAAACTTCCCATTTATTGGCAGAACACCTGAGCCTGATTGGTTCTAAGCATCTTTCTATGACATAGATTGCTCGCTGGAGTGTCTCTTCAATTTGATCATCACTGCCACTGCATATCCACAGAGTCAGGTAATCTGCGTATTATATACGGTTCAGCCCTGGGAATTTCACCAGTTTTGCGGGGAGGCAGAGCATGACGATAATTCACAGGGTCGGGAATAGCACCAATCACTGCGATGTGGCCTTCTTTCCCAGACAGATACCTTCCAGTGTGTGTCCTCCCACATTGATAGTTGCCGTTCTATCGCTGACAATATCACGTATGTAGTTTTATGTGCGAACTCCTATACATCTGAGATTCTTCAGAATTGCTGGGTGCCTAACTTTATCAAAAGCTTTTGACACGTCTAAACCAACGATCCCCTTGGTGTCTACTGTTGAAGTGTATATGATGTGCTTTTTTAGCTCCTACACCACATCGCATGCGGCTAAATGCGGTCTAAATACGAACATGATATTATGATAGATATTGTTGTCCTCCTTAAGCCGGTTCAGCCGGACCTGAACCACACGTTACATTAGTTTGCACACGCCTGACGTGAGCGAGATGGAAGGCAAGTGTTCGAAACCCGGTCGTTTTCCCGGCTCCGGAAGGAACACGAGTTTAGCGGTTGTCCATGTCGCCGGTAGCTGACCGACCGGCATCCTAACACTCCTGCATTAAGGCGGCGAGCAGTCGTGTCTATGCGTCGTTCCAGATTCTTAGCATTCGTTTACTGACCCTGTCCGGACCTGCAGCCGTTTTTGTTCTCAGTATACCTATTTCTGCCCGGACACCGGCAGCCGTTATCAAGCTGTCTAGCTCTGCGTTTTCCTGGCCCTCGTTATCCGGCATTCTTTAACCTGTACCGTTTTCACAGCTCATATAACGGTCTCGGACTTGGGATATGACAGTAGCCGCGTTCCCGTCAAATGATATGCATTAGCCTGTGAAGTTACTGCCTAGCCTCCAGTTGAGACTTGTCGGGATCTAGAAGGTGCCGAAGTAAATGCCACGTACTTGCCTTCCCTATGTTCCTATCCAATTTGATGCAAATGTTGCCCCGTGTTTGCTTCGTTAAAACCAGCGCGTACTCTTCAATATCCTTGCTCAGTGCTCCCAATTGTGTGGGCAAGTTCTTATTCTCTCTTTTCTGTGTTTATCACGTTTCTAGACCCTTCTAACGATATACTCCTTCGAAATCCTCGTCAGCCTCCACCTCCTCCCACATTGTCGACTCTTACTAGTTTTTTTCGAGATCCGCCAACTTCGTAGCGCCACAGCAAAGTCGCTGAGCACCTGGTGTTCTGAAATCTTTTTTGTTAATGGCTTATGTGTGAGGTTGTGCAGTGATAATGGCCCACCTTTTAACAGCCATGAGTTTAACAATTTCCTGAACAGCCTAGGTATCAATGCCATAACCTCAGGTCCTTGCCAACCGCGGTCTGACGGCATGATGAAAAGACCGGCGAAGGAAGCCAAGATGCATCTAAAAAAGTGCTCCTTGAAATTGTATGCTTTTCAAATAGCTTTGCTTGAGTGGCACAATACTCCAAGCGATGATGTGCTACAGTCCCCTGTGCAGAGGCTGGTGGGACGCCAATATGGTACACCACTTACGGCACCGACAAGCCACTTAGAAACACAGGCTATACCCAGCAACATGGTCCACAGCCGGCTTAGTGAGATACGCCAACACCAAAGGACTTTCTACAATTGCGGCAGCAGGTCACCATGTACGACACGATCAACTAGACCTAGTCTCCAGCTATCATCTTCAGGCCATCTAGCCAACCTCGCTCAGCGATCGTCAAAACTGAAGACAGCAAGGAAATTCGACACACACTACAAAATTTACGAGTGATAGGACAGCCACCTGAAGCCAGTCCCGCCCCTCAAGAAGACCCTTGCTAAGAGCCCGCCTTGGGGCTACGTCAGATCATAAGAGTGCGACGCGAACCATGTCTGTATTCTCTAACCGAGCGACGCTGAACTCGGTTTGTCCAAACAGGGAACATTTAGCAGATCTCAGCGAACCTGACATCACTCACCCCAGTCCAATCTGCGCATGACGCGTTGCATCCGCACAACTTTTATAAGTGCCTTTTTAACGAGAATAAAGCTCCGCTCTTCACCAGACGCGGAGCCTTGCACACCTAGCACGGATAAGCAGGATATAAAATATGGCTACCGCTTCGGCTTGCAGTCCATGTAGTCCCTACTGAAAAATCCTGTATCAATTTCGTACCGGATTCGGTTTATCGGTTTGTTGCACCGGCTGGTACAATTGGTAGGTATAACGTTCTCATTCATTTGGAAATCAAGAAAAAATGGGCATGGACGGGGCATGTAGTCCGTAGCAAGGACAACCGATGGTCGCTTAGGGTAACAAATTGGATTCAAAGGGAAGGAAAGCGTAGCAGGGGGCGGCAGAAAGTTAGGTGGGCGGATGAGGTTCAGAAGTTCGCAGGGGTCAAGTGGATGCAGCTAGCACAGAACCCGGTTAATTGGAGAAATGTGGGAGAGACCTTCGCCCTTCATTGGGTATAGTCAGGCTGATGATGATGATGATGATGATTACATAAATTTTTAAAAGACGCATTTCATGTCAGCAACACTGAAATGTTTGTGTAATTTGCTACAGTAACATATGTGAAGAGTAGCTTTTGCACACTCGTGAAAGTGTGAAAGGAACCTGATTCAATAGTTTATGCCCGGTCATATGTGTTTGCCAGACTGGTCATGAGCGTGGTACTGAGCCACAGAAGTATAAACTGGGGTCGGTTAACGATAACGCTTCTATAATGTCTTTGTTCTCGGTGGCACACCCACCAGTTAAGTTTAGTACTAAGAATCGCACGAAGTTCGGCCGGGACCAAGCTCAACTAAAAGTAGCAAACTAAAAGCAAATGACCGCGCTCTGAGACATTATTTTCATAACCCGGTAAAGTTAAAGGGCCCTTTAATGGTTAATCTGACATCGCTGTTGACGTTGACATCGCAAAATCATGAGCATAGCGCTCGCATGCGTTAGCTGGCTGGTGATAGGACTACGCACTGCGTGGACGTAGGGTTATGTGATGCTACGTTTGGTGCGATCTGCTAATTTGGACCTCTCTTTTGTAATAGGAGGGTGAGATCGGAATCAGCCTGCGAGTACCATTGCATTAACGCTACGTTTTGTCGCTCAGAGACGTTTATATAGATCTGTTAAATCGGGACACTATATGGCGGCTGGTAACATACGCTATCACGTCATACCTTTATTGACAGCGCATAAGTGTCCCATATTTTTTTTTGCATCAGCCATTGCATAATCACTATACATTTTGCAGTCTTCTTTATAACATATATTATGACAGCTAGGTTTTATAGATAAGCTCGTACCACGACATACTATTTAGAGAAAGCGAGATATAAGGGATCTTGAGCCACGTAGGCCGATTCCGAGATACGTATTTCATTGTCATTTCGGTGGTACCTGAAAGTTTTAACCCAGCTATGTAGCGTCATTCGATATTGCTCTCGGAGATGCCCTTGAGAATAAACATAATGATCGCAAAATGGTGAATGCTTAATAGACACATTTTGCAACTTTAATACACCAATGGCCAATATACAATTTGAAGAGCCCGACGCGAGGTGCAACCGCGTAGAGAACCGAGTAAAACACATTCCCGTCAACTGAAGTGACAGATAGAAAATATATCTCAAAGGGCATCCAGCCTGACATTTGGCAACGAGAGCTGGCAGACAGAGGCTGCGAAATAAATGAACTGCTGGATCAATACAGCCCGATGAGTCTGATTGTATTATTTTAGAAGTGCACCGAGCGTATGCCGTGGCAAGAAAATTTCGCTTCATGTGTTTTTCAAGTCTTGCCGCACAATGTAGCCTACCCTGTCCTTAAGTATTAATGTGCATAATTATAGTGTAAGAGATAAGGAAGGTTATAGGTCGTAGAAGCTAACATGAAGAATAGTAATTTGGTTATATGGCTGGTTTTCCCTAGCCTTTGGCTGCGTTTATAATCTATCTTTAATCCTGGTAGTTTTGGGAAGTTTCTGTGAGATAACAACAATCGAAAATGGTATGTGTGCTTCCTAAAAAGATTACTGCGTCATCTTTCACGAACACACGCCAGGATTACGCCGTGGAATCTTCTTAGGGTGTTCTTTCTGGCAGGCCATACTCTGGTGGTACATACATCCTGCCCTAAAAAAAAAACTCTTTATGAAGAAGAGCGTTTTCAGGAAGGCTTTCATTGAGCATACTTATCTACCGCTAATATTAGCGACCCAATGAACCCAATAGTTTTTAAGAATCAAACAGTCCATGATAGAAAGTTGAGAAAAAATCCCTAAGCTGGAGCAAATTGGCAAAATGGAGTAGTTACTAATTGACATCCACCCAAGCAATGCCATGTGGCTAATAATTTTTTGTGGGCGTTCGGCTGCTCAGGGTCGATGTCAATTAGTAACTGCTCCCTTATTATCTATAATATGCTAAATTTATTAACATACTTGTGATCGGTACTCAAAGCCTTAATAATTATTCGGAAACAAAACTGAAATTGTAGTTGCCGGAAACAAACAAGGGCAGCTAGTATTCCGATTTCGGAAATAAACACATGGAAACGCTTAGTAAGTCATGTAAAGGGTACTCACAATTGTTTCCAACAGAAGCGCTTTAATTTTATTACTGCATTCCACATAATATGCTGCACCTGTGTTGTAGCTGTGGTTTAGTTAAAGAATGGGGTCTTCAAATTCCCCTTGTATAATGAAAAATTGGAGAATACGGAATAAGACTAAGAGTGGACATAGAATCCCCTGATTGGCTAACTTATGCCACAAAATTGTGCCTATATTGTTGTTGGTAGCTAAAGGTGGCCTTGCAGGATCTTCCTGTAATTTTTACGGTGCAGTTACACCTAAATTTTATACTTTTGTGAATCCCTACAATCACCCATTATAGTTATTAGTCCAGATCCAAGTTCTGGAGAAAGAATAAGTCAAGGCTTGCAACGTCCTTGCTGCACAATCGGTTTCCGCGCCGCAAGAATAAACCTTGAAATAATCTGTGACGGACTCCTGTTTCCTTCAAGGAAGCGAACACACATCTTCTCGTGGAGTACCGTGGACAGAATATAAGTTAATGTACATGTCGCCATGCTCCCGTCGTGTGGAACACAGCGAAAAGGATGGCAGATGTCTGTTATCGCAGTTAAGGACATTTCCTCTTCGCATTGTCACAAACAGTGCGCGAGGTCTATTTTCCAAAGGTCATACATCAAATAGAAATTTTCAAGCGTTGGAAGTGGTTTTCGATGTTTCTCTACAGAGCGCAGATGTGCTATGAGCAGTGTAAAAAGCTACGAAAGATGTCACAAGCACTGGCACTCATCCCAAACTGCAATGAGTGACACAGTGAAACTGCATGAGTTGACAGCGAGTAATTGCACGCATTTGAGCCGTGATACGACTGATGGTATTTTTGCGCGCAATATTCGAATGTCATCGCACCTGTAAAATAATATCGCCCAAAATTAGCGGCGCGACCTTTTAAAAGGCTGTGGAAAATGGGGCACTAAGGAAAACATTTTGCCTACAACCGGCTAGCATCTTAAGAATCGAATTACCCAAGAAAGGGCTAACTACTTATATGAACACATTCCTTCAAATTACTGTGTATTTTCGCGTGTAGACTGTATGACCGGTGCATTTTCAAGGGGATAATGTAGTTAATGTTCAAAACTGCATGTAGCGCAACAGGTGGAGTATTTCCGTCTGTAACATTTGAAAAACATTTTTGTACAAGGAGGCCTCCTCACATTTCTCCTGTCATTTCAGCTCTTCACTTGACTTAGTTCAGCGTCTCATGCATCATAATTATCCATGACGCCTTTAACGATGCGTCCTCGTTGTTATCATGCACATAATGGTCATTAGTTTGCTTCTGAAGCAACATGTTTATTTCTGTCGAAACATGTCATCTAGAGTTTCGTACATCAAATAGTATATGTGCTTGCTAGCTACCCATCCTATAAACTGTGTGAAGGGAGAGAGAGCTTATACAACATTCATAAATAAAGGTTCATTAACCTCCTCGCCATATCCATCAGTGACGGGTGGTGTGCGTTCATAAATAATTTAAAACAACTTTTCTTCGTGAATATCCTTATCTTGTGGCTAGGAATCAAAACAATGCTGTCATCTTCTATTTATTTTGAAACTCTTGTCCATTGAACATAATGCCATCAGCTGCTATAAAAAAGTAGGTTGTTCAATGTCAAGCAAAAGATTCGCTGCCGTTCTTCTGCTGCCCGCTTGTGAAAAGAACCAGTCAGCGAGAGTGGGCGGAAGAGCACCTAAATATAGCTGAGCATTTTGACCGTTAAAAGTATAGGTTCAACTCTATACGCATGTGCTTTTGCGTTTCATTCTTGAAAGGTTTCGGTTATTGATAAGAATGTGAGATAATGCGCATGCTTGATTTTGTGGATCGAAAAAAAACTGCATATGAGCATATACTAGTGCATATACGCACTTAGTGGGATGTTCCTCTAGAATCTTAGAAAAAGATTTGCAGTCACTGTTTGTGGCGTTCGCTCTTTATAAGTCAGAGATGTAGGTGGCGTGACATACGAAATGATTACTCTTCTCAGCCTTTATAATCTTTAGAGCACAAAAGTGCAAGTCACTCACGACGATGAAAATGTTTGCGGTACGCGTGGAAATATCAGGTGGGAAAATGAAATTTGGCACGCTCCTGTGAATGTTTTTGGGTTTAAATGTATTGAGGCTAAACTGGGAAGGAGGAAAAATATACTGTAGTGCAGTTTTTTGTTGGGCATTTGGTTGGGCATTTGGCCTTAATCAACGTCCGCCTTATTCGACATTCAATATGATCTGGAAATTGAAAATGGGGTGGAAATTTGGTAATGAAGGCAAGAATATGATTTTAACCTTAATATTCATTTCACCTTTTTACTTTAAAGTATAGTCAACCAGGTGCTCTGCTCTACAGTTTCTGAAATTACATATCCTACAGGTGAAAATATTGGCAGCCCGAATATTTTTATATATTAAAAATGTCCTCTATATTTAGCGGCAATATTTCCAATTTGTTTTAAAAATTTGACACAATTAAACTTCACCTTTGTTGTCATGGTGCTAAAGTTTTAATGCCTCCAGTTTGCCTCTGCCTTGCTGCTTCTTTTGCTTAGTTGCATTACTACCCACTAATTTAGTATCTTTTTTTGTCTCTGGTAACCTATAAATAATAATTATTAGTATACAGTTGACATTCTCTGCGATATATGAACCCCAACGTACGAGTAAATGTACGGTACCACCCAAATCGAGCCGTTCGAACGTGCTCACACGAGCTTGGACCAGTGTGTCTAATTCAGAACCTAAGGATCATGGAAGGTTGATACCCGCCGTCCCTTCCCGCTCAGAAGAGCCTATAGTACAAATTGTTTGTAGTGAAGCCTTTAACATTATTGCGAAGTAAATGATGCGATCCTCTCATCTAGAATTGTAGCGGTGTCGCCTTTAAGCAAAAACGTACAAGGACATTAAGCGAGAACTTTAGACCAAGGACGACTTAGCGGCCTGTCGTCTTCTTCAACTACATGGACCCAAGCTATATGCTGAATATAGGTTTAAAGATGTTATTTTCTTCTCCTGATTTCATTTCTTTACGTCATCACCTGGCTATTTATCCACCAAATTTATTATGGCTTTTCCCACCTTCAATTAGGATTCATTCGCTTTCCTTTTTTTGTTTGGAAAAGCAAGTTCATAGCGAAAATGAGTGCACCTGCATCGGCATCACGATTGACAATGCTGCCTTCTAGTGAAGAAGTTCAATGGTTTCAAAGGATCTGCCACGCAGAGCCCTGCTTCCACCGCCTTAGCAATTTGTTCTTGTTGCATAGTGTTTCAACAAAGCCTATAACTAGTCTCATATAGAACGTCGTGTCCTTTGTATTTGCTGTAGAATGTTGCAGTCACAATTTGGTTTCTACAGTTTTTACATAAAACATGGCTGATGTGTAATGTTCCGTAGACGTTTCTCACATACTTTCGAGTGTGTTTTATGAAAAGCACACGCCTAATCGAAAGACTATGAGTTTGCTTTTATGTTAAATGATATGACTGTGACGGGTGATGTGATGTGACTGTACTAACTTCAGCCATCCCTCTCTCACAACTTTTACGTACACTCACCCCCTTCCCCCAGAGCAGAGTAGCAAACCAGTTGCCGTTACGGGTTAACCTCCCTGCCTTTTATTCTCATCTTTCTCCTCCTCCTACTCCTTTTAGTAAGTTTTCTGATCGTTATCCAGCACCATGATTCAACGCTCTACCGTATAAGTATTTAAATACCATAGCTGCCCACCTATCACAGATCAGTTAACCAGGTATTCGTAATGCAATATTTCACTCTCAGCCTCTTGTGATTTGAAAGACGCCCAGCCGATGCCCTTTCACATCTAATAGCTTGTAGGTTTTGCTTTGGAAACCTGAGTGTAACTTACCCGAAGTTCATCAATTTATTTCTAATACCGACTGGATGTCTGCCGTTAAGCAGAAAGCTCCATTTCCGACGGTAAGCACCGACATTATTCTTTCTTCCCAGATGTCTCAGTATTTTATACCAATTATATCCCTTTTCTCTTCATCGCGGCATCTCTTCGCCCCTTTGCCCAAAGTATGCTGCCTCTTTGTTTTTCATGCGTACCTGTAATTCGTTTATCCACGCCCTAAGCGAATAATAAACCGCTAGTCTTGGTTTTTCCTCTATATTGTAAGCACTTGATCAGTACTCTTGTAGAATGCAACCACGCAATTGCCTTTACATTCCTACTGTCAGCAATGGTTCCTGGCTATAAACTAATAGAACGATTCCAAATAATCGAATAAATTGATGAACAATACTTATGAAACAACAAAAGCAAAGCGCTACATACAAAACAGGTAACACATTGCCTACATTCAACAGAAAACGTTTATTAACATGCTTCAATATATACGTACACCAGCATCAGCCTAGTACAGTCCCGTGTCAGCGTTTACGCAAGAAATCGTTGCCGTCTAATATTTGGTGGTGTATCTAAGACCTCTATATTCATTCCGTTAATGTTAATCAACTGATCGCTAACACATTAATTCTAATATTTTTATAAAAAAAATTGGTAGTAGTCAGCCGCTGCCGAAACTGAAGATTTAGCGTTAGTTCCGAGATAATTAGTGATACAGGAAGACGGGTAGGTTGCATTGTTGCGTAAAGTATCTATAATGACGATTTTCACACATGACGTAGCACGATTTTAAGTCAAATAGGTCGAGAGGAAATTTGTTTTTGGTTCGAGTCCAATTTGGAATTCGGCATCGTACTAGTCATAATAAAATTTTACCCGACATCGATTTTAACCTAAATCGGCTAAGGCCGAATTTCTAGAGTGGCCCGAGCCAAATGTGAGGCCACTATAAGCCAAATTCAGTAGACAGCATCGCTTTTACAATAGCCGAATAATGCTAGACATCGATATTTTATATACGTGGCGACAGACAAGGTTGCCACCTCTGGCACAGCGATGGCGTGCGTGAATAGCGACTACATGCCTTTATCAGAGGTCAAATACAGGCTTGATTTGACCTCCAGGAATGGCAGCATTTGAGCTAACGCTCTAAAAAAGTTACATTAGCTCGCCTGCTGGTCCATCTTGGTGATTGCGTGCTCCCAGTTGTGTTCGTGTTTGCAGCTCTTTTTGCTTCACAATGACGCTAATACAGAAATTTCACACCTGTCAATTACTCCTTACCGTACTCACTCATTTTATATTTCGTAAATTAAGAGCGAGATATTTGTAATATATTACTTTTTCGCAGCCTTCATTCCATATTAATAGAGATCAGGGAAAGCAGGGATTACAAAACGCAATTCTTCCTCGATCTTTATGGTAACTAACCATGTTGTATTGGAAAACATCTGGCATTGAATATCAAATTTAATGCCTCGTTATATTAAGCTGATAATTCAAATACAGAAATTATTGTAAACGAAGGCGAGATTGGGAGTGGCAACTAGTAAGTTAGGGGGTCGGACAGAATTATAATGTTTGCAAGGATGAATTTGATGTAGCGGGCAGGGAACCAGGGAACATGGAGTGATACGGGAGAGTGGCTTGCTTTCCAGTGGGTACAAACATGGGGATGACGATAATTATTTCTGTTGCCGTCTGAAGTATGTTCTGAGTAAGTCTGACAGAATGTCCTTTTTATTCCGTCGTACACAAAGATTGCTTTATTGATTATGCGAAAGCGTTTGACTGCGTAGATCACAGCAGATTGTGGAAAGCTCTCCAAGAGATGGGAGTTCCAATTCACCTCATCTGTCTCCTCAGGAACCTTTATGAAGGGCAAGAGGCCACAGTCAGAACTGGGCATGGTCTTACTGATTGGTTTCCGATTGAGAAAGGGGTGAGGCAAGGCTGCATACTGTCGCCCTGCCTATTTAACCTATATGCAGAGTGCATCAAGAGGAAGGCCGGTCTGGACGAGTCTTCAGCTGGAGTGAAGATCGCTGGAAAACGCATCAACAACCTTAGATATGCGGATGATACCACTTTAATGGCAGAAAGTGAAGTGGATCTCAAGAGACTTCTGATGCGCGTACAAGAAGAGAGTGAGAAGTTTGGGCTTAAACTGAACATTAAAAAGACGAAGATCATGGCGTCTTGCCCTATCAAGTCCTGGAGCATCAATGGACAAGAAGTGGAAGCTGTGAGAGATTTTCTGTTCTTGGGCGCCAAGATTACCTCGGAAGGAGGCTGCAGCCATGAAATTAGGAGACGCCTGCTTCTGGGAAAGAGAGCAATGGTTAGCCTTGACCGCCTAGTAAAGAGCAGAGACATTAGTCTGCCAACCAAGATCCGTATAACCCGTGCTATGGTCTTTCCAGTTGTGATGTATGGATGCGAGAGTTGGACTGTGAAAAAGGCTGACCGCCGAAGAATTGACGCGTTTGAATTGTGGTGCTGGCGAAGACTCTTAAGAGTTCCTTGGACTGCCAGAAGATCAAATCAGTCGATATTGTCGACCATAAACCCTGACTGCTCATTGGAGGGTCAAATTCTAAAGTTAAAGCTCAGCTACTTTGGTCATCTGATGAGAAGAGAGGAGTCGCTGGAGAAAGATTTGATGTTGAGAAAGGTTGAGGGTCGCCGGAGAAGGGGTAGGCAGCGAACGCGATGGTTAGATGGCATTCTCGAGGCATTGCAGATGAAGCTATGTGATGTTAAGAAGATAGTGAGAGACCGGAAAGCGTGGCGTGACATGGTCCATAGGGTCACGAAGAGTCGGACACGACTGAACGCCTGAACTGAACTGACACAAAGATTGTGCCGAGAAAGGTTTGTCGCCTAAGTCTGCTTTATCCTCGAATGGGGGTGGGCAAGATTGACTCTGAAACTTTTGTTTGAACAGAATCACCTACCCGTAGAAACTTAACCAAAGGTTCTGACAAATAGATACGATTAGAGACGTCTTTTGTGTGCATAAGGTCTACATGACCGACCAAACATTAGCTGCTGGTTTAACTTTGGTCAACCCTGGAGGAAAGCGAAAGTTTCATGCACAAGCCTACGCTAATTCACAAGCTTGGATTAAACAGGTTGTGCGTTTCTTCAAATGTAAAGCCCGTTCTTCATCGGTCTCTTCAGCACGCCGCTTTTTCAGTGCCGGATTCCGATGTGCCTTCGCGTTCCGGCGGGCAACTGTGGGAGGGTGTTCGTCCTCGTCCATCTTGCGCAGCATTGTAGCGCATGCAGGAACCCGGGGGCCCCTATTTATAAACGTATCGCCCCTATAGCGCCCTCTGCTTCCACGGCACACTGATGTTACCTCACGTACGTGACCTTGACCTTTACAGTATCTTTCTCTTAGCGCTTTCCACATCCATGTCACAGTAACCTCGCCTCACGTAACCTTAGCCTTGACAGTGGTCACGGGCCACTATGCCGCACACATCCCATTAACGTCACCTCACGTGAACTTGACCTTGATAGTATCGGCCGTCTAACGCTCTCTACTTCCACGTCACACTGACGTCATGTCACGTGACCTTAACCTTGACTGTAGTCATAAGCCACATTGTGGAATATGGAACCATGCCCCCAAATCACATGGCAATCACCAGGCTTAAAACAGAAGTTTGACCTTTAAACGTTTTCAAGGTGAAAATCGTGTATACCCGACTGCCCGAACTATCTGACATAGTGAAGCTTTCGATAGAAACAACTCAACAATGACATGAAAACTCATTAAGGAGTACGAGAAGAATCGGCGCGCCAGGTACGAACGTTGTGGCGGAACACCACATGCAGTGGATTACATAATTTGTCTCAGACGCTACCTCTTTAGCTAGCTTATTCCGCACTCTTAACCTATAGCACCTGCACCCCACAACATCTCTTCTGAAGAGTGAACGATTTTGGACATTTGAAATGCTTGACACTATTATGATTTCACTCTCAGCTTTTTCATTTAACCTGGGGGGCAGAATGAGCCTTAGCTGGCGTCAATCTGCACGTAAGCCGGTCTTCTTTTTTACCAACTTTGTTCGTATCACTTTTAGCTTTCCTGCAGAACTCGTACAATCATTAAACTCTGCGTGGCGCCAGCGTAGAACACATCAAAAGTGAAAATTACTGCCCAAGAGACCTAAGTGACTCTGCTAGAAGTATTTACTTGACAGGCAACGGACAGCATCCTCTCGTATGTCTTCTATCACACAAAACAAATGATTTCATTTGCGCCGCAGTGTCCAGGGAATTCGCACTTTACGCTTCATACGGTGAAATACGCGATGTCAGGGCAAGGGAGGGCCATTTCGTTCTAACAGTACGATTAGAGCACGGTGGAGTTCATGGTCGGCATCTCAGTGAACCAACGTCTACGTCTGCGTACAGTATACTGGTAGTCTGGGTAGCCAGTGTGACCTGCCATTCAGCCTGCATCTGAACTAATAGCGCTAAATTGGGCCAAGTTAGCTCAAAACGCTAAACCGCTTTGAGCATCGGGTTGCCTACCAAGCATTTCTTCGCCATATTCGGAAGGTCATTTTCAAGGTCTGCAAAGCAATGGTAAGTTTGTGCACACAATGAGGAGAAGACACGTGGGAGATTCTGAGACATCATAATGTCGGCGTGTGTGGGCGCACGCATAGCGACATTCGTAGATGTCTTGTGATATGTCCATAGGCACTGTAGAGGTAGTCATTGTTGAGTAGATGACTCCTTGAGTCAGCGACGCAGTAGAGTCGGCACGGGATGCCGGCCTTCACATGGACGGCTTGTTTACCACCTTTCGGTCATTCGCAGCCTCTATCTATGTTTAGGAGACGTTCGCAAACGTTTCAATCCGTAACAGTGTCCCGCAAAAAACGTCTTGAATCTCTTCCTCCTATGAATTGCACTTGAGCGAGTGCAAGATTTTCATGTAGGGCCTTCGACATCAGAGCGTCAGTGAACGTTTAATGCACATTGCTCATGAAGCAAGCCTCAGGCCCAGCGCGGATTTGGGTACATGACGGCGTCCAATGTTCGGCCGAACAGTTTTCTGATGAAAGAGATCACACAGTTGCTCCAGTTTGCTGTCAACACATGAAGGATCTTATGTACAGAAACCATCAGGCATATCTGAAATCAAGTGCTTGCTTAACTTATAACATATACACGTGACAAGGGCGTTTAAGTCTTCACACTGTTCTAAAAAATGTGCAAATTCTCGATAAGAACCTAGGCATCAAGCCGAGGTCCTAAACTCAGAATGAGTAGGATTCTTGCTACCTCTATTCTAACTGTTCTACTTCGTAGTACAGAGTGTCCATCAAGTTAAGTCAATTGTCGCGTTTAAAAAGCCTTCCACAAAAATATAACAGCGCAAACTACGTTTGGTTTTTAGGGTTTAACGTCCCAAAGCAGCAGGCTGTAAGAATGCTAATAAAACTCACACTCTCCCGTAAACATCGTATGTTATTCATCAAAGCAGCATCCACTTCGGTTTAGTTTGCTGCTGCCGATTTTCTTAGACCGGCTCATATATAGTGACATCTTAAAGGTTTTCAAAACTGTGTTTTAAAACGTACGAGGAAAACGTCTGAGCAGTCTGCACGGAGAGTTTCTAGAGCAATTTGCGCATGCTGTACGCAATATAACTTAATGATTAGAAAATGCATTTCCTGGAGGTATGCGATATATTTTAATATTTAGTTAGTGGCCAATTTATACTATGAAATGGACGACCGTCAGCAGAAAACGTAAGCCCCGTTTTAAGCCTATGCTGATCGAATGTGCCGCTCATAATATTGAAGGCTCAGATGCGCATCGTAAAATCCCTTCAGTTGGATATCCGATTTTGCAAGCTTATAATATGATGCTTATTAAACATATTACGCCAACAATCAAGGTGTTTTGTTGTTTGTGTTTACGTTGAAGGTGCTATCATTGTGTTGCGAAGTTACCACGTTTAACAACTGCAATATTTTGCTTACGCTGCAGGAATGACAGCTGAACATGCTTTCAAATGAGCAGTTTTGCATTCGCAATTTCTATCTACGCAAAAGATGTATAAATCCAAACATATACCGCACATTTAATGTCGACGGTCTTTGGTTTCGCACTTTGATAGTTTGCATAAAGATAGAAAATACATGCTGCATATTTATTCGTAGTTAATAACTGTCCAATCATATATGACTTGCGTATGTTTTCCTTGATATAAACCTCAGAAGGCGCCCAGAGTATCAGTCCTCGGGTTTAAAATACAAGTTGTTAAACCTTCGACTTAGCCCTCTATATCATTGAATATTTTGAGTGTTACTTACGCTGTACTGACGACATATTTCTCGCAACGTTTTTCCTCGCCAATATGTCATAGATGTGATGCGTTCTTAGCATTGACTTCTCTTCACATGACTTGTTACATTGTACATCTTTAGCTTAGTTATGACTCCACTTCTGTTTGCAAAAGTGCTCATCTTTAGCTTTTCACCACTAATCTTTCAATAGGAATTAATCCCTGTGCTTCCTTGCGTGTACAATCGTCGCGCCTTGTTACCTTTGCTTCTCTTCAGGAAAGCATGGCCGATGATGACATCGTTATCTCCGGGATGTCTGGACGTTTCCCTCACGCGGATGACGTGGTTGAGTTTAAGAAGAAGCTGTATGCGGGAGAGGACATGGTGACAGACGATGAAGCACGTTGGCCACGAGGTGAGGGCGTTGGAAAAAGTTGATATTTTCAAAGCAAGCCTTTCTAAAGATTTTCTGCGATCTTTCTATTCACACGTACGAGGACAATACCGGTGCCGGAAGAAGCAATATCTGAAACAAAAATTAAGAAAGAGTCGAGAACGTGCGCTTTTACTGACTACGCATTGTTGGAGACGCCATTGCGCAGTCCAGTGATGAAAACGATGGCGTTGATACATCAAGGGCAAAAAACTGTATGCGACTATAGAAAAAAAACGAAAAATAATGGCATATTTGCCTTCATCTTTCAGAAAGCACTGTCTTTTCTGCCTATGAAACGTGAATGCCGTCATTGTATTACAAGACTGGTCTGCAGGGCACTTCAATGTTTTCTGCACCTATCCTTCTTTCAACTGCATTGTGGAAGACTGTCTATTTCTGGCTTGATCCCTCAATTGCATAGAGGGTGCACTAGCACGTGATCAGCGCCTTAATAGGTAACATTGATTATGATGTGGACAACATTCTGCTTAGGCATAATCGAGATATATTCTTTTGTAGTAGTATACTGCGTTCGGTCATGGCAAGATCTTATACACTTTATTTGATTTGGTATTATCATCCGTACCTTCATACCACCGAACTTAGTGCACACATATATAGATTCGAAAGCACCCGTGGCTGCATGCGCACGAATATTTTACACTCGGATTTATTACTTCAGACAAAATAAATGCAACTATTCAGTTTACTTATCGCCAATCTGGTCCTGCAGCTAGTGAAGAAAGCACTTAAGCTGATATCAACACATCCAGCTTTTCGCATCTTTATTGTGCTCAGGTAGCAGGCTTAGAAAGCGGACAGCCTTGACCTTTGACTATTGGGCGAAGCGTTCAGCAAATAACAAAAAAGTTTTCACGCAGGTCAAGATCGAGCATAGCATGTATGTTTCGGTGCTAAGCGCATATCCTTCTTTTCTCTCAGGTCTCCTAGGCCTTCCAGCATATATGGGCACCATTCGAGATGTGACACGCTTCGACGCCCTGTTTTTTACGACACCACCACGGCAAGCGGACGTGATGGACCCCCAGTTACGGTTGCTGCTGGAGACAACCTACGAAGCGATCGTCGACGCTGGCTAAGACCCCGCCGTGTTACGAGGGCAGAAGGTCGGAGTCTTCGTTGGTAGCATCGGGAACGAAATGGGCAGTGCTCTCTATGCGGACCCTGCTAAAGCTGACGGCTACATGCGACTCGGAACAACGCCATGTTCGTTTTCGAACCGCCTCTCATACTGCTTCGATTTTCGTGGTATGTAAGCTATTTGTCAAATTAGAATTACTCAGTTACTTCCGAATTGTCTAAAACACATTTATGCTTTAAAACTTTAGGCATTCATTCTCTGAAGCTTTTAATCCCGGGTGGCTTTCACTGTTCATTAGCAGAAGCAGTTTTCACTTTGCATCGTACACTTTGGTGAAAACAATGAACATTTCGCAAGAACGGTAGCGTCATAGTTGTTATGGGAGCCAATGAGTCATAATAAAGAGGTTAACTGTGACCATCGTATGGGTGTTTTCAATTGAAATTTCTTTTTCATTGCGTAGGTCCTAGCTTCACCCTCACCAGCGCTTGTTCGTCGAGTATGATGGCACTGAACCAAGCCGTTCTGGCAATGCGTACGGGGCAGTGCAAGGCTGCTATCGTAGGCGGCGCGAACCTCCTCGTCAACCCCACATCAACACTGATGTGTGCGCGCCTTGGCACAGTATCAACAAGAGGGAAATGTAGAACCTTTGACGCCGAAGGTATTTCTTTTCTTTTTTGTATTTCGGTGTTAACGAAACAGCCTAAAGTTGTAATTTTAATGAAAATCTGGCATCGGCAATGACGACGTTGACGTTGTAAACGCATAGTGACCGGAATGGCACTGGCTGGTGGTGATAGCTACATGTCGACTGGCATGTCCAAGCACTGAGTGGGCGCATGGTTGCTTTACATCATGCGACCAGATGATATGTCCGATCTGGCACATGCTGCAAACTTGGACCTCTACGTTTAGATGGGGGGTGAGATAATTATGCCTCTCGTATTCTGAGTCAGACATGATATCCCTGGGTCACGGACTCACGTTCGTACGGATATGTTACAATGGCGCGCGTTATCGACGCTGGGTTGCCTTTCACACAGGACTGTATGAAAGAGAGTATGTTTGCTTAAAGACGTTTCACACTCCGCTAAAAAATTTGTCGGTCCTGATTGCCCAAAAAATGTGATGAATGAAATACGGTGTCAGGTCTGCATTTAGGGCGAAACATAAGCGCTTGACTACTTTTATATCTCTATGCATTTCCCACATCAAGTGTATAGGGTGTTCTAGAAAGCATAAAGAAGAGATTTTAATGGTTTAAGTATGTATATAGTGACAACATTGCACCCTAGAATTTCTGAACTCTTGAACACCTTCCTCTAAAGGAGTATGAGATATGAGTCAGATATGGGGTGAGATATCCGACAGATATGGAGCTCACCCCATATGGTGATATATGGGGTGAGCTCTCAAAGCGGATAACAAGTATGCAATTGTAAGAGAGACGGCAATATTTAAATAAATCAAAGAGTAAAATAACAAATGAACCTTTCCTGAGTTTAAGAAGCAAGAAAATATTATGATATTTAACTATGTGTTTGTGATATAGACCCAGATCATTGATATACGTTTCATCTTTAAAGCGTCGACTCGTGAAAAATGGTTCAATAGTGTCAGCAACTCTTTAAAGTCGTTTCAATATTTACTACAGAACCGCAATCAATGCGCGACTTAAAAATAAGAAGTCCTTATAATGACGCATTTCACGTTTTTGAACGCAGCCGATGGATATGCACGGAGCGATCTCATTGGAGCTCTGTTTCTACAAAGGGTATCCGAAGCCCGCCGCATCTATGCAAGGTTGCTTCATATCAAGACCAACCAGGATGGCTACAAAGTCGAAGGTGGGGCTTATATTCACTGGTTTGTCGCTGCCAGTGCTTACTACACATGCCAGCAAAAATAGCAGAGGCTTGATGTGCAAGAAATAACAATATTCAAGCAATTTCTTTAGGAAGGGTGGAGGATTTTGTGTATCAGTGTAGTTGGACTGCCGTTATTGGTATATAATAGTAAACAAATATTCTCTAGTCAATAACACTACAGGAGCAAACCAATCACAATTACCGTCTTTGGCAAAAGTAACCAGGCTGCGTGTTCCGCCTCTCAGTCGGGTTGCAGAGAAATCCTACCAGTTCTGAAGCTGCAAATCTGTGTAAAGTAAAGGCGAGCTCCTTTCCACATTTTTCAACAAGTTGTGGTCCTCTCGGAATCCATGTTGGCTTTAGAACAAAAGCAAGAAGCAAAACATGCACCCTTGTTACTTTTGGTAAAGACAGTACATGCATTGTCACCTGGCATACTCTTGGCACCAGGTATTGTGTCGTCCAGGCAGCGCTCCCGCTTCAAACACGGTCGCTGGCATAGCCAGAGTTGGACCATACGTCTATATAAGACAAGGTATGGTTTTTTTTCATTGCATGTTAGAATCGCTCCACTGGAAGCCTTTGCCCTAGATATACAATTTTGTAGCAATTGCGTGTCCTGGCCTACTTTTTAAATAGTGTCTGATATGATGTAAGTCTCGGCCAAATGTCCTAAGACCAAAGTATTCTCGTCTGTGCCGCAAAATAAGCCTTCACGATATCATTAAAGGTAAAAGAGCATTTCAAATGATCCGAAATGATTTCTTATCACAGTAAGAAACGATCTCACAATATTTCACTGCCCTTGAGATTTTATTGACGTCGTGACGGCTTCATTTTGCGGCCAAGAAGAAAATATTTTGGATTCAGGACTTTTGACCAGGGCTGTACATCACAATGCAACTACATGGACCTGCCAAGTAATCACTCAATCGCATACTGCTGATTCCTTTTGAGGCAAGGTCGGTCAACATGCTGTTATATTTGACACCAGAAATTTTCCACTAACATTACTCGTTTAAAACAGATGAAACAATCTCGAAGCGTCTCCGAGACGCGTTTATCGAACGCCCTTCAATACTGCACCTGATCAGCACACACCGGCATGCAATTTAGAAGGGTTTAGATTGCCCTGTCCCCTTCATGGATTACTGCCTTGTCGTGGCGGAGGGGCTTGCGAAACTCGATGAAGTCGTGAGCTCTGCTGTGTAGGGCCACCCAAGGTAGACAGGTCATGGCAGAGAGTTCTGACAAAATGTGATTCACTGGAGAAGGTTATGGCAACCCACTCCAGTATTTCCTGGCAAGAAAACCCTATGACCAGTCACAATAGCATTAATGATAAGGCGCCGGAAGATGGGCCCCCCAGGTTGGAAGGCGTCCCACATGTTACTGGGGATGAACAAAGGGCGATTCCTAGTAGCTCCAGGACGAATGAAGCGGCTGGGCTAAAGCCAAAAGGACGCTCAGTTGTGGATGTGTCGGGAAGCAACCGGAAAGTCCGATGTTGCAAGGAGATACATCACATAGCAACATGGAATGTAAGATCTATGACGCAAGGTAAACTGGATGTCGTCAAGCGAGAAATGGATAGATTGAACATTGATATCTTGGGTATCAGCGAGCTCAAGTGGACGGAAATGGGGGAATTTAATTCCGGCGACCATTATGTCTTTTATTGTGGGCGCGAATCCAGGAGAAGGAATGGGGTCGCTCTCATAGTAAACAGAAAAATGGGCGAAGCAGTGCTTGGGTACAGCCCCAAAAACAACCAAATGATTTCACTTCGGATCCAAGGTCAGCCTTTCAACATAACAGTTATCGAAGTCTATGCACCAACAACTACTGCTGAAGAAGCTGACGTTGAGAGATTTTATGCTGACTTGCAATGCCTGTTAGACCGCACTCCCTCATCAGACGTCCTTTTTCTCATTGGAGACTGGAATGCTAAGATGGGGAGTGAAGAAATATCCGGAATTACAGGCAAGTTCGGTTTCGGTGAGGTAAATGAAGCTGGGCAGAGGCTAGTCGAGTTTTGTCAAAAAAATAACCTGACCATAGTGAATACTCATTTTCAACAGCACAAGAGGCGCCTGTACACATGGAGTTCACTGGACGGTCTGCACAGGAATCAGATTGATTATATTCTTTGCCGGGAGAGATGGAGAAGCGCTATACAAGCAGTAAAAACAAGGCCTGGGGACGATTGTGGCACCGATCATCAGCTTCTTGTTGCCAAATTTAAGCTTCGATTGAGGAAAACGCAGAGAACTAGAAGGCCTTTCAGGTATGATCTGAATCAAATTCCATCAGAATATGCTGCTGAAGTGAGGAATCGATTTCAAGAATTAGATCTAGAAGACAGAGAGCCCGAAGAGATGTGGACTGATGTTCGTGATATAATACAAGAAGTTGCTACTAAGGTAGTTCCAAAGCAAAAGAAATGCAAGAAAGCAAATTGGTTATCTGAAGAGGCTTTGCAAATAGCTGAGGAAAGGAGGATGGCAAAAGTTATGGGGGAAAAAGAAAGATACAAGGCTCTCAATGCGGATTTTCAGAAAATCGCAAGAAGAGATAAGAATGCCATCCTTAACATACAGTGCCAAGCAGTTGAGGACAACAGCCAATTGAGGAACACAAGAGCTCTATATAAGACAATCAAAGATATCAAAGGAAGCTTCTGTGCTAAGCTGGGCGTGATAAAGGACAAACGAGGCAGGGACCTCACGGAAGCCTCAGAGATAAAGAAGAGGTGGCAGGAATACACAGAAGAAATGTACAAGAAGGCCAAAGATGTGCAAACCTAACATAAGACGGCTGTGATTACTGATCTCGAGCCGGGCGTCCTGAAGAGAGAAGTTGAATGGGCCTTAGCCAGCCTTGCTAAGAACAAAGCTAGCGGAATTGATGGAATTCCAGCTGAGTTGCTTCAAAACCTCAACCATGACGACGCTGTTAACGTTTTGTATACATTATGTCAGCAAATTTGGACAACCCTGCAGTGGCCACAGGATTGGAGGAGGTCAGTTTACATCCCTATTCCAAAGAAAGGCAATGCCAAAGATTGTTCCAACTACCACACGATTGCGCTTATTTCGCATGCTAGCAAGGTGATGTTGAAATTCCTCCTAGGTAGGCTGCAGCAGTAAGTGGATCGGGAGCTTCCGGACGTGCAAGCTTGGTTTCGCAAGGGGAGATGAACTAGAGACCAGATTGCCAACCTTCGCTGGATTATGGAAAAAGCAAGGGTTCCAAAACCCCATCTGATTCTGCTTTATTGATTATGCGAAAGCGTTTGACTGCGTAGATCACAGCAGATTGTGGCAAGCTCACCAAGAGATGTGAGTTCCAAATCACCTCATCTATCTCCCCAGGAACTTGTATGAAGGGCAAGAGGCCACAGTCAGAACTGGGCATGGTCTTACTGATTGGTTTCCGATTGAGAAAGGAGTGAGACAAGGCTGCATACTGTCGCCCTGCCTATTAAACCTATATGCTAAGTGCCTCATGAGGAAGACCGGTCTGGACGAGTCTTCAGCTAGAGTGAAGTTGCTGGGAAACGTATCAACAACCTTAGGTACGCGGATGATACCACTTTAATGGCAGAAAGTGAAGTGGAACTCAAGAAACTTATGATGCGCGTACAAGAAGCGAGTGAGCATTTTGGCTTAAAATGAACATTAAAAAGACTAAGATCATGGCGTCTTGCCCCATCAAGTCCTGGAGCATCAAGGGACAAGAAGTAGAAGCCGTGAGAGATTTTCTCTTTTGGGCTCCAAGATAACCCCGGAAGGAGACTGCAGCCATGAAATTAGGAGACGCCTACTTCTGGGAAAGAGAGCCATGGCTAGCCTTGACCGCCTAGTAAAGAGCACAGACATTAGTCTGCCAACCAAGATTCGTATAACTCGTGCTATGGTATTTCTAGTTGTGATGTATGGATGCGAGAGTTGGACTGTGAAGAAGGCTGACCGCCCAAGAATTGACGCGTTTGAATTGTGGTGCTGGCGGAGAATCTTGGGAGTTCTTTTGACAGCCAGAAGATCAAATCCGTCGATATTGTCCATCATGAACACTGACTACTCACTGGAGGGTCACATTCTAAAGTTAAAGCTCAGCTACTTTGGTCACCTGATGAAAAGAGAGGAGTCGCTGGAGAAAGATTTGATGTTGGGAATAGTTGAGGGTCACCGGAGAAGGGGTAGGCAGAGAACGCGATGGTTAGATGGCATCCTCGAGGCGCTGCAGATGAAGTTATGTGATGTTAGGAAGATAGTGAGTGACCGGAAAGCGTGGCGTGATATGGTTCATAGGGTCACGAAGAGTCGGACATGACTGAACGACTGAACTGAACTGAGATTGCCCTGTACACTCGTCCATGTGGACGGAATTTCTGCGACTATTGGGGTTTTGCGCACGAAAAGGCAAAGTGAGAAATTTTGTGGATGCCCCACGTAATTGTAACGTTTCCATCTTCTCTAAATCCGTCGCAGATAGCGCAACAAGTTAGTTTTTACATCATGGCGTGTCTCTGCCAACGTTTCTGAGAGC
This sequence comes from Amblyomma maculatum, assembly GCA_023969395.1. Taxonomy (NCBI): domain Eukaryota; kingdom Metazoa; phylum Arthropoda; class Arachnida; order Ixodida; family Ixodidae; genus Amblyomma; species Amblyomma maculatum. The sequence continues at coordinate 37,122 of JAJIZL010024086.1, read as the reverse complement.
CTAATTAAGAAATACGTAGTTGCTTTGTTTTCTCGAAGAATATATATTATTGAGTTAGCCCTGGACCACACCAGGTTTTTCTATATGCCAGAATTCTGAAAATTCATGTAGAATATCTCGTTTCCATTTTCGGAATTCATAATTTCAGAATTCATAAGAGAACGATAAGTTCTTTTAGCAGGGTGAGTGTTGGAGAAGAGTATATCCGCACAAGGAACCATCACTAGAGCATTGACGTCCGTAGCCAACTGTCAATGCTTGCGGCAGTCAAGTGTAACGCTATGAAGATGAATTTGGCGACTTGCATACAGGATGTCGAAGCGCATTTAACTGAAAATTCAAAAACAAAAATTTTGACGTAGGCCAAGCAAATCATTTGCATAGAGCCTCCAGTTGTCTGAAGCACCATAGGCTATTTTGATGGTGAAAACCGCTAATTAATAATAAAGATAATATTTCTAATTCACCAACTATCACATGCATAATGCAATAACCGTGATTTGCAAACTGAGGGGATGTTTCCAAACCCCAATTTCACTTATTTCCTATCAATAAAGTCTCAACTCTATGTTTTCTTCGAGCTCTGAAGAAAGTCCGCAAAAGACAAAAATCTCACGTGACCAGCGCATTCGTATGCACCGTTTGTGGTGCTCCCAACCGTGGTTTGAGTCGATACATCCGATGTTCAATCTCGGGCATTCTGAAATAATTGCTGGAAGGTGTGCGGCGTTCAAATTTGTTCGCGCTGCCAGAACCTCGGCCCACCGGTGCGTACAGCTTCTGAGCAGGCAGTCTTATTGAGTCAGACTAAGAGCGCAGTCTGAGTATTTTCTGCTACTGCAAACCATATCGTGCGGTAAAAAAGGACGCAAGCTCCGCAGCCAGTCTCTTAGCAGCTGTAAGACGATTAAATTGGTATCTTCGTTTCTTTTCCTGAATTTCACTTTACAGGAGAGCATCCAGAGCCTCGGGCATAGATAGTGTGTTCGTGCTGTCGAGACGTTCTTCACCTGTTTCGCCATCTTTCAGCTCAGGTCTGAAAGCTTGGCTAGCGAACCGCTGTATGCTAAAGCAGCTAACACTTGTTGTAAATTCTTTTGCACACGCTTTATTCTGCTTTTGAGCATTGTTATCTGGACCTATTAAAAAACTTTGCGAGCAGCATTGGCAGACAAACACTACCGAACTTAATTCTGTAAAAAGCTCAGCATGTCATACTCCGCTTGTGGAATGCTCTGGTTGCTTCCCGCCTGTGTTATCTATTGTCAGAATCACAGCTACGCAAAATAATAAACATGTGTGTGGCGCCGGGGCGAAGGAACTGAGTCGCAATAACTGATGGTTGGAATCGTGTGCTAAACCTGAACTTTCAAGACAGCTTGCAAGGCCATGTATCATCGCACTATTTTATTTCAGAACGGAAGCCGAGACCTGTCAGAAAGTAGCCAGTAACTACCACAGTTAAAAACACCGTATCGCGCCAAGCACGTTTTTACCAATCGTGCACTATCAGATATAAATCTCATACAGGTGTGACCAGTCTTCTACGTTGTTTAAACGGGTTTATATGGGCATATATAACGCTCGAATAGGAAAAACCACTCCGCTATGGAGCTTAAGCTGCAGGTCGAACTGGACAAACCACTCTGGAGTGTGTCTCAAACTCCTTTGCGAATTTGAAACACACAGAGTGAAAGTGCGAAAGTGCGAGTCCACCAGAAGGTGCTCCCACTGCTCAGGACTAGGGCTATCTATTTTAAGCATTGTGAGGCCAGCCCTACATCCCCATGGTGTGTAGTGTAAAGTAGTAGTAGTATATCCGCATCAGACACTTACGCTTTTGTTTCATGTGGGCCATATCTGGTGATACAGGTTCTGTTTGGATACGTGTATGCAGGCATGTAGTGGCCTGATCTCGGGTTAGTGTGTCAAGTGGAAGTGCGTACTTTCTACGTCTCCCCTACTGGAGTATATGTCGTCGCCGAGGTTTGCTAGCCGCTCGGCGAAGCCATTGGAAGAGCGCTCCATACGTGCATGGCATCGCTTTTGCGCGCGCAACAGTCCTGCAGCTCCACGACTTTCCTGGTGTATCTTAATATCTACGGCCGAAGGTGTCTTAAATTTGAAAAGGCAAAAAAACGTAGCGTTTCGCTACTAGGACAAAATATATTCGGGCCTAAATTAAAGACTTCGCTGACCATCGAATTGTGCACAGATAGTCTCATACCGGGCGACGTTTGTTGCAGTGTTTACATGTGGAAAACGCTTAGTCAGAAGTGCATTCATCGCCGCCCTGCTGCGATGGAAGCATATGAAGTTGAAAGATGCAATACAGAGACCATTGTTCCATCGGATATCACTGTACGCAGCAAAAATTTCGTTTGTTCCAAGACGATGACAAAAAGCTTATCATTAATACAATAAGATATTATGAGATAAAAGAAAGCATATTGCCTCTTGTCAATAGAGGCCATCGGAGCATCCCACAAGTTCTGTAGGGCTCTCAAGGAGGAGGCGTGGCGGAATCTCCCTGGCCTTCACTGTGCAAAGCCGTAGTCGCATGTAGCCATAGCTTTCGGCCCCCAGGCCAATTTCGTCTTCACGACATGACTGCAAATAATGTTTAAAGGCACCTTTTGTGCACTATATCTTATGGACTCGGAGCCTTGATACCCGACACGGACCCGAATCACCACAACTCCCTGTATAATATTGCAAGTTTCTCATGGTCCAACAATATATACATCCGCGTCATCTAGGAGCCTGGTGTAGCCATAGCTAAGCTCTATCACGTTTCAAAAACTACAATGCTGAAGTTAAGCGTAACTCGTCGCATTGCCCGTCTGGAATAAATAAATCATAAACTACATTATTTATTTGATAAAATTTCAAGACATTTTTGGTGACACCTAATTTACAGCATATACGTCATACATGTTATCCTGCTGAGCAATGTATGTTATAATTTAAGTTGGCTTTTGAACAGTTGACGAGGAGCGTGAATTTAACAATCAAAACAATAAACTTTCTGCAATAATATGTTGCCAATGCTCCAATTTTCATCAATGCGTACTTTGCGCGATTGATACACCTGAACTTGTATGCACACTACATATTTTGATGATTGCATCACTGTTTGCTCTGCTATTGTTTTGCACCATGACCTTCCATGCAAACCACAAATTGGCTGACTTTCATCACTGTGTCCTCTTAGCTGTTTGTAAACCCTCAACTTGAATGCACACCAATCATTTTCCCTCCCCTTCCAGGCCCTACGTTTCCGTCCAGTGAGGCACAGGTGGAACTCATGCAAGAAGTGTATGCTGAGGCCAAATTCGATGTTCGGGATGTATCTTACATCGAGTCGCACGGCACGGGCACACAATCAGGCGACCGTTATGAGATGGCCGCTATCAGAACCGTATTTCACCAGCCCGGACGAGAAAAGCCGATCTTGGTGGGGTCCGTCAAGACCAACATGGGTCACTCCGTAGGCGCTGCCGGTATGCAAGTTTGTCCTTGAAAGCCAATTACAAAATGCGAACCCAAATGCTACAGTGTAGCTATACAAAGCCTGAACCCCGAGCGGCCATTCTTAACAAAGAGGAGTTCAGGACCATTTGAACGCCCAATAACAACAAGCTCAGTGAACGATTCACTGCTAGAATGCTTCTGTCCTAACTGTCACTTTGAAAGATATTTTGGCAGATTTTTTGCTGAGCATGTTTTCATCTAGTACTTCACAAAGATCAACAGTTGTGTTTGTAATAACCTTAATGTGCGTAAGCAGGTGTCCATAGCCCAGATACGGGGTATGGTGAGAGGTCCGCTCCTCTCAACAGCAGAAGTCTGAAGTATTTCCCATGGACAGAATGTAGCCATATTATAACCGTTTTACTCTTTCTAGCGCACAAACCAGACCGTTACTCTAAACGGTATAACTTCGCCCTACTTATACAGCATCGATTTCCTACGTATGTGGCCTCGGGTCGATGCCTCTTGGAAGGGAGGGGGCAATGCCACACCGCTGTCCTTTTTTCAGGGTCACCTTGTGGCCGCACCATATCTTGACACAATTCTAAGCGTCTTCATTTCTTTCACCAGCTTCGCCTCATTAAAAACCAACTTGGCTGCTTTGTTGCTTTCCACATTTGTCGGTGTCAATATCATCAACTTCTTTGCCTATTACTGTCACTCTAACAATTTTTCCCAATGGGTAAGATTGAAGGCAGAAAGTACGTAGAAATTCGAAAACCCATCGTAAACAGCGGAAATCAAGTTAAACTGAGGAAATATACCACATGTACTTAAAAAGTTGATTTCTGTGAATGACCGCTCGGAGAAATGAAACTTCGCAGGAAAAATGCCTTACTTTATTGGAACCATGGTTTAGGCTAAATGTCTGAGTCTATGTTTCGTTTTCAAAAGAGAGGAGCGGTTGTGAGTCGTTTTCAGGGACGCAGGTGTAGGAAGAATGAGTACAGCGTGCGGTTGTGCACGCCGTATGCATTCTTAAAGTTGTAGATAGTATCACTGCAGAGAAGTTTCAAGTTCAGAATAATTTATTTTTCCACATCTCAAGTGGTATAGAGACATTTATATTAACGAGAACAAAAATAATAACACCCGTAGCTGCCTGGACATAGGTGCTTGTGTGGTCAAGGCTTACGCTTGAATGTTCATAAATAATGATTTCTTTGTGATTTTAGCGTTAAATGTGACTGTGCGGGTTCTATATAAAACCATTTTCCTAAATCTTTTTGCGCCTGCGAAAGAACAATATTGTTGCCCTCGGAACGCAGTATTGAAACGCCGTAGCACACGTGAACACTTCCTCTTTACTATTTGCAGGAATCAGATCAGTAGCCAAAGTAATCTTCGCCATGGAGACCAGCTTAATAGCTAGTAACTTACACTTCAACGTGCCTAACCCGAATATCCCTGCGCTGTTTGATGGCAGCGTTGAAGTCGTCACGAAGGCCACACCTTTTCATGGTCGTCTCGCCAGTATCAACTCGTTTGGCAGAGGTGGAAGCAACGTTCACGCAATCTTGGAGAGCAGCCCTGGGCCTCGTGCGGAGGATCTTCCTCGGGAGAAAGCAGGACTTCCCAGGCTTGTGCTAATGAGCGGAAGGAGCAAGAAGTCTCTGATGGTTTGTTCCTTATTTTGCAATCCGCACCGCTGCACAGGCTTCATGAAATGTGAATGCATAGGATGTGGCCAATTATTATCTGACATGAACGTGCGCGTTCTCTTTAACAGCTAACGTTCCAAACGACTCAATGTGATTATGTAAAGCAATTTTTTGACTTCCTGAAATCGATATGTAGGAGGAAGTTTTGTTCATCCACATTATGGTGTAAGTGCCATAACCTAGAAAACCGGGAATTCGATCAGAGGCGTTTTAAATTCAAGTGTTTCACTTAGTTATGCTTGGAAGGAATACAATAAAGCTTTTATTGAACACCTAGAAGTGATCACTCAATAAGGTAAGAGGCTAACTATAGTGAACGCATTTCAAAGTCATGCACTGAAAGAAGTTTTTATTTTTCCTAACCTCATTTTTTGCCTTGTTACATAGTTACTACATGAAGAGTCAGTCATTTGAGATGACATTTTTGCGAGCACGGGCTCAACTGGAATATATTTATTTACAGTTTAGTCAGCGTCTTATGCGCTGCAGATATCGCAAGAAAAGGGGCGCATTCTTTCATGTAGAGCGGATAATAAAAAACCTTTAACGGTGATGGGGTATGCGTGCTCTATTAACTGTATGTGAATGAAGTGAGAGATAGGTTCCTTCTGCAGATCCGTAACCCGTAAATGTTCGCTCGTAATTTTATGATCAGCTTTCGTGGCGTCGTCTGTCGGTGCTAGTTTCGAACTATATGTACCTCGACGGGATTATTTTAGTCGTGTAATTTTGACAAAAGTGCAGATTTCCGAACAATTAGAGGCAAAATAGGATATTTGTCTTTAAATATCTACCAGTCACCGCTTGGGGCGGCCGTTTTCTGTACATCTCCATAATTCTACTCTAACATGGCGAATATTGCAGCCCGCTGTTTGTTATATGGATGCGGCAGCAAGCCTATTAGCGCTCCTATGGGTGAAATTGATTGCTTCGGTCAGTAATAGGAAATCAGTGTGGGCTCTATCTAGACTTCGAAATTCTTGCTTTGAACATAAGGATGCACTTAAAAGTGGTAAGAAGTAGCAACCGTTCAAAATTGTAACGTTACTACATGCCGAGATACTTTTTCACGCTCTTTAGAAACTTGCATTCGAAATTGAAGAGACGATTTAGATCTGGGAGGTATGCGCAGATGAGTTTTGTAGCAAGGGCGAACATTGTGCTCGGTAGGACGTTTTCAAGGGTATGAAAGATGGTATAAACATATCAAGCTTATATATGCATTTAGGAGCAATAATACATAGCAAAATTTAAGGCAATCGTCACCAAATCCTTCATAAAGGGGGGTCACATTTCCAAACCGAAATATAAAATGCGCTTTAAAATTATCATAATATTTATGGTGCATGAAAATAAAAAATTTCCGAAGTACTACATTATAGTTAAATGGCTTTTCTGAGGTGAAAAAATATAGTTAGTTTTATGTGGATTTATGGCACATAAGCAACAGTGGCTATCATGCGCGAAACATTATGACGTAGTTATGCGTATTAATTGAAGTTGAATATGAAGTTTAAAGTTTATTTTTGAATCAAAATAAACAACGTTGAATTCCTCAACAAACCAAATATACAACGTCCGTAATTGTTGTTAGAGAAGTAAAGTAGGCAGTTTATTACTAATGTAAAATGCAGGAAAGCTATATCATAGGTTTTTAAAGCAAAATGTTGATTTTCAGTATTTCGAGCCACATTTCCAAATAGAAATCTAAAATGCGTTTTGAAATTAGCCTCATATGGATCATAAGTACGTCAAGAACTAGTAAAAGCCCTGTTAGCCTTATATTACGACAGTCTTCAATTTCGCTGCATATTCTTCCCCCGTAAATTCGAAAGCTGGAGAACGAAATCTATGGATGCTTTAACCAAGCCCTCTGAATGTGCCTACGTGGCCTAGGAGTAACGCGAATTGAAATATCCATGCAAGTGTCTCCTGATATCAACCTCGCATATGAAAGCAGAGTCCCCAGTTAGCAGTTCCTTCCATACATAACGACAGTTAATTATAAGGCCAGTATGTGTGTTGACATGTCAGCTGCAGTTACCGCCTGCCACCTTCATGCTCGGAATTTTTCTCTTCCAACGGCGACGCAGGATTTTCGGTAAACGCGGTTTTTAACGCTACGACAGTAACATATCTCCAGTATAAATGAAACCATCATCTGGTTGTCAGTACTATACCACACTTGCTACAAACCCCACCTGCACGAATACCTTGTAAGCATGTTCCTCATGGTTACTAAAATACAGATTTGTATACACCCAATAAAATAATCCTGCATATCGTAGAGCTGGCTCAGTAAACGTTTAATTAAAATCTCGTTGCCCAACCATTCATCGAAATTGTAGCAATATTGTGTGTGTTGAGCGTGCATCTTCCGCGAGAAACAGTCGCCTCAGGAGCGCTTTTCGTGTCCTTCATTGGCTTAACTAAATTGAAAAAAAAAAAAAAAAAAAGACCAATGCTGCCCGTCCCAACGACCAAAGGCTGCTTTCTTCAGCATCTCTTTCAAACCGCTAGCAACACTCTAGATGAAGAGAGCGTGATGAAAACAAGAACGATCAAGAGGTCTAGGGTATCTCCCGTAAATCCTTGATGAAATTCGCAGACTATGTGCCCATGGAGAAGATGATTCTCCATTTCGATGATTATGTGATACTTGCTCCACTTTCGTTCATAAGCAAATGAAACAATCAGGCCATCTGTACCATCTGTTTGTGCAGAATGCGTCCTGCTGAATTGCTTCAGTCACTTGCAGGAGATCGCGGCCGCAACAGATAACTAAAAAAGAAGAATAGCGGTAGTGCGTCCTTAGTCTTCTCAAGTGCATTTCAAGCAATGCTAAAAAGGCTTCCACACGCCTGAATATTGTTCATTCTCGACATTATATGCTCCATTCTACTTATTGGTCACAATACGTAAGGCATAGTCTCCTGCTTCGATGTACCATCTTTGCCAAAAGTAACCAGGCTGCAGGTTCCGCTTCTCAGTCAGATAATAGTGAATTCGTACAACGTCTAAAACTGTAAATTTGTGAAAAATAGAGGCAAGCTCCTGTCCTCACTTCTTAACCCGTTGTGATCCTCTGAGAATCAATGTGGTCTTTAGAATACAAGCGAGAAGTGAAACGTGCAGCCTGGTTACTTTTGCCAAAGATGGTACTATGAATCTGTTTTAATTTAGGATGTCCAGGAAATGCCTTCATTTATTGTTTGATTTCATGTAGCCATAATTTTGTTCATTAATATCATTTGCTCTATAAACCAGTTTGCAAACCAAATATTTCATTCATAGTTCATAAAATTGTGCTCCAGTGTATATTTGTAAGCATATCACAATTGCTTACAAACCCATGCAAGAATGTGTGGACTACATTATGGCATTTCGTCAATAGGATTGCGCGAAAAGTATAGATAGTTTGATCGAACGCGGAATAAATTGGCAAAACAGGCGCAAAACTTCAAAATGTAAACGTTTTTATCATTCCATTACAGATTGTATAGTCCGCTCTATGTAGAAGCTGGAGACAGGAAGAACTTGATAGCAAGGATTATTCATGGTCGAGATGTGACGGGTGCAGACGGATGTCTGGAATGAGAGTGTAGCTATATTGAAAATAGTTAAATGAGATGCAAATAATGGCTTTAGACATATCTACTGAACAACTATGCATATTTTTTTAAGACTAGATGGTTAGAGCTACTTTATCGCGAACATATGCAGAATAATGAAACCGTGGGGCTAATTTCTGTGGGCTTAATATTGGTTTCGCAGAACTTTTATAGTGGCTGGATGCGATAAGATTGCATTCAAAGGTAGGCCTAATGTAGATTTTAGAAGGTCGGAATTTATTGTGAGCAGGTGTTTTACACTGGAAACAGGGATGCGCCATACGACCGGGACAAGAAATGACCCAGCATAGATGTGCGCTCGCATTGTGAGCTCCGTAAAACGTTTGCTTATCCGCTGCTTCATGGAAGCATTTGTTTACACCAAGGAAAAACAAAATGACGATGGAAATTTTTCCTTTCTCTATGCTATTATAGTCGTCTGAAGATATACATCAAATTGATACTATGATATTCCTCTTTAGTTACTAGGTTCACGTTTTAAACTAGCCTAAAAAGTAAAAAAATAATTACCTGATTTCAAAAATTCCTGCAAGTATCATAAACGAATTTAGTTGCTTTGTATATGTAGATACTTTCATATAATCGCAAGGAACGTTTTAACTAGGTTCTCTTTGTTTTGAGTCGTTTCACATCAAGCAGTAATGTTATTAGGAGTGCGGCCGCAGCGTTCAAGCCAATGATCGTGTAAACTTTTGCACAACTCTGGAATCCTCATGTACGGTGCTTAACCAGGGAATAAGAATCTGAGGCTAGATTTTCACCTCAATGTCTTGGCTACTTTATTATTAAGGCTGCCACCAAATTACAGAATCCCATGAACCACTAATGCTGATAACTGAATATATTAGTCACAATTAGCAGTGTAGTCTCGGTCACATCGTATTGTAGTAGCTGTTTTCGATGTGAAACTTCCACCTCTGTGCGTACATACTTCGTGAAGAGCGCCGTTTGTAGAGCGAAGCTGCCGGACAAACTTACACGTATGCAGCTGCCCATTACTTATACATACATCTGAAAAATCGGCTGTGCTTGTGGATATCACGTTCAAGGCCCCTGTCCCCGAAAATACAGCGTCGGCGCCGGTGTCGGTGGCTGCGTCGGCTTGCGGAGCCGGATTTTTAAATCTCCTTATGTGTTCATGGACGCTTGTGAGAAATGTGCCTGGTGTTTTGAGTCACCAAAATATTTGAAAAAGGAATATATTCAAATGTTTTACAGAGATCGCTCGATCGCTTGGTTGCCGAAGGGTCGTACCCGGACTCAGCCTACGCACTTCTCAACAAAGTGGGGCAGCCAAGCATGAAGGACTTCCCGCACCGAGGTTATGCCCTTGTAACAGTGGACGGTTCTAAGAGGGAAGCGGTTAAAATGACGGAACAAATTTCACCCGGGAAGAAGCCGCTGTGGTTCGCCTTCACAGGGATTGGATGCCAGTGGAACGCCATGGCTCAGCAAATGATGCAGTTCGACTTATTCGCAAGCTCAATCCGAAAAAGCCACGATGTTGTCAAAGAGCTCGGTATTGACCTGATAAAACTCCTGACCAGCGAGGAAGCCTGCCCTCTGACTATATCATCCATTTTTGTGAGCATCGGGGCAATACAGGTATGCAATTCTTAAATATCGTCCAACAGCATGCAAGAGCAATTTAATGGGAGAGAAATGTAGAGATTCGTGTACCTAATGTTGGTTTATCATTGCTATACTGACCAAAGCCTTTGACCTGTGTAGTCAATACTCTTTCGATGTAATTGAGGTTTTTTATACCACTTTAGATTTCTTCGCTTAATTTTGGGGGAAACTAAATTACAAGTTCTGGGTGCGAATGCCTCTTTGCTGAAGGTTTCTTGTGTGCAATTTATTACCGCCTTTATTATTATTCAGTAAACGCAATAACAAAGCATTACAGTTGTGCTCATTTTAAGCGTACAGCCGATCTCGCATACAAACCGAGATAATTTATGTACTGCTTATATCGTTCGCTCAGAATATTTTGTTGAACATGTCATGAAAAAGTATAGGAGTCGTGTTCGTGTTTATCGAACTCCCAGTCAGTGAAACATTCGACATATGGAACTGCTAGGTGCTCTACTGAAAGGTGCTCTTATCGTAATGACATCCCTACAATCATTTTGCGCGTGGAGCCGGGCCGGCTGCTCAACCGCGGACACCTGCTGGTACAGCTAAAGCTGTGAAACCCCTGTTGAGATGAACGTCGCGTCTGCTCGAGAGTGGCCTTCCGTCTGGCGAGTTTGTTTTAAACACACCCTTGCTGTCACATTGAAAAACGAGAGTTCAGTGCACTTTTTCTTGTGCCCTTGTCCAGCCTGGTACCAGAAGTCTTGAGGCACTGCTCGCCCAGCCTACTTCTTTAAAGAACGTTAAGAAATGAAGTGTATCCGGTTTTAACTGAGCTATTATATGGTTCATATTGTGCCAGTAGCAGAATCAAAGCTCTCATGGTGAACAGTCGCGTTCCCCAAAGCACTTTCCGCAGCAACCTAATATGGACTCGAACCCCATGAGCACATGCGCCATGCGCAGGGACTCTATTTACGAGTATCATGACCTTAGATCCTCCAAATTGTCTTTGCGAGATATGCAGAGCACGCGCTTATGTCCACGGAGCGGAACATGTGGGTGCTCTCCGGTTTTCGTTGCGCATGGCGCGAGGCACGCTGGGCGTGCGGAAGAGTGGGGCATCGCGTCCGAGCCGAAAGGGGGGCGTAGCACGCCGGCGTGCAAGGCATCACGGTTGGAAGCATGTCGCTAGCTTGGATGCAGTGGCTGGATGCTTCCATGTTATACAGGAGCTCACTTCTTAGCATAGTTTATATGTCGAATTATCCATGTGTCGAAATATTTGCGATCCCTTTTTATGTTCAATATATCCGGGATCGATTGTGCTGCTAATAGTAAACTCAAGAGGAGGCAGGAAAATGTGCAGTGTTCAATGTGAGCATAAAGTACAGACCAAATTGGGCATGCAGGGAAATATCTGATACTATAAAGAAACGGTCGGGTAGGATTAAGGGGTATATTAAGGTGTATGTGCAGAACAAGGCGTATATTTGCGGTATTGAGGGATTTATCTGGAAGAGCAAGTGTACGAAGCGTTTCTCTAATATCGTATTCAAGGTGGATTCTTTTTTTGTAGTGGAGAGTAGCTATTTGTTCACTTTTACATGAGCCTAAATTTCCAGTATAATAGTTAAAAACTCCAACAACATCACACACAGCAATCTTAAAACTCTAATCATTGGCGATGTCGTGGCAGCAGCAGGTATAAATTGATAAATTCTTGATTTGAGAATAGCCGCAAGGGTACATTATGTTCGAAAACGATGTATAGGAAGCAGAGAAAAGAATAGGTGACCACCTACGCAAAGTTGAAAACATTTAACTCAGCGCGAACCTGAATCAATTTAGTTTAAGAGAGTCTTCTTGAACAAGCAATAGGGCATGAAACGTGTGCCAAAATATAATATACACCACCCCGCCTATCGGGTTAGCGTTTTAGGGGGAAGTATATCGGTTTCGTTACGCCAGAGGTCTGCCCCAGGTAATTTTCATGCTTAACGCTCAACCTCTCAACCATTTACCACTCCATGGTTCGGAAGGCTACAGAAAAAAGCACGGAGCTATCACCCAATGGCCAAGTGTACTTCTATTGCCAAAAATACAGCCGCAACAAATACAAGGGGGAGTGCTTTGGAGATGTACACGAAGTGTGTCTTCCACCTTCCATCCCGCGCCGTGCCTCTTAGTCCAATAATCCCTGGACAGGTTCCTGCAGCGGCTATACCATCTCGCAGCTTTTAGAACTTTGTTTACCTATACATTGTTCTGGCGTTCGACTTTGTAGGTGAAAACACAGGACGAGGAAACGTGCACAACTGGGCTAAACTGTAACATATTTCTGAGCACTCGTACACGAACGCAGTGTTTCTGTAGTGACTGGCAGACAGTAACAAGCTCGGCGAATATAACCTACACAGCATAGCAGCAAAACACTCATGCGATGCCCATGGGTGCACCTCGCTTCTTGATTTTGTTTTTTTGAAACTGTTTATTTAAAAAAATGTTTCGAACGGACCCTTCTCTCAGCAACCATATTGCCGCCCGTCGGTGCACGCTTTCATGCTCGTTACCGCCAGCCTGTTTTCTCCGGCTTGTCATGGAGAGAACGGAGACGCAATACAAGCCTTGAATGTGCGAGAAGGGGGGCATTCGTTCGCACCCATGTCTATAAGTCCGTGGGTTGAACCCGTACTCGAGCCACTTTAGGAGCCTAGTCGCGGTAACATGACACTGCTGGATACACTGCATCGTTGTTGTGGGAAACAGAGGGATAGTGATCTCAAACCAGCTGTCTTCATTCCCTGCTTGATGTAGGCACTCGCGAAGGCAGGGCCGCGGCCTTCTGACGATCTACACCTTTTGGGGGCAAATCCCAGTCGAAAAAAACTATAGAAAAGTTTTTGATGATACGACAGTATTTCTGTGCGGTTTTTGACGGGAGACCTGTTGTGACAACAGAACATTCTGTAGTAACATCAGAATTTCTGTAGTTACATTAAAAAAGTTCTACTGAACTACAGACAACAGAAATATAATACAGAAAAACTACAGCACTAGACAAAAGTACTACAGAACTACCGAAAAATCTGATGGTTACGACAGAACTACAGGATATTTTGTTGTATTTTTGACAAAGGTTTGTAGTTTTTACGACTGGGATAGGCATTCGTTCACGATACAAGATGTGCTGATGCGCGAGGCTTCACTCAACCAGTTTTTTCCCATGGTTGCAGATTGCATTGGTTGAAGTACTCCAAGCTATGGGCGTCCAGCCTGATGGATTCGTCGGCCACTCGTTCGGGGAGATCGGCTGCGCATACGCCGACGGTTGCCTCACCGCCGAGCAGGCAGTATTGCTTGCTTACTGGCGAGGTCGCTGTTTGGAGCTCGTTACCCTCCCCGAGGGGGCTATGGCCGCTGTTGGTGAGTTCGCTTCTTTTAGTTTTTGTTCTTTATTGCGCGGTCGCACCAAGTCAAAACAGAAATCACAGGTTAAAATAAGCTTTGTAATTTGACCGCTCCAATGCTAATCGCTCGATCACGTTAATTATCGGCTTGAACGCTGTCTATACCCCCTGTAGACCGGGAACTACCCCGGCCGTTCATGGGGGCAATATATACTGATGGCGATATAACAAGATTTTGCCACATCATATTGCGCCTGCGTGCAAACCCTGCTCACAACTGGCCACATACATTCACATGATATGGAGATGCACACGACACAACGCAGACAGTTCAGCTAAAGTGGATGCGTGGAAGTCCCTTCTGCGTACCACCGAGCTCGCCCAACAGCGCCAGCTCATTTTGTGCGCATTGGAAGCCGCATAGTCCCAATTCAAACCTGGTGACCTCCTCTAAGCAGTGCAGCCAGTCTTTCAGCTGGCTCCCCTATTTGGGACTAAATAAAGAGCTTACCATCATCATCAATCACGTGCCGCCAGGCTGGCTCAGTGCTTACGGCGCTCGGTTTCTATAGCGGAGGACAAGGGATCGAACAGCGGCCAGGAGCCGTTTTTGTTTAAGATGGAAAGCAAAGAGCCTGTTTAATGTGTGATGCCAGTGCATGTTAAGAACGCCAGGTGGTTGAATTTTCGCAGCCCTCCAATACGGCATCTCTCACAGCTTGAGTTGTTTTGGGACATCAAACCCCAAGTAACAACACCGGATCACATTGCTTGGTTGCAGATTATGAAACAGAATTATCCACATGAAGTCATGGACATTGACATGTATGCAAGACGTGGTGCTGCTGAATGAAAAAAACTTTTTCCTTCAAAATTTCAGATTATATGCACCTTATTTGAGCAAATGTTTTGCTCAACATACATATGTGACTGAAACTTCGCACTATTATTAAAATGAGAGATATTTAGCGTTAGAGTAGCTAAATAACACACGGCAACTGGAACACACCTCTTTACGTAATCAAGCAGGTCTAAATCATCGTTTCGGCCAACTGCGCCCTTTCCTTAGTCTAGTGAGGAAATTTATTATTGCGACAGCATTTCTTTGTTTATGAGGGGCGTTGGCAAGTGGACGGAGCGTGCAGGACCTAGGGACTGCTCATGCTACTCTAAAATTTGTGCGTCGCCACAGCTGAGCCGCAAAAAACATTGCCGGACTCGGTTTCGAAGCCGTACGCACCAAGGCAAGCAGGCAATCGCCGCAGTCGATCACAGCTCGTGTAAAACTCGTGTTGATCCCGTTCTCGCTGCAACACACTGCCGAGCTGTGCAGTTAACATTGTCTTCAAAAAATGCTATGTGCGCTGCTCGCTTCATTAACCTAGGTGATTAGCCAGTAAACAAGCCATTCCGATGAGTGTGGCAGAGGTTCGCTAACCTAATATCAGGCGAATCCACCCAGCGGCCTGAAATAAGCACCGGTGCTTTCACTTTAGTTCCCCTCAGCAGATTTATGTACATGCCGGAAATTATTTATCGCCACATAAAAATGCTCAACTGCAGCGTGTGCCTTAGGGCGCGATACGCGGCCTTGTCTTTAACCTATTTACGCCTAAACATGGTGGCTTTATTACATGGCTCACATGGGAAGAAGCTCACAAACGTTGTTCCCCAGGCGTGCAACCTGCATGCCACAACGCAGTAGACTCGGTCACGATCTCCGGTGCAGCCCAGGCCGTCAACAAGCTGGTGAATGAGCTCACAGCTGAGAACTTGTTCGCCCGGAAGGTGGACAGCATGAACGTTGCATTCCACAGCACGCAGATAAGCAGCGTGGTACAAGCTTTAAGAGAAGAGTACGAAAAGGTATTTATACATAAATATCTGGGATCTGCCCATCTGAATACGCATCTATGGAAACAGTTGTATATACCTTGAGATCGGCAGCCCTATACTTGAACGCATCCAAAGGCTGCTATTCTCATGACTGCCTTTATTTAACTGGATTGAGATGCAGATTTCTTCATCCTATATCTCAAAAAGCACATCATGCTACATTGAGGAACGGTCTCCAAATGAAATTATTTAATATCTGGAATAAATTGTTAGCTCTCAGAATCGAAAGTGTCACATACTTGCTAGAATAACTATTTCCAGAATAATTGCATTGATTGGGTATTACGAGTACATGCACCAACTTTAGAAAGTTTTAAAAATAGTTTTATTAGCACCTGGAACTGTTAAGCGGCCGCCTGCGCCTAGGCTGCTGATTTTTCGCTAGAGAAATGCTCTTCGCCCACAAAGGCTATGGCATGACTGGAGTGCCAGGACGAAGAGCGGCGGCAGCTAGCACCCTTTTGGCAGCACAAAGTCCTTTATGATGCTCGACCAGAATATTCTGGGCATCAAATTTAGTTCAAAATGAATTCAATTTCCCCTGTGTACTGAACATGCCGTTCAATTTGCGCATGTAACTTACACGGAAAATCATCGCTAATAATGCGTTTGGTACCAAGCAAGAGATAAATACGACTTAAGATTCATTTGTGCAAACCTTCGACTGCGGCTACGGGGGAAATAATACAGCTTCGTGCTCAAAATAAGAAAGTATGGCTTGTTTAATTACATGGAATAATTTCTAACCCACGCACAGCCACAATCACGTGGAAGTAGGAATTTGGGGATATAATGCAAGCCCATAAGCAGTGCGTTATCGGCACCTGCTCCAAATGCACAATTCTTTTGTAACCGTGCCGCAGGTGCTTCCAGAGGTGAAGCATCGCAGCAAGCGATGGATCAGCTCATCGGTGCCGGAGAGTCGGTGGAATGAGCCTACCGCGCAACAGTGCTCAGTGGACTACTTCGTCAACAACTTCCTGAATCCAGTGCTATTCTTTGAGGCACTGCGACATGTGCCACGTGACGCAATCGTAGTTGAAATTTCGCCCCACTGCCTTCTACAGGTAGGAGCCACTTGAATATGAGAAGAGTATCGAGTGATTCATTCGAGTTCAGAGAGATTGTGTAAGCATGCCTGCCGTATACCTTGTTTTAGTCACGAATGCACCTAATATTTTGTTAACCACATCAACAGTAATGTGTAAGTGGCATCTTATTAGTATTAATTGTGATATTCCTGTAAATAAGTTTAGTGATTCAGCTCACGTCGGATATTAAGGAGCAGAGCTGTTCAGAAATATATGTTAAGCTATTTCTAGTATAAAGTAGTTTTTAACACAAAATCAAGGTTTGCAGTAAATTTCTAAAGCAAAATACATTTACACGTAACAAAAGTCTATATATATCGATTTGTGGTAGAGCACGTTTTAAAATTTATTTTACACAATCATTGTTTTGCACTATTTTATTGTTTAAGTACATATGAAGCTTCCATTTGTTTACGCCATAAGCTTAATCAATGTTAAAACTGTTTTGAAATTGCTATCACCGCAACGATTGGTAGGCGCTGCTGATGGTACGCCACGAACATAGACATAACATTCATGAGGCGACAATGCTAGTAATCTGAAATATCTGAGAAGGCTTATGAAATACATTACAGAGTACCTTGCTTTACAAGCGTGAATCACGTCCACTGGCGCACAAAAAAACGACAAAGAGCACGCACTGCCTTGACGCCCTTCCCCTTGTCCTGCCAAGTGCCCCGCAGCAGTTCCTCCGACAGAGGCCCTTTGTCCAAACGCTTCAAGGAAGCGGCTAGCACACTTCGTTCGCAGGCATACGCTGGACACACCAATAATATATGGTCCACAGTCTCATGGTTGCCACAAGTTGAACAATCCGGCGAGTTCATCTGTCCAAATAATTTTAAGTACTTGCGCGTGAAAGCCACGTTTAAACGAATTCTATGTAGCAAGCATTCCTGATGGCGCGGTATATTACGCGGAAAATAAAATTTCAATGTATGATCGAGCCTTCTTAGACAAATGTGTTGGGCATCTGGCTGGGTCCAGTAAGCTGCTATAGCATTTTCCACTCAACTCGTAAGAAGGCACGTCGTATCCGCTCTTGAAAAAGCTGTGCCGGTCACTCATGATTTGATTGGCGCTGCTGATAATAAATATTGATAGCCGGCTTTTGGTCCTGGCATGAAGGCGGAGAGTTATAATAAAGTGATGCAAGAAATTTAAGGAATTGATCATTTATTATTGCGCATGATCACGCATCTTACCTGAAGTGTTAAATATAACACCTCGCTCTTTGCAGTCTGTCCTACGGCGTGGTGTTGGCGCTAAGGCTAGTTTCGTCGGCCTCATGAAGCGAAGTACGGACAACCTCTCCTTCTTCCTGAGCTCACTAGGAAAGCTGCACACCCTGGGTGTTCAGATGGATATATCTCCTCTTTACCCGCTGGTCTCGTGGCCCGTGCCTCGAGGGACGCCCAGCATCGGACACCTGGTCGCCTGGGATCACTCACAGCGCTGGAACGTCGTTGGGTGGAAAGAATGCATAACCTTGGCGAAGGGACGCGACCTTTTTGTAAGAATTGCCGACGCATATCAGGCTGGGCCGCTTAAGTACGCAATTAAAAATAGAATTCGACGGTTTTCTTATAAGACAGTCGTCCGTCCTGATCATTTTGACTTCCGGTGCGACACGTGGCATCTAGTTGGTGCTTAGCAGATAGGTTATGAAAAAGAAGCTAAAGAATTTCAAAACGAAAACAATTGCAATTGTCGTTTCAATACATTTTAAATTGAGATAAATAAACTGCATTTTTAGTGGCTTTTTTCAGCATATTCTGATACTCTTCTCGTCTGGTAAACACTGCCTGTCGCGATTAGTTTATTTGCTGAACAAATGATGAGCGCTTTTCTACTCAAACCTTGTGCTTGCATTCCTTTGGTACCACAATACCGAAAAGTCCCTTCAGTGTGATCTGGGCGCCTAAGCAAAATGTGTATGTATTTGTATGTGTATGTGTACGTATAAAACGAAGAAAGTAGTTATTGTCAAGTAAATGAGCCACATGACAGCGCAACGAATAAGAAGTCAAAGATAAGAACAAGTGATTGCCAAAGTTTGCCTTAGAGAATCATGTTTTTGTTTCATCTGTTTTCATCATGTAACCCGATGACCAACTCTGCTCGGAAAATTTGCCCCTGATTGCAAACGATCTCAAAGAGCTCAAACTGCTGAGAAGGCGACAACACAAGCGCTTTCTCGCAAGAGAACGCTTATATCATACTCATCGAATGTAGACATCCGAAAGGGTGAAGATACAAAAGAAAAGAAGAACTGTCTACAGGCGCACAAAGAATTACTAATAGAGGAAAATATTAAATACATAGATGATATGAATTAATATCGTTTCCTTCGAGACACGCAAACGCTTCGTGTTAGTGTAATTGATAGAGGGCTTACGCACGTGTTAAAAATCTAGTCACTCGAAATACTTTTCAAACCCTGCGAATGATTTCTACGTCGTATGTGCACAAAATAACGATATAATGATGCTTCATCAATGTGGCATGCATCGGTTTAGCTTGTCCAGCCTTTTATGAACGCGACAGTGTTGAATCTCAAGTAAGTGTTCTAACCATGATGGCAATGCAAACGAAGCTTTTTGTAAACACATTTTAGTTGTTACATGTAATGTTCTTTTTTTTCTATCAGAATGACACGGCAATCCATACAGTATTGCAAGAAGAAGAAGACGATTCTTCCTCGGAACGCAATCACCAGGAGGCCCTCGTCTATAGAGTGGCACGCATTCTTGGTCAGTACTTTTTCTTGCAGCTTCAGCGCTGATAAATTTATAAAAAAGGAGAAGAGTCTACATCCTCCTTTTTAGAAAACTTGGTAGAGTTTAAAGGCAGCATGACTACAAAGAGTGTGTGTATCGAAGGATCGCCACCCCTTCATGACACTGAGAATACTGTTACCAAAAAGGACATTTTATCAAATATAAGGAAAATCGTTTATTAGTAGTGGCGTCCCCATTCACTTTAATCAGACGCCTACAGAAACCTGGCGTCTCTTTAGTTGCTGCATAATGAACCAGACTAGATATAGCTATAGTGATTTTGATGTATACTACGAATTACTCTTCCTCCTCTATTTCGTAGGTTCAAACAGAGTGATGAAAATTATATTATAGATGCTGTAACGTACTGAGTACGTAGATGAGACTTTAGTTAGAGAGAAAGGAAAAAATAGGTTCACCAAGGCTCGCCAACTGCTGCTTATTCTCTTGATTTCCCGCTTCTTCTTCAGTCCCTTTAAGATGACCCAAAGTACGTAACACTTCTATCTTCGCAGGATGAAGCACTAAGGATAACCAAAAAGGCTTTTAGAATGGGGTGGTTTTAGCCGAGCGACATGTACCACCCCAGTCTCGGGGGAGCATCGGCCTTTTTCACGGCAGCATGATATCAAACAGTTTACGTCACTTAGGCACTCTAGAATAACAAAAGTGCTGCTATAGTAGGACAGGAGTTTCAGGTATAAGCCACGCTTGCGTAGCGACGTCGACGTCCTCACTACATTGCCGGATACATTACCGACACGCCAGCGTCGGTTGTCTTAACGTTCCTTAAAGCCCGTCTTGGAGTCCAGTATGCGTAGGCAGGCAAGACGGCGAGCTTCACCAGCTTGACAAAGAGTGGCGTTGATAGACGGATTATCGTCGAGGGAGTAAGGAAGGATGATATCAAGGCAACAGTGGTGCATGGAAGACTAAATGAGGGAAAACAAGCTGCAGCTCAGGGCTGCATGCTCCCCACCATTGACTCCCATCTAATGGAAAGGAGGATGTAATCCCAGTTCTTATGATCAGAATCAACGTACATATCCAACACTGTTGTACGATTGCGGTTTGGTGCGTTTTATGAGCCCTTTTGTCTGAGAAAGGTGTGATGTTGTTGTCAAAACTATTTGTTCGTCATTGCCAGCAGCTCAAAATTGACGTCCATAGTCACAGTTAAGGACGCGATGAGGGCTGTACCAGAGAACGAGAAATCGCAAAAGGAATAGCGACAGATCGGAAGCAGTTGCTGACCGCATTGCAGCTGATTTAGAATATTGGGTGAGGTGTTAAACACGAACGACTATCCATCGGTTACCGCTGGAAGACCATGGGAAGAAGTTCGAGAGGTCAATGCCCACTTCCTGAAAGGATTTGTTCGGAAGTGCTACCGAGTTCAGCTGTGTTGGCCGAAGTTATAGGGAGGTGTGCCGCTGGGACTCTGCAAACCGGCCACATAAGGCATAATTTCTTGGCGCATCTTTGGTCAATAAAATTTGTCTGCTGTAACGTGTGTGAGCAACATACAAGTTACCAGAGCAGCGTCGTCGTGCATGATTCCATGAACAAATGCGGAGATTCTCCGGCACGACGAGAAGAAAGCGTGCAACTCCTGCGGTGACATTCCTTTCTTAAAGAAGGCCGACCGAACACAAAAAAAAGCATGTGGTGAAGCACTATCGGCATCAAACAGGGGACTAAAAGTCTTGTCGTTGCGTTGTTCAGTCTAGAACTGGCACCAGTCAAACGTGTGCGCTACAGGCGCGACGTATATAGTTGTCAGTCTTGTCGCCATAGCAACCATATTGTTGGGAGAGTCGGGCGTTCACGGCCGCTTTTGTACTCCACATTCAAGCTAAACTCTTGTAAGCGCAATGTCGACCTGTCAATCCGGCGTCATGGGTCCCGGTGGCTTACTAGCCAACACATCGAATTATGGTCCATAACGATAGTAAAAGTATTTTCATACATCTACCAACGAAATCGCTACACTGCAAAAACGACTGAAAGGCACTCTTGTTCAGCAACTGTGTAGTTCCGTTCAGACTCTCCGAACCTACGACTAGCATAAGCTATCACATGCTGATCGCAGACATGGGGCAGTAAGAGCACTGCTCCAGTGCCGAGGCACCAGCTTTGGTATTGGTTTTGTGGAGAAAAGAAGGACAGAGAGGCGCAGGATAGGTCCCGACGTCATAATAAATTTTAGATTGGAAAATGAAGAATCCCACTGAGCGGTCAACTTGAAAGCTACGACCTTGAGGAAAATACATGACACAGGGTAGGCGACATCAGCCAGTACGGGAACAAGGCGGTGAAAATAGGACAAAATTGCTAGAAATCACCAAAGTTCGTTCACTGATTTGTGAAGCTGGTTGCTGCCACAATCTTCAAATGCTTTGCGCCATCCCTAAAGGGCCAAAAAAGACGCAATGGAACAAAGAAAAAAGAAGAACCAGATAATTGTTGGGATAAGTGAAAGAAAACATATGGACAATGAGGAAAAACCAGAGATATTTAGGGTAAAAATTTAGAGTACAATTCGTACACGTCGATGGCTGCCGTCTGCAAATCTCCCTCATTAGCATTACCATGCGGACAGTTTGGTGTTCTCTTAACCGATAATTCCAAACATCGTGCCTCTAATAACTCGCTCAAACCAAGACCATAAATTTCTATACGACTACATTATTTGTTATACTGTAAAACCGAAAAACAGACAGGTTTAACCAACCCGACAATGCTGTCTCAAACACCCTGAAGTATCCTCTCTGACACGTAGTCACACCATCTCGAAGACTTTCTTCGATCGCACCTTTCCGTCTCAAAAACGTAATCGAGTTGGCAACTCATCCGAAATCAGTTATATTAGGCGATGTTGTGAAGTAACCGAAGCAGTCAAGCAGTCAGCACCAGGCTCTATCACTTGCGGGCAAACAACTGCTATAAGTATGCTCGTGAATTTTACCTCATAATATCAACGCTCACGGCTTGACTGATAACGCTGACTGCAGAATGCCTGTAGAATCGGGTCTACAAACATATCATACACTCTGAGGAAATAATCCTTTACCGGTTAACCTCCCTGCCTTTCCTCCTCCTGAGGAAATAAAAGAACTGCAGGGTCAACGTGCTTCCCTTGTACACTAATGTACAGACAGAAGCTATTGACAGGTCGTCCTCCTAACGTAGATGTAAAGGGTTAAGAGCCTGTATCATGTGCTCAGATGCTGATACTTCCTGTTTACGGTCTGCTACCTTTCACCTGACCTTACAGTGGCGTTTTTCAATAAAATAAATTTGTAGATGCGGAAATAACTATATAAAAGACATAAATATTGCACTGGATATCAGGCTTGCACATAAATTTGCATTAAAAGGTCTCGCTAAAAAAAGGATCTTTCACCAAAACAGACTTACTGACAATTAGGATGTCCGCTACACTGATAAGGATTTTGTCTAGCCCGTATATACGTTTGCTGAAATCCAGAGCAAAAAATGATTTGGCGGAATTTCATTGCAAAATCATTTTTGTGCAGGTTAGCGATGTTGACGTTTCATTTGCAGTTCTTTTTGGTGCATTATATTCATTTCATGTTACATTTTATACGCTTTTCTGTGCTTTTCTGTGCCTTCTTTTTGTTTGTGAATGTGCCCCTCCTGCATGGGCAAAATATTGGCCTGCAGTATTACTACATAAATAAATAAAAAAAATTTAGTAATTGAACCTTATCACTCAATGTACCGCAGGTTTCGAGGACCCGTCCACAATAAACCCCACCACAAGTCTCGTCGACCTCGGCATGGACTCAGGGATGGGTGTCGAAGTTTTGCATGCCATTGAGCGATTCTGCGGGGTCGTACTTTGCATACAAGAAGTTCGGCGCTGCACCATCAGCGCTTTACTTGAGATCAGCAGCCGCTGTGGCATCCGCCAGACAGCTTGAAAATGGTGGGACCAGTTCTGGTTCCAAGGACATCGTCAGGCACGGCGCTTCGCTTGAAAGAGTGTGCATCATATCTTGGTAGTTGGCATGGCGAAGCACTGTGACGCCTTTCGAGAGCGGGTATTTTTAGCCGTACATGCACTGCATATGCGTAACCTCTCTTGCCGTCAAAAGTACACTTTGCAAAGCAGCAAAATAACAGAGAAAAACAATCATCGTTTGATTTGAAGTACGAGATGGGAAACGGTTTGGTGGAATAAGAAACCTTGGTCAGCTTTCATTTAGGGTAAAAATGTCCACTGAAAACGCCGACCAAAAAGCTTTTAAGAGCAAGGGGGCTGTAATTACAAACATAAGTTCTTTTGATTCATAGCCTGTCTAGCCGTGTAATGGTCTCTGTTAATATAATGGCTAAAGAAAGTGCATTTAGACAGCGCTGTCCATTTGGACGGTTAATCATCACGATTCCTTCAATAATTATGGAAAATAGAATATAAAAGGGCAGTATATAATATAAAGGTTGAGGGCTTGTAGCGCAGCGCTGCAAATCTCGGTTGAATGCTGACGGCATTGTGCAAGTAAGCGATAATGAGTGATGTGGACGGCAGTGCCTGTTGTGTGTCAGGAGCGTGTATCGACCAAAGCATCCGCATGCCCTCACACTTAAGGGAAATTTTGCTTAATACATGAATCGCATTACTAGACTTCCAATCCACAGAAGATCGCGCGGACAACTACTCCGCGCCGGGCTCCTAAGAAAATGATCGTTATTCCCCCTGCCTAGCATGGCGATGACAGTAGCGATCACAATGGCGATGTAGTTAGCGATGATGATAATGATGATAGTATTGATGACAATGATGGTGCCCTTAGTTGACAATTATAATGATACTCGGAGCAGCGACAATGATGATGTTCGTGGTATTGAATTAGGGGTGACAATGGCCATGTAAGTAGTGATAAATATGATAGCAGCGATGACAATGATGCTAGTAAAAAGAGTCCTGTAGAGTGGCTTTCGCCATTACTGCTCTTAAGCAGTGTCTTGCAATTTTTTTTTTCGTGCAGACCAAAGATGCGCACAGTGGTTTGCTTTTGTCGGAATTATGAAGATAATGATTTAAGTTGTTAGCCAATGATTACGGATCTCCCCATACAAACCGAAAATATAACAAAGGAGGAGGAATACAAATATCTCTGGGTACGTGTTGCGCAAAGGCATATAGTACAGCAAGGAAAAGCAACGAGGACCGTAAGGCAAAGTGCGTTCACAATAATGAATAAACGAGAAATACGGGTACAGCCAATAAGAGGCACTGGGCTCCATTGTAACTTCGCGAGCAAGTAAGCCACCTGTCTCCTACTCTCTAACCCTTCTTTCCTTCCCCATAGATGCAGGAATTTGACTTGCATATCTCGACTCTACAATCTGCTAGCAGCGTTAGTTGGAGGTTTTTTCAGCTCTAACCTTCCGTGGCAGGTGCCATTTTAAGCCGAATTTTCAGACGGCGACAATATGAAGTCTAGGAAAGGGTGAGGCACAAATTATTTCAGAGCTTTCAGTGAGGCACAAATTATTCGTCTGCGTATATGGAGTAGCGAAGTGTTTATATAGTCTAAAACAATGCTAGCAATGCGGACAGATATAAAGAAAAACACACATTGCGCTGAACTGACAACTGAGGTTTTAGTTATGAAGCATGTCTTTATATACACAGAGAGTCATGTGGACCACCATATCCGTCGCGTGACATAAAATGTCGCCCTCTTCCTTCCAAAAGGCCCTTGCCTTAGCATGAAGTATTAGGAAAGTGCTGCTTACACATGTTTCTTTATCATTTGCGATCTTTACTACCTCAATAATTTCTCTTGCGGTTTAATCTCGCATGCATACGCCTCGCGTAATCTGAGGACGCAGCCTTGTGGTCCTGTCATCCATATATGTCGGTACAAAAGTCAGCACTCCCGCACACTCTCGGTGGCTTACATCTCGACTCCCTAATTTGGGTCTGACCCTATCGTGTAAAATAGTCTCCCATTTATCGAAAACAAACCTGACTAAGGGAAAGAGGCCCATTTTACTTTCACGGTAGGTAATTTTCCAATTCATGAAGTGGAAAGTGTTCGTGGTATAGGTCTTCTTCACACATCAGGGACTAAAACTTCTTGGCTAAACGCTAATGTAAATCTACTCAGGCTACACTAGGTCTGACTCGTCGCATAGCAATGCGCTGAGGAGGACAACAATCTGATACTTCTTGTAATCTTGTGCACTCCATCCATCAGTCATGGGTAGTCTACCAGATATAATTTTACAGCCTCACCCATCGACAGTGGGACTCCTCTGAATCTATTAATCGTGAGGCTATGCGTTCCATAACCTACTCCCTCATGTTACACCCATACCCGTCCTGCAAGAGTATGCAGCTTCACATATTAACTGAACTCAGCCACCAGCGTGAGACAAGCAGAGAACGCAAACTGTTGCTTCAGCTCCACGTTTGCGGACTTCCTGCTTGGTCGTACTGTCAACTCAGACAATCTCTCCACCGCTTCGGCGTCGATATCAGCCGCGCATTTGCCTCCACGGTGCATAAAATACACCGATGCACCCCACACAGCCCTACGGAAGTTACCGCTGTGTGCAGTTCCTCCTTTTTTTACTATGCCTAAGGACAAATGTCCTTGAATAAAAAAATGTATCCACTAATACCGCCTCTCTGCACTTTTTCCATATAATACTGGAGAGGAAAGGGGCAGAATCTGTGACGCTTTTTCTGGGAGTATCTGAAGTGCGCTGTAAGGACAGGGAGGAAGATGGTAGTGAAAGTAGAAAGGGAGAAAAAGTTGCCTAATGGAAGGCTATGGCATCTCATCTACAACTGCACTTATTTAGGTGAAGGTCACAGCACTTGTTTTACCGTCAAGTGGCCGGCTGTTCATGGGAACGGAAGGCACGGTATATTTATAGGCACACTTTGTCCTCCTGCCCATTGAAGATCAATGGCAAGCATCCTCTGAAATTGTGTCTTGGTTTATAGGAAAGCAAAGCCAGTATCTGTCACACTAATCTGTGAACACCCCACCCGCATATATGAATGCCGAATTGGGCGAGTTGGTGCGTCTGCATTTTAGGAATCGGAGCGCAAAGAAGACTAGGAAAAAATAAGGGATACACACACACACATAGCATATATGAGTTGGTTTTCACGATTTTTTAAGGTCTAATGGCAGCCCACGATAACCTTGACCTCAAGTGGCTAGGTGGCTTTCGCTGCAAAACATTTCCCCGAAACATTGATTGTTGGTAATGTCAACAAAGCACTCTTCACATTGAACCCGGGAAACCAAAGAAAAAAACGAGATCAATTGATTCCTAGAAAAATTATCCTACACGTCTATAATTCCAAACGAAGATAGAAAACGTGATATCAGAAACAAAAATATCCTTGCAATTTCCTTTTTTTTTGCCTTCAGCTATAGCGCGCCACAAGATTGATTCTCGGCGTTAAAATAATGATCAAAGAACACCTGTACTAATTAAGGTGTTCCAAATTTTTTGCGCCGCAACACACCCGAAAGGTACCGGTGCCTGAAAACTCTTTTTGAGAATTTTCAGTCATGACATTGATACTTGATCTGATTTTTGAGGACCAAACAGATATAAAATAAGCAAAAGAGCACTCGAGTACAATTTTAGCTCCAACTTCCTGTACAACTGACATAAATTCTGCAGCATTATCACTCAATATTGTCTTTCTGTTGCAATTATTAAACTCATACAGAGGTCTCTGCAGACGTGAGAATGCCCATATACAGCGTGTTGCACGTTTAGAGGCGCGATGTAGAATGCTTCTCCCAGCTAAACCGTGGAATCCTCGCAGTTACAATTTTGCACAGAAAGGGCATTTTGTGGCTAGTATATTTTAATACGAAATTTGTTAGGGATACTTGCCTGATTCGATCAAAAGAAGTCAAATGTTCCCATCTTATGCGGCGGCGACGACGCCAGACGAGCCGCTGCCCCAGCGATGGTACTGGTGGCGCCACCTCATGCTGCTACAACAACTCTGTAGCAGGAAAAGAGGGGGCGAACGTTTCTGGCAGAAGGTTTGAGCTGTTGTAAGCAGCATGAGGTGGCGCCACCAGTACCATCGCTGGGGCAGCGGCTCGTCTGGCGTCGTCGCCGCCGCATAAGATGAGAACATCTGACTTCTTTTGATCGATTCAGGCAAGTACCCCAAACAAATTTGGTATTAAAAATTACCCAGCAACAAAATATCATTTCTGTGTAAAATTTGAACTGCGAGGATTCCGCAGGTTAGCTGGGAGAAGCAGTCTACATCGCGCCTCTGATTGTGCAACACTCTATACAATGCAGCCAAATGAAGCCGTGCACGCACGAAAATATATAAAAAATTTGTATATGGGCAGTGCAGCTGTTTATGTATTAGCATTCGTTCGATCCCTCCACAGAACCGTGATAATTTCTGTAATATAAAATTGCACTTACATTTGCCGGAAGCAATCAAGGGCAGCTAATATTCCAATACTGCAAAGCAATTATATGAAACCACTTAGCATGTCAAGAAAACACCGCTCATAATTTTTTCCTACAGAAGAGCATTTTTCATAGCTAAAATGAACGTAATATACTCTATATGCGTTGTAAAGAGAGAGAGAGGGAAAAAATAAAAATGCAGAGAGGTTAACTAGGCGATTGATTCCCTGTAGGATGCCCTGCTCGTGGGGAAGAGAACAAACGGAGAAAAAGGGAAGAAGAAGGCCAAGGAATCTGTCACATCTGCAGAGATCTGCAGTAGAAGTGGGTAGAGGGCGCAATTCAAAAGTGTAGAACTCAATCCCGAGTCCATTAGAATTCACAAGGAGCGCCTGCGCTGCTTTCCTATCTAATAGAGGTGTCGTCCAAGGGCCCAGAACCTTACCATCTGTAAGAGGACGAGCGTCCAAGCGGCGGAGAGTAGAGGCCAGGAAAGCATGCTCATGCTCAAACTGAAGGCAGTCACAAAGTGAGGACTGTGGCTATGGTGAAACGATTGCGCACATCTGTGTTCTAACTGTTTATTCAAATATTGTGATCATCACACTCACCTCGAAAACGAAAATTAGAAAACAAGAAACAAGAGTTTGAAGAGTCGATAAAGAATGACCAGAATGGCTCTTTTATGCGGCAAAAATCGGTACATAGTGTTGTCATTGTTGTTGTCTTTGTTAGGTAAAGGTGGCTTTACCCTCGCGAAATTTTTCTGCTATGCTCCACTGTAGTGGTATTTAATTCTTTTAAAGAACTAAGAGTCCATATAATCCTCACTAACACTTAATAGCTACACCTGTTGTCGCCATCCGGAGTTTAGCTATGAGTCCTGGAGGAAGACAAATGAATACATGAAACGTCCTCCTGTATGATAGGGTCCCGTGCAGAGAGACGGTGTCCTGGAGTAGACTTTAAGGAGTTTCTTTTTCTTTAGCGAAACGAGTACAGACCTTCCTACGATCTACAGTGGATTTCGCATAAGGTGGTGCCCGTACACCCGAGCCCACCTCATATGGAACCAAGCGGAAACAATGCAATGGCAATCATTCGTATCCGCGCCGGAAAACAAGAGGAGTGGATCTTTTTATTTCCTTAATCATGCGAGCAATAGACTACAATCCCCTACTTAGCAATAGACTGCACTCTAGTTTCCTGTTCGTACGGTGCTTGCGTACGCAATAGCTCGAAAGTGCTGCAAAGGTCAACCAGAAGGATACATATAAATTCAATGCAGGCTAGAATCCCCGTATCATTTTTTTCATTCGCTGTGTAGCGAGAAATTGTTTTCGTTTTGTATCTATGCGCATCGCACTCCGAGAGAGAAGGGTATTTCCTTTTTAACGCGGTGCCATATGCTGAGCGGTTTAAACGATTGTTCTCACTGATAATGTAGAATTTCACATTCGCAGGATATCATGTTCACGATGCCTGTTTTCATTATTTTTATAGTACTGAATAATAAGGCCCAAGATAACACGTGGGGCGTTGGTCTAACGTACAAAGTTCCTACCTAATTTGAGATGTGCATCTAAATACATACAATGTTTAGGACTGGGGATTTCGTTAGTGAAAGTCGGCCCTTTTTCATGCTACTTAAAATCGTTAGAATTACTACTAAGAATCCCTCAGGAGCGCAGAGCCTTTTTCGTTTTCGTTTTTTAGCGAGCATTCTTCTGTCGTCTCCACGCCTACCCCCTCACCTTCTATAGTGCACAGCTTGCACCTTTAGATTTTATGAAGACGACAATGATGTTTCATTGACAAGGGAACAAAAGCGGGTGTTAGTGGGAAGATTAATCACATCGTTATTCCCTAATTCCGCAAGCTGATGTCATTGCTTTCCCTCTTTCAACAAGGGTTCGCTGCTCCTCCAGGTTCGAGCTGCACAGGATTGCCTCTCACTCTTTTCACATTGGCTGTTTTACAGTGACTGAAACATTCATATCCTGGCAGACTACACCATATGTATTGAAATGCACTGCCTCATAATTCCCAACTGCTCGTTCCCTATTACTGACTGCGTCCTTAGTCGAGACTATCTGTAATGTGGCACGTTGCTGACTTTTCGTATTCTATGTCTTCGTCTATTGTCTTTTGATGAATGAGTACACCCTATTCAGTTTCGTATAAGTATTCATTGTTCGTTTTATTTCTTTTGGTGCTTGCTTTTTCAATATCAATGCTGTCTAGAGTCGCAGTATTTTTGTCGTTTGCTTTATAACATGCCCTTCCTGATTGGAACAAATTTATTCATCAGCATGTGATCAATATATAAAAAAATAAAAGAAATGTGCTTTGTGGCCACAAATTTCAAATTCGGATTAGAAGTGATCTGCCTCGCTGACGTGAAGATTTACTGAATGATTAGATGACATCTTTTAATCATCGTATATTGCATTATTCTGCTTTATCGATTGCCTTGACCCGACCGAACAACTTTTATCGTCATATGCGCATGTTCTGTAGAACGACTGCCTGGATGGATTTAAAATTGCTTGGAAAGTTCGACACATCAGGGAGTGAGGAGAAGGAACCCTAGGGTAGAAAAGCTCGGGCGGCGGCAAGTGCACCCTAATTTCTCTTAAACCCTGGTGATGTCGTACATAAATAAACCATTTATGGAAAGCACTTACTCATTGTTTTAGGACCTTGGAAGCTCACGTCGCACTGTGGCCCCACATACAGGATGTGAAGCTGCCATGACGCTCATAATCTTACACAACTGCAATATTCCAGTACCAAACTGAATTTTGCATCACCGCATGCCTCTGGTTCACCATAGAAATTACCCAGATACGTCCTACACTCCCGCGAAGAAAGTTCCCTCTAATTTAGAGTACCTGCGTTTCAGCAACTTGGAGCTCGCAACCCCTTCGAATAATGATGTTCGATGTATGTCAGCTACATCGGCCGCTGTCCCACCTGCTACTTACTTGAGTATTAACGCTGTCGGTATACGAACCTTGAGAGTGTTCACCAGCGCCACCCTCAACCATAGCGGTGGAGATTGAACGTCCTGTCTTACCGCCAGCGTCACGTAGAACGTGATCAAGAGCGAGGGCGAAAGCTGTGCTAAAACCCTCTTACGCTACCTATGGCTTGAGGACTGCCAGCATCGAGGCCTCCGTAAGCGACAAGCAGATAAATGAAGGGAAAATGAGGGTGCTCGTTATAATACATGAAGGAAAGAAGCCAACAGTCGGCGAGGCCAAGGAAAGCATTGGGGATAGTACATTATGGGTGTTTTTTTCACTTCAGTAATCATTTAAATTTGTAATGGGATCTGTTTAGCTGAAAGATAAATAAACACAAAGTAGAAGGAAAAACAACGTGCCGATGGTGGGAACCGAACCCACGTTCACGAACCCACCGAACCCATAGCGGTGCCGCTATGGTTGAGGGTGGCGCTGGTGAACAGTCTCAAGGTTCGTTTACAGGCAACATTAATACCCAACGAAGTAGCAGGTGGGACAGCGGCCGATGTAGCTCAGTTGGAAGAGCAACGAACGCAATATATGGTGGTCGTGGATTCGGTTCCCACCATGGGCAGGTTGTTTTTCCTTCTACTTTGTGTTTACCTATCTTTATCCTATGTAGATTACATTCATATTTTTATGTGATTACCGAAGTTAAAAAAAACACATAAAGTACAATTTCCAATGCTTTCTTTAGCCTCGCCGACTGTTGGCTTCTTTCCTTTATGTATTATAACGAGCACCCTCATTTCCCCTTCATTTATCTGGATGATCATGACGTTCATTCATGTAAATTGGCTTGCCTGACTTTTTTCATGTTTTTATCGAAGTTTCCTTTTGTGCTATGCCTTGTTCCAAGCCAGGCAATAAGGACAAAAAATCCGAGGAGTGGCGCATTGGGTAAAGCGTCGCAGGAATCCAAAGAATGGAGTTCGATACCCGATGGAGAAAGGCTCATTAATTTATTTTTAATTCTCGCTCTCGAAAGCGTGACACCCCTGCTGACGACCTTCTGTCGGCACCTATGAGGAATTGAAAGCTTTCGAATTAAGAGGAGAGGAGCTATCATACGTTACTACGTTCCTTTTTTCAAACTTCTTGAGCTGCATTTTTTAAAAAAAACAAGGGCCTGTCCAATCAATTCAAGTCGCTTCAATGCAATTCCTTATTTTCTCAGGAACAAAACATCCCGAAAAGGAACCAATCTTGAGCTGCGTTTTTCAAAAAACAAGGGCCTGCCCCAATCAATTGAAATCACTTCAATTCAATTTCTTATTTTCCCAGGAGCAAAACAACCCGAAAAGAAACCAAGGGCTTAAAGATGTCTCGTCAGTTCGACTAGGCCCGTGACCCGTTGTAAAAGGTATTTATTGTCTAATATAGCATCACAATAGTACAGACACAGTTATATACACATATCATCCTTCTCGCCCACTAGCATCTTATGGTATGAAAATGGTTAGAGATTTTCTCACAGCAGATACAGATGCGGGCTCATCAAACGAAAAAAGCGGGGTTAGAGCATTGTTTGTTACATATGTCAGTGAATTCAAGGGCCTGTAATTCGCCATCAGACACTCACATTTGGCTAATGCTTGAACGCTAATGGTTTCAGTTTCTTATTAGGGCTACCAAATAAAGCAAAAGAACGCAAATGAACTGAGCGCTAATGCGACAGTGCATCATAAAGAGACAACGACGACTTCTTTCACAGATTATGAACATTTATTGCTGCAAAAACACGCGCACAAGTTCCAAAGCTCGGCACACAGAAAAGCAAAGTCATGCCATTATTCATATATAATTGTCCAAGCAGTGTACAGAATAAAATAGCATTTACAACTTGATCTGTTTGAAGAATGTGCGGTTCAACATTCTATATGTGCTCGTGTAGCTCTTTGTGCGAAAACTGCACATTTGATAGAATAGAGTGAGTGAAAAAACATTTCTCAACAGGCTAATTGCATTTTTGCCCCGGTGCTGGTTTCCAAAAAAGTTTTTCATCCCCACTCTCCACGAGTACACAGCACTGAACCGCTTAGAAATTATGCCACGTGCAGAACGCACATCCAACACAGTATGAACAGAAGTGTAGTCTCACACACATCACATTGTCCAAACGAAAACACAGCAATAGACCGAAAAACACAAAAAATAGAATGTACGTATGAGACGGTTGAAATGTCTGTTTTTCCAAACCGCATTTGGGCGACCATTTTTTATTCTACACAATTTAGAAAAGGTGATGTTCTCTGATGCATGAAAAGACTGGAATGTACGAGTGTGGAAACA
Organism: Amblyomma maculatum; assembly: GCA_023969395.1. NCBI lineage: Eukaryota > Metazoa > Arthropoda > Arachnida > Ixodida > Ixodidae > Amblyomma > Amblyomma maculatum. The sequence goes on along the minus strand of JAJIZL010024086.1, from coordinate 3,771 downwards.
CAGAATGCATTAACCGAAGTACCTTGGTTTTACTGTTTTTTTTTTTTGTGAATCAAGTGATAGTACGGTCAGTAAGGGTATTGTAGGGGATATGAGATTTTAGGTTTACACGTGAATAGGTTTATTATCCTATCGCCTCCACCTATGTATCGAGGGCGACTGTACCTAAGTACTCAGAAAGCGTTCTTGAGTTTTGAGCTGATAGTGAGCCTTATTGGTGAAATTAGGGTTTCGGAATCGGGAGACAAAACAGAAGGACTGAGCGGACTGGACTTCTTTATATTTAGACGTGCCATTGTTAGCAATCCTTTCTTGGTCCGCAAACTGTGGTACGTGCTACAAGTGCTTCACTCTTCAGGACTAAAAGTGCAAACATTGTATAGAGCTTTTGTAGTGCTTTGTGGTGTTCCTTGTAAAAACGAGAAATGAAAACGAGCTATTTAAAGGTCCACACACCTTCAGGACTTCGCTTATGCTACTTGCTATGCCAGAGTTAACGGCTTTATTTGAATCAGGGATGCTAATGAACCCATTTTACGCTCAGTTCAGTTCTGTCGTTCAGTCGTGCCCGACTCTTCGTGACCCTATGGACCATATCACACCACGCTTTCCGGTCTCTCACTATCTTCCTAACATCACATAACTTCATTTCCAGCGCCTCGAGGATGCCATCTAACCATCGCGTTCGCTGCCTATCCCTTCTCCGGTGAACCTCATTCTTTGCCAACATCAAATCATTCTCCAGCGACTCCTCTCTGCTCATCAGATGACCAAAGTAGCTGCGCTTTAACTTTAGAATTTGACCCTCCAATGAGCAGTCAGGGTTTATGGTCGACAATAACGACTGATTTGATCTTCTGGCCGTCCTAGGAACTCTCAAGAGTCTCTGCCAGCATCACAATTCAAACGCGTCAATTTTTCGGCGGTCAGCCTTCTTGACAGTCCAACTCTCGCATCTATACCCATTTTACGTGTTGTCACTCAAATGATTTTCAGCAGTTTTGCCTGAATACGTTATTACATCCATCATATTGGGTACTTGTTCTGGGTACTAGAAAGAAGTTGTAGAAGTTTGTCATTTTTCATAAACGACATTGGATTATCTCAGTTTGACATTGAAAAACTTAGCACATATATATGCTACTGACTATTTACGCTACTGACTACTGAGGACCTTGTACAGTGCAGGCCTAAGTAAGGTGTTATAAAACGAGTTAAACTTGGACATTATTCTTGTTTCCAAAAGATTCGTTTTTAAATTACATACTTATAATTTTTGGTTTAAAGCCTGGTTAGCAGAGAAAGTAATGTTTGTCCCTTGACTAAATCGCTGTCTGCTATGCAAGCAGGAAGAACCCATTGAGCATACTTTATTTGACTGTTGGGGCGAAGTTTATTCTGAGACATCCGCAAATAGTTTTAACAATTTTCTGCTTACTCTGATGGCATCTGATATCTTCCAATTGAAATTGAGGATAGTACTCCTTATGATCTTGCAATAGCGTGGGGCCTGCATTGTGCATCGAAAAGTAGGATGGGGGTTTGTCATAATGATATTGACTCAGAGGGCAGTTATGGCGATTTCCACTGGTCGCTACGGAGCACGTTTTCTTGCTCCGGGACGACGATTTCGATTTCCACTGGTCGACCAAGATAGGTTTCGCGTATTCCGCTGGTCGTTTGGGGCAGCTCGGGGCGCTCCAGCTCGATCCGCCGACCGAAGTCGGATCTCGCCGGAAGTCCTAGTCGCTGACGCGGTCACTTCCGGATGCTGCTGGATTCTTTTGGCTGTTTTTGACCGTTTCAGCGACATCGGCAGAGGACGCTGGCTGTCACCGTATTTTGTGTGAATATGTCGAAGTGCGTGTATCGAAAAACGTCTGCAGCGTTAAAAAAATGAGAAAGCAAGTTGTTCAGGGCCGCACTCCTTCCTATTTATCAAGCGCAAACATTTTGGCTCTGGGATGCGGCTACAACTTTCGAAACCGGCTCAGCTTTACTTCCGCCGCGCGCTCTACATGTTCCGCTGGTCGACCAAGGCTGATTCGCTCTGTAGCGCTTTAGGTCGGCTCGGACGCCCAGCTCCGATCGACCAGTGGAAATCGCCATTAGAGAATACCTTATTGAAGCCAGTGTGAGGCATTGCGAAAATATCAATACTGTAGATGCTGCACCTAACCGGCTGCAGCACGACGGAACATTAAAATAATTGAAATTATGTTAGTCATGTTACCCAGAGTCAACTACGGCTCATTGTTCTCGTGTAAATATTGTGTATTGTGAGTGCCATAATAGGTCTGTGCTACGGTAGTCGCTCCGAAATTCAGTGGGAAGGTATTTGTCATCCAGAGACGGATATAGAAAGTATTTCGTTACCTCAAGTGTAACGTGGAATTTCATACATATAAGAGAGAAGAGGGCTCTGTGAAAACATGCCTACTCTATCTTGTGTAACAAAGATTGCAGTTCAGACACTCTACTCATCGAGTTAGGGTCTTCAGTGCGTATTTCATTATATGCATCAGTATGGATTTCAACGGGGATAAGCATTAGCGAGGCTGTGTATGAAGTTGGACATCAGGGTATGGCTGACCATGCACTCTTTTTCGCCGCTCCGTGTACAGTTGTTTCAGCAGCTCCCCTAAAAGAGCTGCGCTGGATATGGTGCAGCTAATAAGGTAAATTACGAAGTAGAGTTGAAAGGCTTCAGTTTCCTCGCTTTCACCTACGCTAGGATGAAGCGCTCTTCTTCTGCGGACGTGGTGGGCAGTCAGGCCATGCTCTGCGATGGCCACCAAAATGCGCCGGTGCTGGTACCTGCGTACGAATGACTCAAGAAGTAATTAGCAGGATTCATTTTTCGTAGTGGAGGCAGAAAATTCCATTTTTTATTGTAGTGTGTTGAAAAAAATTAATATAAGACGTGCTATCTTCGAAGGTAACGGTATAAATAGTTCGAAAACTACCCACGAAATTGGTTTTTGTGATAGTACTCAGACACAGGCCGCGCTCATCGGCTGATGCAGTGAATGTCAGCACCAGCTATTTGTGATAAAAGTTTTCAGGTTTTAATGGTTTAACTTCGGGATCATGCATTGCGGTTTCCTTCAGGAAAACACGTTCCTGTTTTTTTTAAGGCACGAATATTGAGGTGCTTATAAGCCACAAAGTTCCCATCCCCGCTGGGATTTTGCTTTGTACAAAATGCTTTGAAATACAAACGTCTTCCTACCGGCTCCACTTTTCAACGTACTTTCAGGCTTCGGTACATATTTGGCGTGCACACCAACAATTCAATACATTGCTAGTACACACCATCTGTGCACCACACCTGATTAAGCGAAATTCGAGAGGGTAAAAGTGGAGGGCGCCACTATTGTAGCAAGAAGTCCTTAGCCCTGCATTGTAGCCCTAGCTTAGTAGGTACTGCTTTTGATAAGTAGCTACGCCATAGTTTTATATTAAGTCTGATATTCATTCCGCCACAAGCCCTTGAGCAATACCTGTAGAATACTTTAGCAATACACAATGTTTAGAAACATTGGGATACTGAAGGCATAGCCGAATTTCACATTGTTTCGAACTGGAAACAGATTGAATACTTGCATCTCGATCCCTTAAGATGATGTATATCCATGTGCGGGTAATTACAAATAACATGTCTTGTCTGTACGAGAGCAATTCAGATGATTTTCGTCTTTAACCTACTGCCGGTGATACGAAACGTAGTGCAGCCAACTGCATATAGTGCAAGTTTGTATTGTGCCAGAA
>JAJIZL010024083.1:404457-421772 GCA_023969395.1 Amblyomma maculatum | reverse complement strand
CCACAAGGGCCAGAAGGATGATGCTGTATCTGCATGCACAAAAAAAACAAAACAAACGTAAGTATGCACATTGCTGATGATGCATAAAGTTACTAAGTTGATAGATTTAGTTAGAATTTAAGAGCAGCAGACTAAAGTGAGCCCAACGCTGTAAAGGGTCGTCTACTTCTAAAGTAAAAAGTGCTTCAGGACAGTGCAGATGTTTTTCCCAGCACTGTGGATGTGCTAGTGACATGGGAGTAGCGACAGCTTCCTGCCATGTTTATAATGGCTGTTATTTTGATAAAGTTTACATTGCAATATTACTTTATTTATTGAAGATACAGAAACAGAAAGAATGCTGCAACAGTGTAAGTAGCCTTGAGGTTAAAATTACGACACTTTACACTTCTTCCTAAAATTGTTAAACATTACTCTTAGATCTACAACGAAGTGCACAACGTGAGCAGACCTGTCTTGAGCTGTGGTCGTCGGAGAAAATGACGTCAAAATTTATTACATGTGGAAGCATTCACAGGCAATACTTGCACTCAAGCGCTGCCTCATGGCTACACGAACTGCAAAAGCACAAGTGCAGACTAACAGAGTAACTGTGATAAAGTTCCACGTTATTAGCTATGCAACAAACAGCTCCAGCGTTCCAGACAGTGTGCTCACCTATGCACTGACATAAAATCAAGAGAAATAGACTTGCCAGCCCTGTAGTTCCTGTAATCCACTGCATTCAGTTGTGGTGGGGAAACCGGGAAATGGCAGCCATCCAGTGCCCCCACAGCTTGCGGGAATTCTGTCATTGAGTAAAACTCGCGAATGTGCTCTCATCCATTTTCAATCGATGCTATCATTCGGATCCATTCTGATTCTAGCCCATCTACCACAGTCTCTGCAAACTCCCTATAAATAGTGTACACAGTCGACCGCCCAACACCAAAGAATATTGCGACCACCCGGTCTTCGGCAGCTGAGCACAGTTTGATGAGGCCGATACCGACTCGCTTTTCAACACTGATGGCGTCCAGCACATTCGTGTCCTCACGCTGCATCGTCGGCCGGCACCTGTCCACAAGGCACCGGAAGGTTGCAGGTCCAACGCGGAATGCCTTCCGAAAATGCTGCTCTCCTAGGTTCGGCAGCGTATCTTCGAACCACCGCTCGTTACTGGGATAGATCCACTTTCTGTGGTGCACAGTTCGCTGTGGGAACACGACGGCGCCAGAAAGGGAGATGTTTGCTGTGAGCTGCTCCTCGAGCGCGTCAGCGTGCGCCTTTGCCGCATCCGCCGCCGAGCGCAAAGATGCCACAGCGGCAATTCTCAAAGCAATTTCAAACTTCGCTTCCACCTCCCGGTTCTCGTCGCTAATGGTTGTGGCTGTAACACGCACTTGATCGAACACAATCTATTACAACTTCTATGAAAATCGCACCAGCAAAGTATGCCTCTCACGCAAGCACGCGGAACCAGGCGGAACGACGAGTGCGCGTCAAAGTGGTATGAGTGGAAAGGAAAACAGAAAAACTTTTTTACTAAACGTCCGCTTCAAACCCTCAGAATAATTGTTTATTGATGATGAACTGATTTTTATGGCGCAAGAACATATTAGGCCAATGAGCGCCTAAGATGCCCTTGCGCCATAAAAATCAGTTCATCATTTCTCAATAATTATTTATTAATGAGTCGGTTACTTTTCCTAACCTAAGCAAAGGTAGCCTTTTTCGCTTATCACTTTTAGCTGAAAAATATCTTCTACTTCAATATTGGTAGCTTTTACTAACGCCATTTCAAGCGCAACGGTTGATAGCTGTTGTGATTGCCGCTCGACAGATGGCGCTGACAAAAAATCCTTGAATTCTCATCATCATCGTCATCTATCTCCTTTGCATTTGCCGTGTAGCTGCGCCGCTTCTCCTGTTTAGTTTTACTCCTTTAATGCAATAAACCTTTAATGCAATTAGCGCGTGTCCTGTGTCTTCTTCTCTTGTGTGCGTCTTCCCGTGCGCTTCATCTTCAGTCAAATTACAATAAACCTCCTTTGCAGTAAAGACCTTGGAGAAGTGCCGTGTGACTGGGGTATTAAATGCAGACCCAGTGAGGGTAAGTTTATGCCTTGGGATGTGGCATAAGCTTATTCCAACTGGGAGCATCCGTGCACCAGACGTTAGAGCATATTTTACACTTTCATGGCCTAATCATTAGTCTTTTTGAGGAAGGGTAACATTATACCCTGTGAGGATAAGTTTATGCCTTGGGATTTAGCATAAGCTTATTCCAACTGGGAGCATACATGCACCAGATTATAGAGCATATTTTTGCACTTTCATGGCCTAATCATTAGCCTCTCAGAGAAAGGGTAACGTTAGACCCTGTGAGGATACGTTTATGCCTTAGGAATAAACATAAGCTTATTCCAACTGGGGGCATACATCCTTTCAATCCGAAAATCCAGACCCTGTAAAACTTTACGCAGATTGAAGCTTGTTCGTTAAAGCACTTATGGCACGCATAGTTTTGCCGTGTTATCTCAATACCGGAAAACCATGTGGGAGCGTCATGTAATGCATGTGAGAGCTATTAGAGCGGAGCCGAACATTCCTCCCGTCATGTATAAAGAGCGTACGAAAACGATTGCCGGATAACATGAAGCTGTTGGAAAATATCCGGCTTTTAGAGCCAAAGAACAAAGATTTCTTCCCTTTGACATTTTCCGCCACACATTCGCCGAATATATATTGCCAGCAAGTGTACCTGCACTAGAATCTGAATAGCTGCTCCTGCAGCGTAACGTGACATGTCTACAGAAGGCAGTGTCACGATGCTTTGTCAAGCGTGTAGCACTCAAAAGAATTCCGCGGAAATTCGATGTTTCCATTGAATTCGCAGATTGCTATCTCCCTGCTGGCACCGCCGATATCTAATGTAACTGTTGAGCGTGTGCTCAGCCAAATGTCTCTCACAAAAACAGAGCACAGGAATAGAATGATAAACGGGACGCTAGTTAGTGTCTTGCATGTCAAGTTTGGGCTGGCCAGGACATGTGGATGTTGCAAATTTTAAACCAACCAGAAGAGTTCCTCGTCCGTTTCAATTATTATATTTTTGTATGGCACAACGGGTGATGCAACAGCAAGCCCTTCAACGCAAGCCTCATGAAGCAGAGTTTTTTTTTTAGTCGATATTTATTGCCTCAAGGCATCAGTAGGATATGAGATGAAGGATGAATGAATGATTAAATGAATGGAAAAAGGTTGGCTGATTTTATGAAGTTCAGAAGTGAGCGATGATGAGGTCCCTGCGTCCAAGTGACGTATGCGGCAGGACTGGTTGCTGAAAGACCAGCTATGCTCAGGTGCCGAATTCGTGTTGGTTTGAGCGCTGGGCAGTCCCACAGCAAGTGGTGGATGTCGGCCTCGACATCTTCGTTTTTACAGATCGAGCATCCTGGACGAGGATATAAGTGTTGGAAGTGTGACCACGTCCTTGTGACAGCTGGTGTAAGCGTAAAACCGACCCGGATCCTCCTAAGCGCAACATCCTCTGCACGGGTGAGACCGGAGGGAAGGGATATCGCACACGGAGGGATACGTGCACGTGTGCGGCGCCGGAGGTGCTCCTTTCTTGACAAAAGGAGGGTAGCGTCGTCCACTTCGAGGAGCCGTGGGATTGATGCGTCTTGGTTCACGAGGCGGGTTCCTAAATCAGCTTGACTTTGGGAAGGCAGCAGATCCCGTGGGATCCACTCATTGCGTATTGATTGTGGGATGCGCGCCGCAAGCTGGTGGATGTCTTGGCAAATTTTAGGGCAGCGGCTGACACGCCGGAGCAGATGTACTGCTTGAAGTGCGTCAGTGCGGATGACAACGTGTGCTGTAGGGAGCATGGTTATGGGCGCCACAGAGCAGAGTGCCTCCTGAACTGCCACGAGCTCAGCGCAGAAAGATGGAAGTGGTTCCGAAAGCTGAAACGTAGTTGTCTGATTCAGGCTAGGTTTCCGTGGACAGTAGATTGCCGTTTTGGCTTCACAGCCTTGCAGGCTTCCATCTACGTACACTAATATGGAATGTTGAGGCAGGTGAGTATTTTGCTCTTCAAATTTCTGGCGAAGCAACGATGCCGAGTTGGCAGACGTTGGTCTGCGGATGTCAGTTGGCTTGTTGTCTCCTAACTGTATAAATTTCCAGGGAGGGAGAACTGGCGCAGGGGGCTGAAGAATAATGTGTGAGGTTGCATACGCCCTCAGTGCTTGCGTGGAATGTGACAAAGTGGCCTTGAGTCTGCGAGGATCACGGTGCTGCTGCACCAGTTCATCGATTGTGTGGAGCTGCGCATTCTCCTGTAACGCTATGACCGATGTGAGTCGTGGAAGGCATGTTATGGTCCTCATAGCTGCTCGATTTACGGCTTCAAGGCGACCCCATTGTGCTCTTGCAAGATGCTGGAACTGGGCCTGGTAAACAATACGTGGCTGCAGAACCGCCCTCACTAACTGGCGTGCAACAGACGAGCCAGCGCCACCCTTTTAGGTGCAATTCGTCTTATTAAACTAATAGTTTGAAGTGCTTGCTTTTTTTGCCTGAGAAAGCCAAGCAGTCGCTGATCCTGACTGGTGAATTGTTAAGCCCAGAATTTTCAGGCTCCAACTTTCTTGTATTGGGGTGCCTGATAGAGAGAGACGGATTGGATTTCAGGTAAGTTTACGGCGTCCCCAGCGGTTGGCGACAAACGTGTATGAAGTTTTACACACATAATGTTGAAGGCCAATGGAGGATGAGTAATTAGAGGTTACGTCTAATGATGATTAAAGATGGCCATTTGAGTGAGAAGATCATGGTCAGTGCTCCATACCATGATATCATCTGCGTATTGCAAAAACTTGATTTCAGGGATAGCATGTAAGCGCCACGCCAAAGGGATGAAAGTAATATTGAACAACGTCGGAGACAATACTAATCCCTGGGACACGCCACGTAATGAAACGAATGAACCAACAGTGTCACCGCTGAGGCGTATTGCAAATTTTCTTCCGTCCAAAAATGATGCGACAAAAGTGCGTACTCTCGGAGGGAGATGAAGCATGTCAATGGCATTCAGGATTGCAGCATGACGGATGTCATATGCCTTTTCAACGTCCATTGCTAATATGGTACGTACATTGCGGCTGCGGGTAGATGATAGAACTGCTGATGCCAAGGCAGCCAACCCGTCCTCTCTACCTATGTATGGACGAAATCCAATTTGAGCAGGGTGATAAAAACCGTTCTGTTCAAGCCACCAAGAAAGTCGTGTGGCTAGCATTTTCTCTGCGAGCTTGCAAAGCGTTGATGTTAAGGAGATTGGTCGTACGTTGGCGAGGTCTGTTGGAGGCTTCCCAGGTTTGGGAACAGGGATCACGACAACGGTTTTCCAGCTCTCGGATACGACACCATCAAGCCACACTTTGTTTATAGTGTCTAGTAGTTGAGGAAGTGCAGCAGTACTGAGGTTCTTGTAAACCTCATACTGAATTTTCTCCAGGCCGGGCGCTGTTTTCCGTTTCGCATCGTCAATTGCAGCCAGCAGATCACACATCGAAAGGGGCTCGCAATTCCATCTGCGTCGGCAGCAGATGGTAGTTTCCATGCGTCTGCAGGGATACCTGCCAAATTAAGATTTGCAGCTGAAGGAGGCGGTATATCGTATTTTGGGAAACATTTTCGTGCAGCTTCTTTGGCGAAATCGCCCGGCGACAGATTAGCCGCAAAGCATGCTGTTGCTGCTGCGTCAGTAGAACGACGACCGTGTTCCATTGCACGAAACGTTCGCCAGAATGAGGCATTCGAGGATTTATCAGAAAATTGTTTACACCATGCATGCCACTGGCGTCGCGATAGATCGCGTTCAGATTTCCGAGCCTTCGCACTAAGATAATTCAGTCCTGTACGTGCCTGCCCCGAAGTAGGGTCTCGCGTAGCAGCCAGCTCAGCTTGACGACGGGCTGCCCACAAGTTAAGCAGGCCGAGATCTGGTGCCGGTCGACCTACATCAATCCAGGTAGTAGTCGTAGCGATGTTTAGTGCTTTCTGTATACGGTCAACAAGGAGTGACGGCGAATCTGAAGACAAACTGTCGAGACATGAGCGAAAGCTGTCCCAGTTTATCACAGAACATTTGCGGCGTAAAGGGCGGAGACGGGAGGGATAGAGACCGATGAGGATAGGGTGGTGATCACTTCCCCAGCAGTCTGGCTCCATGTGTCATGAGGGAGTTACCGCGCCCAACCACCACGTCAAGTCTGGAGCATAGGCAGCACTACGTGTGTGACGCACAGGCCGTGTTGCTGACCCAGGGTGATTAAGCAGAACAAACAGGGCATCTGTGAAGGCATCCCGCACACGCCTACCATGAGGGCTTGCAGTCGGATACCCCCAATACGGGTGAGGGGCGTTAAAGTCGCCTCCGACTAAAATTGGACACCCGGGGTATTGCCGACGAACACTTAATAACCAGCCAAGATTAATACGGGAAGAGGCGCCTCCAGCTGGTCGAACGTAATATGAAACAAGAACAACAGTTCCTTTCAGAAATTTTGCAGCAACTGCTACTACCTCTTGGTATGATGTGCACCAGTTTTCGAGAGAAAGGCGCACATGAGGAATACGCGTTTCAACATATACCACCGCCTTTCCCGGGGGAGAAGCAGTCTGCACGCGACGGTCGGTCATTGAAAGAGGCACGTAGCCGCTGAAGCCCGGAATAGATGGCAATGCGTTCGTTTCCTGAAGTAATATAGCCCACACCCGAAGCTTGTTAAATCGCAGTCGGGTCTTGAGCTCGGCCACCTTCGAGGAAATGCCTCTACAGTTCCACTGTAGTACACCAGGACGACTGGATTTCGCCATTTTCGTGTGCTAGTCCAAGCGCTGCAGTATCACAGATGTCAGGTTGGACAACTGGTTGACCATATAGCGGAGCAGCGATGTCACCGAGTTATCATTGAGCGTTGTGGTACACTGGGAAGATGCAGCAAATGGCCCTGTTGCGCGGGATGAAGGTGGCGGTATTGGGCAATTACTAGATTTGGCGGTTACTTCTGCAGCTCGCCGACGTCGAGCAAGCATTTTGCGGTGTTGTCGGAGCTTAGAGACCTCTGCTAAGAGACGATTGATTTGCTCATCCACTACAGCCATATCGTCGTCTGGTAGATTAGTACGCTGCTGTATTGGCTATTGTCGACGGCGTTTCTTTAGCACCGTATCGTTAAACTTTGTCTCTGCTGGAGGTGCATTCGAAGCGGGCTCAGGAAGCTCTGGCCACTCGTCATCATTCCACTGGAGAGCTGCAAAGCGATTGGATGTCTGCACTGGTGTCATGTCTTCTATTGGCCAACGCTTAGCGTTCCGAAGACGAGCCTTCTGCGTTGTCTTTTGCTTTGTCAGACAACTTGGAGATGTTATCTCGTGGTCGTTCGATTTGCAGAAGCCGCATCGATACGTATTTTTTCTTCAGACGCACCTTCATCGGCAGTAGCAAAAGGGCAAGGTTTGCGCATGTGCCCTGCCCGAAAACAGTTGTAACAGTAAACCACACTCGGTTTATACGGCCTCGGCCTTAATATGCAGCCGTAGCAGTACAGACAGGCTGGAAGTGTCGGAGGGTCTTGCAAGGTGATCATGCAGGAACGCCCCTTTCCTATGTGTCGGGCCTGTATGACTCGGTGCGTTGGGCAGTACAGCTCACGTTGAAGGGTAGTTTGATCTTCGTTTATGTCGACGTTGTAAACGACGCAACGCTGCAAGTCGGAGCCTTCAACTAGATATACTTGCACAGGTACTGAGATCTCCCTTGTGACTAAAATATAACTAAGCGTTTGGATACGTTCCACCGCAGTAAGTGTCGGGAGCCACACAGCTGTAGTGTTTGACTTCTTCCTTGCCGTGAAGCCCCGAAAACTCTGGTTCCGAGACACGCGTCCAAGTTGGCCTGGATGATCCTATTTGGTATATCGGTGAGGCTTTTGTTGGCTAGCGATTTAATCGCCACTTTGTAAGATGACGATCCCGGTGTAGGTGCAACCTGGTTTTCGATAGTAGGTAAACAGGAGCGCTTTCCTTGGTAGCCACCACTTGCCGAGGATGAATTCGGTTGATTATCTTCCGAAGGATGCTTGTGAGGGGCACGGGTGCTCGTTGACACGGATGGTGGAGCTGATAAGTCCTTTGGAGAGCACGTCTCCTCAGGTTGCACTGTTGGATGTCCATCTCGGCGTGTTAGCTGGGTGGCCATAGCCGTGCTCCGCCCAGAGAACAGTTCACTTACGGGCTGTTGTACATTTTGGGAAGGCTGAATGGGCGCTGGTGCTGAAGAACCTGGAGCACCAAGCTGGACCTGAGGCTGATGGTCAGGTTGAGCTGTCGACGGCAGGGCAGGAGTTGCAGCGAGCAACTCCGGCGAAGCTACCTCTGCCAGCGTGGCAGCGGCCGCACTAGGCCTAGCCTCCGTGCCGACCTGAGCTGCAATCATGCATGGGTAGCATGCGCCGGAGGTCTCGCAACCTGACGCCGAGAGGACGTCTGGAGCTTCCTCGGAAGTAGAATATCCACTTCTCTGGAGACAGGACAGGTGCTTACAAGGACGGCAAGAGTGATGAAGCCACCTTAGCAGGAAGACACTTCTTTTCTTTCCCTGAAGCAGAGTTCAGAACTGCCATTCAGGCTCCGAAAGATCAGGAACTTAAAACAGAAATCGTTTTCTTAATTTTTATATACACTATTGGAATGTATAGGTTTAGTTTTCAGTGTATATCGGGTATTTTTGTATGTGCTGCTCCTTTTCTATTATGTTCATTCTTGTACATGCATGCTTCCTCGTAATCAGTGTTTGCATTATATAAATGTTATGAGCATGGTGGAATATGTTATATATGTGTAGTACACATGTATATAAGGCAAGCTAAAGTGGTGTTTTTATGCATTTAACTCGACAATTTTCGTACTTTTGATTTGTTTAATATTTTTAGAACATATATAAATGTCTGCATGCATGTATACATAGTACACAACTACCACATACACCTCGTTTCGCCTTTATCATATTCTTGTCTATATGTTGCTTCTGAGTGTATATGTCGTAAATATGTATGTACGTTTGTGTGTGTTTGGAAGTGTGCGTGCTGTTTACATGCGGAATGGTGTTGGTAAAAGATATATTGTGGCAACCAAGGTACATTACAAGGATTGAGGTTGTTCCTTATTCAGGCTGGTGTCTGTCAGGCTGTGCCTGGCAGCGACCGCTTCAGCTCCCAGTCAACCAGCATGTTTTGCGCTGCTGGGTCCGAGATGGAGACCGCGATCTCCCAAACCTCTTGGTTCTTGAGGCCCCAATGGGGCGGTGGCTTGAAATCTTCGCATAAAAGAGTTATGAGATTGAAGGTGGCTCCAGTTGCGTCACATAGAGAGCATACAGAGTCGTACCGACCCGGGTGTGGCAAGGCCAACCAAGCTAAGGAGGGAAAGATTTTGGCTTGTAGCTGTCACCAGTTTATATGATGGGGTTTTGAGAGAGAGGTATGAGGTGGGGGATATTAGAGTCGTTGTTCTCGGTAGCGAAGTGTTATGTCATGATGGTGAGAAGTCTGTCCCGCGTGCTTCCTGAGCTTCGGTATGCCCCGCTCTGTTGACGTGTGCCTGAGCAGTTGAGTGGGCTACCTCATTGCCATGGTTGTCTGCATGGCCTGGTACCCAGACAATGTGAATGGGTCGGGAAGCTGTGGAGCCAGAGGTTAAGATTTGATATGCGACTGGGTGTATTTTCCCTCTTGCGAAATTTGGAATGGCCGGTTTAGAATCGCTGAAAATGATTGTGGCAGTGGAGAAGGAGATGGCTAGCGCTATAGCTGCCTCTTTGGCTTCTGTCGATGTTTTTGCTTTAACAAAGGCAGAAACGGTGTTGTGATTGAAGTTATAAGAAATCACACTGGTGACATATGCCGTGGGGTGACTGCATTCTGCCGCGTCTACGTAGGCCGCTTCGGTGTCAGTCGCGTGGTGTGGAATAAAATCGTTTCATTTAACACCACTCAAAATATTCGTCTACCATGATTATCGAGCCAGCGCTGTTGACTTATTACCGAGCCACCAGCGTCGCTCACATGTTACAAAAAAGAAAAAAAAATACATAAGCAGCAGACAGCTGCACGGGCGGCAGAATCCGAGGAAGAGGGAGAGAATGGCGGAAAGAAGCGATTGAGAAGGAAGCGGAAATGGAGCGATGTTGTTAGTAATAATTTTTGTGCGTGTGTTTCAACATTTATATTGGGTTATTTTTGGGCTACATGACATTTTGACATTTGGCTACAGTTGGGATACTTTTAGAACACCTTTGGCGGTGAGTGCTCGCACCCATCTGTTAACCCTGCTCATCTTCCCTCCATAAAGTTGTATCCAGAGAACAGGCCACGCCCCGGACCTGCGTCTGGGACCTGAGCAGGCACGTTTGCGCCCGATTAAAGCGCATCAGCCAGAAGTGCACCTCAAGCACGTTTTGAAGAGACCCAAGTAGAATAGGCAGTGTGTATAGTGACATCCGATGACGTTATTATAAAGCCCTTGAGCATCGCCCTATGGTGCGTGCCGCACTGCTGTCCCGTCGCGTCATGCACGATTATTTTCAGCGTCGTGTGTAGTGAAATATGTACAAGAAGATCGTCATTATTTAAAGTCTACTTGAGGTTATTTCGGCAAAAGCAAGAGAAACAGTAGTTGGCCTTTTAACCAGTACGAACCTTGAATATCATGTACTGAAAGGGATTTGCAGAAAAGGGTATGATGGTAGAGATAAAAGAACAGCAGACCATGTTCTTCAAAGAGGAGCCAAAGACCAGCAGAGTGTGCATAGATCAATATTGTCAGTGTATTCCTGGCAGACTTTTTTGTCATCTCTTTTGGTTACAGCATATTTGCTATGTGACTATTGCCTTACTGTCGCACCTATTTTGGCAATGCAGGTTATTCCACTTTCCTAAGGCAGTGCTCGCTAAAGACCACGCAGTGCAATTCTTCAGTGCCAGTATTTAACAGTGTGGACTGCTTGGGTGGCCAAGATACCAGCGTTGCACATGAAGCGGAGTTCGCGTCTATTATTGTTCAGGCTAGCTATTCCTGTACCAGAGCTTTTTAGGTTTTCAGTGCAGAACTTCTTGCCTATTTTTTAGGCAATAAAATGTGTTCATAAAAGTAACTGAAGTGTTTTCTTATGATTATTTACACTCGGCAATATTTCCACTGGTAGTATAGGTCAGGTCGCAAAGTTGCAATGCATTTGTTACAGCCATCATTTACTTTGCATGTCTACATCACTTGCGACTGAAACTTTCCTGCTGCCTTTGTCACAAACCTTTGGGAGAACACTATTTTTTGAATAGCATATTGAAATATTCTTATTCAAAATGATTTTAATAGGAATTTGTAAAAAGTGCCAATATTGTACAGCTATCCAGCTAACTAGTTAGTGCGAAGGCTGTGTTTTCTGTGCTCGTGTACATTTAAAAGGCGCTCACTTGCGAAAAGATCAAATTTAAGCTGATGCTCGCCTAGCCCTTGCCTAATCTTGACCTTTCCAAATGTTTGATGCACCCTAAGGCATACGAGCACAGAAAATGTGGCCGTTATGCATACTAGTTAAATATTTGGACGGCTTTACATGGTGTCCAATGTTTAGTCGTATCGCTGAATGGCCAGTATAGTCGTGTTGAAACCTCGCTTGGCTGCAGAGGGGCACCAAATAGTGCATGATTGCTTATTCTAATGAGCAGGGGATGATTTAGCCAAAAAGCTATGGAAGTTTAGTGTTTGAAATGTTCTTACAAAATGTGTTTTAGCCGACTTTTAGCGTAACTTTAGCACAGCTACAGGAAGGCATCAGGCCTGCTACAGCTATATAACAGCTATGACTAGACTTCTACTAGACTTTGCCTTGGTCTAGCCGAGATGTTTATTAGACATCACTTAGTTCTTTTTGCGTTTCATGGGGCTGACCAACTCTTTCAGCAGTGTGACTGCACCATATGGCGGAGTCACACTGCAAACAGCAGACGATGCGCCTGCTCCGTGACGTCACGAGTTTTTGGCCCGCGGGACATTTCAATGTTATCGCCGTGAAAAGAGCTTGTACCCTCACCTGATCTCAGCGTGCGGGGTCCTCCTGACCGGCTCCCCGGCCAGCGTGCCGTGGGCGGGAGATGATGAGCTTCTTTTGGGTGGAAATAAAGTTTTTTCTACTGAAAAACTTAGGCGATAACCTCATATTTTCTCACACAATCTAACTCAATTCGGATAAGACATCAAATACAAATCATTAGTAATTGCATAAGATCTCATAGTTTCTTGTACATTGTCATAAATTATGCGAAATAGTTTATGATAATGATGTCCACCGTATGAGAGTCTATGCGATTGGGTGATATTTTGTGAGGTTATTGCCCGGTAGAACTTTTGGTTTTTCAGTAGGGTTCATTCATTCATTCTTCTGTTTCTGGACGTCAAATAAAAACCTGGCAACTACGAACCGAAACTGAAACTGCTGCATACTAATAATACGATAATAAACTATTTAATGCAATTTTGGGCTTCTAACACCTTGCTCTATGCTTAAAGACTCTCAACGAACTATTTACAACGAAAAAGAACAGTGCAAAAATTTGGTGTCCCTAACCCTTTAAGCGCGGCGATGGCTCAAGGTCCAGCGGCACGCGGCATGATAGATGATAGGCCACGGGCTAAGGTGAAGAATGGTTCTGCCTAGAGTAGTATTGCTTTAGCAATAAAAACCTCAGCGTCATTTCCCGCTTTAATACGACCAGTGAGGAAGACGCCGTACCTCGCAAACAAAGCTGTTCTTTATTGGAACGAAGTTCTTTCGGCCAGTGTTGTGAAGCACAGTGCTTGTGTGTGTGTGTAAAAACTTTATTCGGAGGAAGCTTGAGGTAGCCGGAGCAACCTCACGCAAACACTAGGTGGGCTCCTCATTACAGAAGCCCATTGGCGACCGCTGCGGCTCGGGCTCGGTGGACCAGGGCCTTCTGGCTTGCCAGATCGGAGCATCCGAGCAGGGCTGCCTCCCAGTCCTCCCTGGTGGGGTTGGGTTTGGGTGTGAGGTTCGGGGTTGACTGACATGCCCACACCATGTGGAAGATGTCCGAAGACTTCTCCGCACAATGCGGGCACTTTCCTGTACAGGCAGGATCAGTGTTTTAAAACTGCCGGGCACAGCAGCGTTTTGGTGTAAATGGAGGAGTGTGTGTTCCTCCACCTTTGTAAGGCCCTTACAAGGCTTAGGATAAATTGCATGGCCGAATTGAAATAATTCAGTAATTTCTCGAAAAGTGAGAGCCGGATTGGGTTCGAAATCCGTATCATAAGGGTCTGAAGGCGTTGCCCGGAGAGTGAGCGCGCGGGCGGCGGCGTCGGCCGTTTCATTGCCTTCGAGGCCCATGTGAGCTGGAGTCCATAAAATCGTTCGAGACGCGGGGGCCCCGAGGTAGTCACTGTTTTGAAGGATGCGGTGCGCAAAGAGAGGAATGTACCCATGTTTAATATTTCTGCAGGCCCCTCTCGAGTCGGTGATGATGACTCGTGAGTCCTTGTCTGCGGCGACTAACGCGATGGCAACTTAGTCCGCATGTGTTATGTCTTGAGCTCGGAACGTTAGGTCATTCACCGTGATTTTTTGATGAACGACTGCGGCTGTGTACCACCCCTCATGGTGAGGGCTGGAGGCATCCACGTAGAAAATTCCGTGTTTGTTCCCATAGTGACGGGCCAGTGCCTCCGCCCGCGCAAGGCGCCTGCCACTGTGGTCGTCACGTGTCATGTTGGCCGGAAGAGGGCGTACGTGCAGTGCGTATTTCCAGATTTCAGGAATGCGTACGCGCTCTTCGGTAAATGTTGGATGGTGGATGTGTGGTGGTGGAGAGAGAGAGAGAGAGAAAACTTTTAATGAGCATATAATCAGTAAATATTCGCAGGAGCTGGGTGGTCGGTGCCCCTAGTCCAGGGCTCCGCTGGCAGCAGCTGACTTGCGGACTAGCTGGATAATCCAGGCTTGCTGGTCCAGGTTGTCGCTGGTCAGGGCCGCCTCCCACTGCTCGTGTGTCGGGCATGGCACTATTAACGTTGGGTCAGGTGGTGCAGAAGAAACGCCACCATGTTGGGTCTCCCGGCGATCAGCCTCGCCAGGAAATCACCAACATCGAGAACCCACCTACAGGAGGTGCTGAAAAACGACCATCGAAGGTGTGGCCACCACACGGCGGACTGGCGAAACAAACGACGGAAACGCGCGGTGATACCAGGGCCTGGGTAAACGCAGCCAAAAACGGACATCAGGTGAGCGGTTCGGGTAGGGCTGCTTCTCTCTCCCCCCTTTCCACTCCCTTCCCAAGGGCGCGTAGCGCCGAGCAAGAACAAATAGCAGCACTCAGGGCCCAAAACGAGATGCTGCTTAAGAAAATTAACGAATTGGAATCCAAAATTACCCAGTCTTGTCCGCCCTCTCCTCCCGCGGCTGATGTAATGGAGAGTGAGCTCGTGCTGCCTGTAGCGATCGTGGAGAACCACGCATCCCTCCAAAGCGCCGCGCGCCGCGGAGGATGAAGGGGACAAAAGTATTCCTTCTCTTCCGGGGTTGAGTAACCCAAACGGGTTGCTCGATAGCGCCGCGTTTCCCTCTTCCCTCGCCGGGCGCAAGAGCGCACCGCTAGACGTCGCAGACGCGACGCTCATTGGCCGAAAAGGACAAAGGGCAAGATGCGCCGAGATCGGCGGGAACTGACTACCGCCGAGAGAGACGACAGCGAGCCGCGACAACGGAAGGACGCAAGGTAAATACCTCCCCGCTATACTTCTTTGTTGTCGCCATCTTGCCCTTCGAACTGTCAGGCCCCATCCAAAAGGATAGGGTCGCCAGCAAGACCTTCACCAGCGTTCCTTTTGGGAAAACCCAATAAACATCTGGTTCCGGGCAAAGTCCTGTTCTGTGTTGTGTCGTACTTCGCATTACCACTTTGCGGCCGTGAGAATGGCTGCCCGTGGTGTGTGATCGCGGGAGCTCTATGTTTGCGGCCTAGACCTCAGAAGAGGCTCGACGGCTTAATAAGAATCCCCACAACTGGCGCCCCAACATGGTTCTCTCGTGGAGAAGCACTTGAGCTACTCGCTCCCAATGCCAGACCACAATGCCAGACCAGCAGAGTAATCTGCCTGATCTGATGTGGCTCGCAGAGCTCAGCCCCGGGTACAGGAAAAGCCCGGCCCACGGCTCGCTCACCGCCAGCGCGACTCTACAGACGGGACAATTCGCCGCTGCAGGAGCAGCCAGCGAAACACGACGCCCGCAGGCAGATTCCGGCAGACGCCGCGAAATGCCACCTTCAAGAGTTGGCGTGCCCCTGCACTACGCGCGAACGGATTGGGGAGAAGCGCCAGGCACGCCATGTCCGCCCTCGCAGCTACCAAACGGCAGCACAGGGGCCGCGCCTACCCCGCCGACGATCTCGCCACTCGTCGCGGCACCCGAGAGCGAGGCAGCGCAAACGCCGAGAACCTCGCAGGAGTCCTCGCCAACGCATTCCAGCAAGCGCTGCAGTCCTTGCAACCCAGCCCACGGATCGGAACACCGATCCCAACGTATAGCGGCTACGGCGATCAAATGAGCGCCAACAGCTTTCTCCTGGCGCTAGACCAGTACGGCCAAGTCAACGGCTGCAGCGAGACCCACATGCTGCGAAGAGTGATACCAGTGGCACTGGTTGACCAAGCCGCTCGGTGGCACCGTTTGGTAGGTCACACAGCGAGCACTATGGCTGAATTCCGCACTATGTTTAGGGAGGAATTCCTTCCTCACGACTACCAGCAGCGAATGCGGCGAGAATTGGAACTCTGTACCCAAGCTCCCGACGAGTCACTCGTCGAATACAACAGGGCGATGCAGGAGCTTTACGATTACGCCGAACCCAACGCTTCGAACACGGAGCAAGTGGAACGAGTAATTCGACAGAGCCACCCCACCTTTGCTCTTTACCTGCGGGGAAGTCGCTGCAGGAACCTGAATGAGCTTGCCGTGGAAGCGCGTCAGGTGCAAGCCGAAATTTCAGCTGCCCGTACATACCGGCCCCCGCCACCCCCATCGGATTGTTCGGAGCCCAGCTGCGCCTGGAATGGCAGTGCGCGTTCAAGGAGTGAAAACGCTCGAACTTCACGTGTTTCAGGTGAGGGCGCCTTCCCGGAAATCTCGGATCGCGCTCTTGATCCCTACTCAAACGGGCCGAGGATCATCGAAGCTGTGCGAGAGGAAAAGTGGTCAACCTCACGCCGACCGCCCGACAGAGATTACCAAACACGGTCAAACGATCGAGCGCTGGTGACGCGGGCGGACGGGCAGCGTAACATGGCGGTGGCACTTGCTCAACAAGCTCTCACGGACGGCCGTACGCGAGAGCACCCTCGTCTGCCTAGAGCCCGGAATCCCGGGCCATGCTTCTCTTGTGGCCAAGTTGGTCACTTGGCTCGTGCCTGCCCTGCGAGTCAGGGAAACGAGGTAGGCCGCCGGTAGCAGCGCCGGCGGCCGAAGGTGATCCGAGCGACGGAGCTGCGATAGTGGCACCCTCACTTCTCAGGATCGGAACACCGACCACTACCAGAGCTCCGTTCATAGACCTTGCGATAGCAGGAACTACGTTCCGAGCACTGCTTGACACTGGTGCTAGCACTTCTCTAATCGGAGACGAAGTCGTTTCCCGTCTTCGACAGAGAGGCATTCGGGTGCGAAAACGCAGCCTGCCCCTCCAGTTGGCGAGCAGAGAAGTATGCTGTGGCGGTGATGTGCGCCTCATCGCGCGTTGGAATCAGCGCGCTCGGCGACAGCGTTTCAGTCATCTGCCCGGACTCACGGTACCAGTTATTCTCGGCCGAGATTTCTTGTCCCGTACGGGAATCGTGGTTGATATCGGCAATGGTGGTTATCGGGAAAGCCCGTTCGCGCCACTCAAGCCGTTCGTCACAGCCCCGACCGCGACGGCCGAAAGGACAGCTTCCGAGGTGGAAAGGAGGAATACCTCCCGTGGAAGCGGCGCTCCCCCTCAGCCGCTGAATACAGCAGCTGCAGCCCGTCCCCATGTCTTGCGCGTGGACGCGGAAGAGCGTTTACAGGGTTTGCTGGCAAACGCCGACAACCTGACAGACCACGAGCGCGGCCGCGTCTTTTCGTTGTTAGGAAACTTCGAAGAGATGTTCACGGACCGCCCCGGCTGTACCAAGCTTGTACAGCACCGCATCGAGACAGGAGACGC
>JAJIZL010024083.1:228769-394457 GCA_023969395.1 Amblyomma maculatum | reverse complement strand
AGTGGACGGTATCTGGCAAACAATGGTAAAAAATGTTAAGATGAAAGTTTGGCGACGCTCCGCTTGAATTCTAATGGTGTATGATAATGGCAACTTTGGTGGGCAGGTCATTCCAGTCTCGCGCAGTACGCTAAAAAAAAAACGACTGCTGAAATGTCACAGTATGGGCTTGTAGGGGATACACTGCGTTACTGTGGCTGAACCGGGCGATGCGGTGGGCTCTTTTTATGCAGGGGTTATCAAGAGGCAAAGAATGAAAAAATTTATGAAAAAGGTTAAGACGGGCTATCTTACGGCGCGAGGCTAGGGGGGGCAAGTTGATTCTGGCTTTTAGTGCTGAGATGCTTGAGTGCTAGGAATAATTTGATAGAATGAATCGTGTTGCGCGGTTATGAACCAATTCGAGGGCGTTGGTAAGATTAACGTGGTGCGGATCAAAAATAGCGTTAGCGTACTCAAGCTTGGGACTCACAAAGGTTTGAAAAGCAAGCTGTTCAATAGGGGGAGGAGCGAGTGAAAGGTTACGGCGTAAATAACCTAGAGCACAATTAGCAGAATTTATTGTGTGATTAATATGACAGGTCCAAGTTAGGTCACGCGAGATATGCACACCAAGATATTTGAATGATTCGGATGTTCCAATCTGCAGGCTATTATTATTATAATTAGGCGCTACGTAATTACGACGACGGTGAATGGACATTAACACGGTTTTAGAAATATTTAATGACATGAGCAATGTCTTACACCAGTCCTGTATGCGAATAAGGTCAGTTTGTAATGCGAGATGGGCGGTGGAGTTAGTAATGTTTCGGTAAACGACACAGTCATCGGCAAAGAGTCGGATATGAGAAGAAATATTACACGGTAGGTCATTAATATATATCAAGAAAAGGAGGGGCCCGAGTACCGTTCCTTGAGGTACCCCTGAGAGCACAGGGGTTAAGGATGAAGAGTGTGAATTGGCATATACGAACTGCTGACGGTTAGATAAAAACCCTCGAATCCAGTTCAGAACACATGGATGAATATTAAGGCGCGATAACTTTAGTAAGAGACGACCAAGGGGAACCTTATCGAACGCTTTTTCGAAGTCTGAAAACACTGCATCAGTCGGGATATTACGATCAAGGTTTAAATGTAAGTCGTGCAGGAAGAGTGCCAGTTGGATGTCACAGGAATGATTCTTGCGAAAACCATGCTGGCTTGAGTGAAAAAAATGAACGGACGATAGGAAGGTAGCAATATGTGAGTATAAAACATGCTCCATTATTTTACAAGAAGCGCTTGTTATGGACATCGGGCGGTAGTTACTCGGCGATGATCGGCTTCCTTTCTTGAAGACCGGGATGACCTTGCCCACCTGCCAGTCGCGTGGAATTGAACCGGTGTTCAGGGATTCCTGGAATATGAGCGATAAGAACAGGCTACACGTATGTTTAGTATTTTTTAGCAATTTGGCGTTGATACCGTCCACTCCAGTAGATGACGAGTTCTTCAGTGACTCAATTACCTTGACTATGCCGACGGGATAAAATGTGATATTTTACATGAGCGGGTGTGTAAAATATGGTGGATCTGGAAGATTGTCAAGGGGTTCATTAGTAAAGACCGAACTGAATACTGTGTTAAGAACATCTGCAACCTCAGTGTCGGGAATAGGAGATCCAGAGCTACTGTTAAGTGAAATCTCATTACATTGATTAGGGCTAATGTTTTTCCAAAATCGTTTTGGGTTAGTCTGCAGCATAGATGGTAAAGTAGTAGAAAAAAACTTCCGTTTAGTCTGAGCGGTTAACTTGTCGTATTCTTTTGCGACAGCATGATACTTCTGCCATGTGGAAGAAGAGTTAGACAGCTTGGCCGACCGTAACAGGCGTTTGTTCTTATTATTGAGTCGTTTGAGTGATACATTAAACCATGGTGATGTTATTCTTTCTGATATAGTAATGGTTGGAATGTAAAGACTTATAAGCCGATGCATCTCTGTTTTGAAAAGTAACCAGTTTGACTCGAGAGAATGCAGTGAAAAGTGAGCAGCGAAGGTGTCGAAGTAATCTGATAATTCACGGTTCATACTGGCATAGTCTCCTTTATCATAAAGCGTAAGTGTTTTTTTATTTTTTTGTTTCTTTAGTACGTCGCAATAAAAAGAAGTATCGTCAAATAATCGCTGAGACCACGCAACAAG
The DNA here is from genome assembly GCA_023969395.1 of Amblyomma maculatum. Taxonomy (NCBI): domain Eukaryota; kingdom Metazoa; phylum Arthropoda; class Arachnida; order Ixodida; family Ixodidae; genus Amblyomma; species Amblyomma maculatum. The sequence continues at coordinate 392,266 of JAJIZL010024083.1, read as the reverse complement.
GTGATAGGAGTAAAATTATCAGGATGCGTTGGTTATACGAGATCTAGAACGTTGGACGAGTGGTCAGTAACGCGTGTGGGATCAGTGACGAGTTGAGTTAAGCCAAAAGTCATACACGTGTTTAAGAAATCGCTAGCCGGGCTGCTTTTCGATAATGTAGCGGCGGGATTAGACCAATCTATTGTGGGAAAATTAAAATCCCCGAAGAGAAGGATAGGGCTAAGTGGATATGTTTTAGTTAACACATTTAAGGCATCATGAAATAAGGGGTTGAAAGAACTGTCTGCATTAGGAGGGCGGTAACAAATACCAATGAGGATGGGCGGATGTGTAGTAGTGCATCGAAGCCAAATCATTTCCAGTTGTGAAGGGAGGTTAACAAGTGAACAATGCAGATCCCGTTCAGTGGCGAGCAATACACCCCCACCGCGCGAGTTATCGGGTCTATCCTTCCGGAATATCTCAAAATCTGGGAGAAATGGAAGAATCTTAGAATAGTGAACTGATGCGTTAAGCCATGTTTCAGTTAGTAGTAAGATATCGCGTGAAGATGAACCTATTAAACTGCACAATGAATTGCGCTTGGGAACAACACTTCGAATGTTAGCAACCAGAAATGATAAAGGGTGACGATTCGGCGAACGGGGTTCACAATTTGGTTTTAATGGTGGCTACAAGCTGTCCTCAACGACATGGTTAGAAACATGGTCGAAATGGTACGTTTTTTCACTTGTGACAAGCTTTTCATTTCGCAACTTTTATTTCAGTTTTCGAGCCTTTCCAAATTCGATGAGGCTTTTCTGCGCAAGGCGCGTGCTGGGAGAAAGATCTTGAGCAACCGCATATCCTGTGTCTTTGAATTTCCGAGCGGAAGACAGGACTTGCTCTTTGTCTTTAAAGTGAGCAAATCTCACAATTATAGGTCTGCACCTACCAGTTTGGAAAGTCCCAAGGCGATGTGCACGCTCAATGTCGCGTGGCTCTAACTGGATGTCTAAATACTGATTAATGTGTGCAATGATATTTTCAGAATCTGACGTTTCTTTATCTTCAAGGCTGTAGAAGTTTCGTCTGGACTGATTTTCTGCATCATTTACCCGGGCAGACAGAGCATTTATCTGCGCCGTGTTCTCAGTGCTGATTCCATGCAGTTCTTTGAATTCAGTCTGCATGTCATCAATACCAACACATGCTGTCTCAATTTTATCTAGTCGCGCCTTAATCTCGCAAAACGTTTTATCATGATCGACTAGTTTAATTTCAATCGACTTTAGCTGCACTAGCATTGCTTTCTGCCCAGTTTGAATTTCCTTCAAAGCATCAAGAATCTGATTGTTAGGGCCGGGATTAGATTCTATATCACCAGCTACCATAAGAAGTTTTAACAACATATGCGCACAGTCATACATGATGGACCGGAAACTCCGTGAGCGCGGCAGCACAAAGAGTTCACGGTAGCTACTTGGCTTAGCGTAAAGGCTTTAAGGTTTCATTACCTGCACCAAGAAGCGTAGAACGTTAGCACGGGCCATCGCTGGCGTGCTGCGAGCCCACTGAAAGGCGCGCCGCCATAGAGAAAGAGATTGGTAAAGAGCGGGCACTCCCATAGGGCCCAGCGGCCCATTTGACTGTAGTGCACCAAGCGGCCGGCGGCAACTGCATCCGGTCTTGCTGAAGGGCGCGCGATTTGAATGCTAGCCATGCGCTGCGCCCCTCCCTGCCCTTTTGGCGCATTATTTTAGTTTTAAGTGGTCTGCTAATGTTTTTATTTATTTTCAGCATGCCTAACCACAGGAAAAATAGATTCCCAGTTCTCTAAACTGCCCATCAACGCAGCTGCGCCACAGCCTTTGCAAAACAGTAGTGCAGAAAAGACGCCAAGTGCTTCGTGAAATGAATTTATTTTGCTGCATATAAAACACGAGATGCAACGGATGTAGACGGATTCATTGACAATACCTGACACACATTAGGCGATGTGCACAATACAGAAAAATAAAAATACACAATGTGAGAAACAGCACTTAGGTAGAGACAAAAAATAGCATAACTGATTTCCGAATTATTGCAAATGATATGTAACAAAACAGGCATTATGCATAAACTACACAGTCCCAGTCGCGGCTACCTTAACAAGGGTAACTTGTATTGTCCAGGGCTGAGAGGAGTACTGACGCTTGAGGAAAGGCCACACCATTCACTCGTGGCATCTGCCGTGCTTCGGCTGCACTCCGTGGGTCCATGCAGTGCTGTTGGAAAAGGAATGAACATGATGCAGAAGGTTTCAATGAAATGTAAGGCCACTGCACCGCGCACACATCTGTGCATGTGGGTGGGTACTGAAAACTTGGTGAGCAGCAGTTATGATCCAGAACAGAAAAGCTGTCATTCGTAAAATTGATACAAAAGCTGCTCTTGCAACGTAGAGGTCAGGAAATGCAGGCTGACCGAACCTATCTGAAAATGCATTTCTACAGAGCGTGAAATAACAGCCACTAAACTAACAATATTCTTCAAGAGCAGTGAACAGCTGAAGCAATGAAACTTGCCGCATAATAAAACATTTTTCACTTTAACGTTGTCCTGTTAAATGTAACGAGAGACCACGCAAAACTAGCCGTTCGCAAAACCGCGGCCTGGCCTCACCGCGGCCGGCGAGCACGCCATGTTGGCTTGCCTTTCATACGCGACTTCGTGAAGCGCAGACCACCGCGCTGAGCTAAACTGCCCGAAATGCCTCGCAATTTTACAAGAATGCAAGATTTCTCACCTTGCGGTTGCCCTGTTAAACGCGACACCGCGCAAAACTAGCCGTTCGCAAAACCTCGCGCCATGTCACATGTCATTGCGGCCGGCGAGCCATATTGGCGAGCGCCTTGTCATGCCTGTTTGCTGCCCTTCATGTGCGACTTTGTGAAGCGCAGACCGCCGTACTGAGCTAAACTGCCTGAAATACTGCGTAGGTTGACAAGAAAGTCAAGAATGAAACGTTTCTCGCTTTACCGTTGCTCTGCTAAACGCGACACTTAGCAAAACTAGCCGTTCGGCAAACTGCGTCACCATGGCCGCACCGGCCGGCGAACACGCCATTTTGGCGCAACGGCGTGCCTTGATGCCTTCACATGCCACTTTGTCAAGCGTTACGAGCTAAACTGTTCGAAATGAAGCTGTTTCCCGAGAACACAACATATTACACCTCGCTGTGGTTGGGAACCGCCAGAGTTACGGCGTAACGAACTGCGCCTGAACAGCCGGCGCGCCTGTTCACGAGCTGCGAAACTTATTGGCACCGGCCGGCATGGTCAGCGTAAACTGCTTGAAATGCAGCGTAGTTAAGCGAAAAACGTTGCTCACCTTGCCGTCGTTTTAAACCGCTGTCGTTCCGCGCAGCAGCCCACGAGAGGTCTGTGCCGCACAAGCGTGGCGAGTCACGAGCACACAACCGCTCCCTTCGACAACTTCTTGTCGTCTGCTCCGGCGGGTTACAGCTGCAGCGAGTGCCGTCGCGCGCGCGTCCGCGCATGCGCGCGTTGGTGCCGCCATCCATCAATCGGCGGCAGCGCAAAAAGTCGCGCGTCATTTCCTGGGGCCAGTTTTCGCCGAGTGACCGCTCTTTACCAATCTCTTTCTCTATGGCGCCGCTCCGAGCTGCCTTTTTAGCACAAGTCCACGCATGCGCAGGATGTACAGGGCCGGTTCCGGCGTTCAGGCGGCTTAGGAAAAGCCATGATGCTTGAAGATATGGTCCGTGGCCATGTAGAAATTGCGCGGACCGGGATGCGTTGTCGATGGGCTGGCCATTCGTAGCCGAGAAAGGCTCAACCGTGTAAAGTCCGGAAAGCAGGAGTGTTGCGTCTGGACTTGAGTTGACGACGGATGCTAGACACGGGCCACGGGGGCTCGAACACTCCAGCAGCTGCGAGCTCGAGAGTCCGAGGAACTGCACCAAGAAGCGTAGAACGTTAGCACGGGCCATCGCTGGCGTGCTGCCGAGCCCACTCATAGAAGTTTATTTTGCTCGGAGAGTTACTCTTCACACTGTTGCGTTGGTGCGCTGTTATGGGGACTCGCTGGGAGCTACGTTCCCTCATGCTGATTTTCGTGATTAAATGACGCGCCACATGGCGCGTTAGCAGCTTTCGACGATATTATGTTCACGTTGTGTTAAATTCTATTAGATGGGGCAGTGGGATTACTCCCAAGCCGAGACCACGCTAGCGGTGGCGCCGCAAATGTCAACAATTTAGTTTCTCCGAGTGGCCGCGTCGCGGCACTGATGTCAAGTTCACTGTAGCGCTTGGCCATGCCGGCAGCGTTAAAACCTGTGCACGCGTGCTGTCATCGCGTTTTCCTAACCCTCCTGCTCCTCGCGTTTTGTGCATAAAATTTTGCTTTTCATTAAAATGAACAAAAGGCGCTCGCAGCGAACGTGGCGAAGACTTCACGCAAATTTGTTTAGCATGACTCAGTGTATAAAAGACCATTGTTACGCGTCAGGAAATAGGACTGCTTACGTTCACAACAAGGGTGTCCCAAATATATTTTTTGCAGTCCCGAGAAACGGAGAGTTGCGGAAAGAATGGGAGAATATACACCGCTGTCCTAGTGGCTAGAAATCTGCTCAGATAATAATATACAAGTTGACGTTATCTTGACTCTCTCATCCTTCATGCAACCAGCTTGACAGCAAATACATCTGCCTGCACAAGCGTTTCTGTCTGACCATAGCATGTCGCTAGCAGTTAATACTAGGTAATAGTTCACATTTCAGGTTATTTTGGGTGTCGATAAGTGATGAAAATAGGAAGTAAAGTTTGTAGGCACTCTTCAATGCCATCACCAGGGGATATGACTTCCAACTCGCTTGGTTAACACATTTTCTTTAAAAGGGGATGAAGAGACTGATTCACCCGTCGAGTCTGCTGTCGGCTTTGCCAGCAATCTTTAAAACATGTTCACTAAACGCTTGAGTTGCCATTAACTGCTGACTGCAATGCCCAGTATGTGCTGAGAGTTGTGAAAGCAAGATTGGGGCAAGAGGTTGGCTGCGTAGCTCGCTTGTGCGCGAATACCTATTTTATGCCATGATCATCAGGTTTTATATAAATGTTCCTCGGTGACGGTTTCGTGTAATCAACTAGCTCACGCTTTACCGAGTTTTGTCCCTGCCATGACGACCGAATGCTTGCGGGGGGGGAAGGGGGGGAGGGGGGGGGGGGGCGAATTGTAAGGTGTCCTTGAGCTGTGCATAGTAACTGCACTTTAAAGAGCTAAAATGTTGAATATTTATTTCAACCCTTCCCATTATTACAACTACCTCACCATATTGTCTGCGTCAGTTTGTTACAGTAGCACCCTTAGTGATGTCATATGCGCGACAAGGTATATGATGATCGTTGCCATCCTGCACTGACTTATGAACACAGCGAACTTGCAAATGTTTTCTAGGGTTGCTTAAATGCGATATGTACGTGTTCTCTCGGCTTCAACACGTCTACGGTTCTGAACCCATTGATTCATGCAGCGCCGCGTAATTCCTACCAGTGCCATGCAATTGAATAGCTGTCTTTGCCGGATAGTCACCGATGGAATCGACTGTGTGTCACTACATATCACTGCTTCTCGACAATGATTAGGACGCCAAATAGATGCCTCATTGCTTCGTTATAATTTTCGTGTGCTTGGATTGTGTACAGGAGCCCTCTGCGTGGCGTCTTTCAAAACGTCTGCTAGCGGCCGTAGCGAGGCCACAAAATTGAAATGCTCTCTGTCACTGTTTGAGAAAGGAGCGAACCGGACACAAAGTGACATAAACCGATCAGTCAGCTTCCTCCTATTAGCCCAATCTGAACTGAGGACTACCATGGCAGGGAGGACCGATCACAAATTTTAAGGCAGAATAGACTGCTTAATAAACCTTAAGACAGGTCATGAAGGATGTGCTGAGCCGTATGGGTTGATGGTAAAGGCTCGCCTCTTCTTTCTCGCATCTGCACATCGTCTCGTCTCCATTTCGAATTCCTCGCTCCGAGCCGTCTTCGTGTTCTTCTGGAAGGTGTCAACTGCGAGGGAAACACATAATAAGGGCGGGGCTCTCGGTGTCACTACAGATGAATAAACAGACCATGACCTCCGCGCGCTTCCCCGCGTGATGTACTCTCTGCAGCAATAGTTTGCGGATTTCGATTGTGTGGCAGTGAGAAGAAAAATATTGGCAGGGGCTTAACTCAGCTAAGCCAGGATATACAAAGCAGTAGTAGTCGTGGATAAGACCGAATCATTTCTTGTTCTTGTCGCACCTTCTCCGCCACTTAGCAAGTCGCTCTAGCAGGGTGTCGCTCGTTTAGCTCTCTCAGCTTCATCGTGCCGCTTCTTAGCGTCGTCGTCAACAGGTTGAGTAGATTCGGCATATAGGCAAGCATAGGCACTGAGATATTGCCTCATCCATGGCAATAGTTCGTAAATTTAAACAAAGGTGAAATACCACCGGAGATTGAAGATTACCTGGCTGCTCACGGCATGCACCCGACATCATCGCAATGGCACTCGCACTCGTAACCGACGAAGCGCTTTGCTTCACAAAGTCTATCATCCTGCTCTGGCACTCGCCGGAAAAACTAAACACGGCTAGCTCTGGGAGTGAGGCCGCGGCTACAGCTCAGATTCAACAGCTTCCACCCGAAGATTTAACGCGACGGCCCGAGCAGCGATGATCCGACGAACTTACCGACGTGCTGCGAGCACATGATTTCCGCTGAAATGTTTCTAACCGCCGGCAGCTGTGACGTCACCGCACCTGTGGATACCGGCGCCAAATTTTCTGTCCCGACCAGACCGCTAGCCATGCACTCCGTAAGATTCTGACGCCTTGGTCTTGCCGCATAGAGGTCCGCTGTTTTGCTTGCACGGCCACCTTTGCCGTATACCAACAGTGCTCGAAAGATTTGATTTTCGGCATGGATTTTCTTTCATAGTATGGGGCGGTTATACACCGTCGGAAGCTCATAGTGTCGTTTTCAACACAGCAACCCGTTGATAGCAACACGGACGCCCGGAAAACAATTTTGTGCATATGTGACAACCCCATAACCATCCCTCCACGCGCGAGCAAGTTCGTCACAGTCGAGTGTGATCACAGCACCGGCATGCGCGGTATTGATGAAGCGAATATATCACTGCTTTTGACTCGCGAGCCGAAGTCCTATTTAGAAACGTCACATCTGAACCCCAAGATCTGAATACGAACCGACAGTCGCTAATTATTTGGAGGAACTTGGAGAGTGTACAGGCCAGTGCGCTTTATCCAACACATCGGACCTCGACTATGCGACATGTACAGCCATTAAGATCGATGAGAACCCGCACCTCTTATCCTGTCAGAAACGCTGCGTAGAGAATCTTATCAAGTCCGTCCGTTACTGTTTTGCATAAACCTCCAAGGTCTGACAGACACCATCAAAGAAGCACCGAATTATAGTTGCCGATGACCAACGACCACTATGTCTGCGTCCTTGCCGAGTTTCCTAAAATTTCGAAAGAACGCGAAGCTATTCCCCGCCAAGTAACAAAAAATGCTCCAAAACGACGTTTTTTAACTGTAGACGAGCCCTTGGGCTCTGGTGTCCTCGTTGCGAAGAGCGATGGAACCTTAAAGTTCTGCGTTGAGAACAGATGCCTCAACGACGTTAAGAAAAAAGATGTGTACCCCTTGTCGCACATTGACGGCTCCCTCGACCGCCTTCGCCCGCATGAGTTTAAGGTACTCCCGTTTAGTCTATGCCCGGCCCCTGCCTCATTCCAACAGATGGTGGACACCGTGCTCTCTGGCCTGAAGTGTCACTCATGTTTCGTCTATCTCCACTACACTGTGATTTTCTCGGACAGGTTCGGGGACCACATGAAACGTTCGCCCGCTGTATTCAGCCGATCTGCCGGTTTCTCACTCACACCCTAAAATGCCACTTTGCATTTAATGCGCTTACGTTTCTCGGCCACATTGTGAGCACTCGAGGCGTTAGCCCAGACCCGGAAAGACGACCGCTGTAGCTGCATTGCCAAAGCCAACGTATAAACGGAGCATGCGTGGATTTCATGGCCTCTGCGAGTACTATCGTAGGTTTGTTCATGATTTCTCCGAGATAGCTGAGCCTCTAACTCGCTTGACAAAAGACGCCGAGCCGTTCTTTTGGGGCCACAACCAGAACTCAAGTCCCTTCGTGGTCACTTAGACGAAGCGGTGGATACGGAACTGCACACGGATGCCTGTAACGTTGGCCTTGTTGCGGTCCTTGTTCAGTGGTAGGGTAGTGCAGAACGCATCTTCGCTTACGCCAGTCGTCCTTTGTTCCGTTCCGAAGTTTATTATTCAACCACGGAAAAGGAGTAGCCTGGTTGTTGTGTGGGTAGTCATGAAATCGTGAGCGCCCATCCCTCACTGTGTTGGTAGGCAAACCTGAAAGATCTATCGGGGCGGCTTCCTCGATGGGGTATTCGGGTGCAGGTTTTTAACATTACTATTGTGCACAAGTTAGACCAGAAGACAGACAGTGGTGTAGCAATATTATCTTCAATACTAATTAGTTATCTGCAAAATAAAAATGTCTTAGGTGCGCGAGATCGCTGTATGCAAGTGTACTGTCTGGTCTACCCCAAATGTTTTATCTTTAACCCTATGCGAAAGTTAGCTTGGACACCCTTCAGAAGCAAGCGGCAGCAACTTGAGCAGCGCGCATGCGCAGTGAGGCACATAGCTGAGTGATGACATCACGCACGGCGTTCCGCGGAAACCGGCGATATATACTGGTAAGAACGAAGTTTCGGAAGAAGCAGGTGTGCGAAGCAGAAGATGCAAAGAAACATCAGAAGATGAATGGAGTGCGCCCGCTCCTTGTATAACACGTGAGAATAAGCGGGCGATACACGCGGGTGAAGGTCAGACTGCGGTGAAACGCACTTCACAGAAAGAGACAAACATTTATTCAGAGCAGGCGGGAAATATTCAGCCATAGGTGGGCAGCCTCCCCAGCCCAGGAAACCGTGGACACGAGCCATCTCTCGAGTCCGGTTGACCAGACTACGCTGATCATCCAGGCTGGGGCTTGACAGCTGAGTCTCCTACTGCTCTTCGGTTAAGTTAATGGTGGTTATAGTACCATTTGGTCTCTGGCATTCCCACGCCATATGTTGTAAGGTGCTGGGTACGTTACAAAATGCACATTTATATTTGTAGGCGGTAGGCGAGATTCTGTGTAGTAAGGTGCCGTGGACGTGGCTGTTGGTTTCGATTTTTCGGAAGATGACTGCTTCTTCTGTGGTAAGTTTCGTGTGGGGTGGGGAATATTTTCTTCGGTCAAATCTGTAATGCAGGATGATGTCAGTATATTTCTTGGGTAAATCCTGCGTTCTCAGACATCCCTCTGGAAGTGGTTCCCGGGGTATAGCATATCCTCGGGCTGAGGCGTGGGCGGCCCCGTTTCCTTCCAAGCGGATGTGGCCCGGAGTAGATATGATTTAGGTGTCTGGCAGCTGGTCAGCTGTGGTGCGCAGGAGGATTTGATGTGCCATGCCAGAAATGCTTTCCTTGTGGTAGTTTCTGCATGCTGACAGTGCATCAGTAAGAATGATGACATGTTTTTGCTCGCCGAGATTTCTGAGGCATTTGCGGCCTCTTCGGCTGCGTCAGTGTCATTTGTTGGAATAGTTGCAGAGGTCTTTTTTGTAAATGTGGAATCCATGACACTAATGGAGTGGGTTTGTCTTCCTGGGTATTTTACTGCATCAGTGTATCTCGTTTCCGAATTTGTCCCATGTGCTCTACCCAGGCCCGAATTCTTGCCTGGCGCCGGTCTTGTATGTAAGATGCATATTTCGCGGGATGGGGGCTACGGTAAAGTATGAGCAGATTTCGACCGCGATGTGCTGCTTTGTGTTTTTTGGTTCCAAGTCTTCTCTGTATCCCGCTTTGTTGATAGTTGCACGCCCAGTTTCTGTTAGTTTGAAGTGTTTCAATTGGTTTACTTTGTGGGCCTCGGCAGTCTCCTCCCACGTGTTGTGAAGGCCGAGGTGGAGGAGGCGTTGCATAGAGGCACGTTCGGATATACCGATGGCGATTTTGATGCTTTACGGATGAGTGTGAGTTTTTCCACTTCGGCTTTCTTTAGGTTTTAATATGGCGTTCTGTATGTTATGCGGCTTAAGATCAGAGCCTGGATGATGCGGACGGTATCTTGTTCTTTCATACCATGTCTTCTGCTGGCCACGCGGTGGGCCAGGTGCGCCGGACCAAGTTTCGGGAGTGTTGCGGACCTTGTCCATCTTTCAGGCTGTTTAGGCCAAGAATGCAGAGAAAGTCGGCTTGAGGGATAGGGGTTCTGTCAGATTTCCGGATAAGGAATGTCATCCTTTGGTGGTCTTCCTCGAGGTCTGGCTTTAAGAAGCAGGAGTGGAGATTTCTCTGGTGCGCAGTTGTTGGTGCAGTCGACGGTTTCCGAAGGGCATCTTGCTGCTGTCCTGGGCAGACGCCTCAAATATATATTCTTATATCATCGGCATATAGAGCATGTCGTATGCCGTGGATTTCATCTAGATCCTTCGGGTGTTTCATCATAGCAATATTAAACAAGAAGGGCGATATAACAGAACCTTGCGGGGTACCTTTGTCTGCAACCAGGAATTTGTTTGTCTTGAGTTCCCCTGGTTTATGGCGGCCGTACGATTTGTCAAGAGTGTGTGAAAATAGTTATATAGGCTCGCTCTCCGCAACTGGTGTCCTGTGTGTTGCGCAGAATTGCGGTGTATGAGATGTTGTCAACCGGTTCCTTTATATCCATTTCAAGAATGACGCTCTTACTGTACTTGTCCAGATGATCAATATTATGCTCTTTGAGCTGGAGTAGGATATCTAGTGCGGATAGGTGTCGTCAGAATCCATAGTGAGTATTGGGGATGTGCCCGTGATCTTCCAAAAGGTTTGTGAGGCGGTTCAGGACCATGTGCTCGTTGAGCTTCCCTGCGGATGAAGCCAGGGGTATAGGCTTGGAAATCATGATCACCTCAGCGTATTTCCGCGCTTCTGGTATGTCCCCCGTCCAGCAACTGTTGTTTATTTGCTCAAGGAGGTAGGTCGTTGCTTCTTGGTTAAGGTTGCGTTGGATGTTGTTCGTCATTCTGTCCTTGACTGGGGTGATATTCCTGGTGAGCTTCGCCAGGGAAGCCAGTAGTTCCGTCATCATAAAAGGCTGACCTGGAGCCTCATTTCCGCTCCCTTGGTACGTCAGGTGTATGATGTGGTGCGGACGTCACTAAAATTGCTTTTTAATCTCATTCAGGATTTCTTGCTCCGTTCCATCGTGGGAATGTAATATTCTAGCCACGTTTTTGCGAGATTTAGATTTAGACTCTGCGGTGCCGATGAGAGATTTCAGAATGCTCGAAATTACGTGTACTCAGTTCATCATAGTCGATCTCAAAAATGGGTCCAATTTTGTCTTCTGAGGTGTTCGTCCTACTCTTTGGCCTGTTTGGTGATTTTGGCAGTCCGCTTTTTTAGTGTTCTGTTTCTTTTCCGCTTTCTCTATCTTCTAAGGAGTCCTCGCCGGGCTTCCCAAAGATGTAGTAGATGAGAATCCACAGGCGGTTTCTTGGTCGTAAGCTGGATATCTTTCGTGTGACGTTCGACCTTTTCAATTAAGGAGTTGGTCCAGGCTTTGAGGTCGGCCGTGGATAAGGGTGCAGTGTCTCTTCTGAAAGCATCCCAAGTTGGTAAGGCGAGCTTTGCCTATGAAAAGCGGTCTCTTCTTATGGGTAATTTCAATCTGTATTATGTGGTGATCATTGCCAAGAGTGAACGCCCAATCATAATTTGTCTCTGCAAACACTGTTGCCAATTCTAGTGGGCGTGTGGGGGTCATTCCACAGAGTTAGTTGGTGATGCTGCCTCGCATACCGTGCACCCGGACACCCTTTTTGTTGGTTTTGATGTATCCCGAAGCAGTGTGGTGGATGGGCGCTGAAATCTCCTACCAAAATAAGCTTGTACCTTTGTGTGAACCGGCCCACTTCCCGCATAAGGGCATCGAAGCCTGCCAGGGGATCTCTGGGAGGACTGTACGGATTAAGGACGAACAGGCTTTGCTCAGTCTTCCTGTTGGGGATTACTTCAACGAAGGTGTGCTCGATGAGGCTGCTCACGTGGTGCTGTTGTGCATTGAGTGGAATTCTGTACCAAAATAGCTGTACACCTTGTGCTATAAGGAGTATGTTTCATATTCTCTAGTACCGGGTGACTTTGTGTGGGTTTCCTGTAGAGATATTATGTCCGGTTTACCTTGCGCAGCGAGGTGAAGAAGGTTTTGTTTTTTTGGTCGGAAAGAGCTGCCGTTACTGCCATGTTTCAATTTTGATGGCGGTGTTCTCCCCCCACTGTTGTTGGGAGATATCTTGTTTACAGTCGAACTGGCAGCCATTTGGTTTGCGCCAGATTTAGCCTTCGTGCGGGCCGTCTCCTCTTTACTGAGAATCTGTTCGAGGTGAGCCTGGGTAATGTGAGCATTTCATGACTTAACAATTGCGTCATGTGCTGCATGACCTGCTGCACCACCCGGAGTGTAATTTGCTGCGCAAGAGATGTGAGGGCTTTCTTTATCCCTTCGCTGATAAGTTCCTGGGAAAATGAGCATGTTAGTTCGTCACACAGAAAGCAAAAAAAAGACAAAGGATGAGGCGAGGACAGGAAAAGTACTACTACCGGAAACTGCTTACTGCTGTTGCGAAGCATATATGTACGCTTCAGTATAACAAGGGAAAGAATGGAAGAAAAACTACGACGTATTCACATGCCACCTATGCTAAGAAGTCAAGCTCGGTTTCTGATACAGCCACAGATGGTTTGTTAACGCATTCATCCACTGATCGTGCTATTAGCGAAGTTTCCATAATCTCCACTGTCGGTTCGTCGCACTCCAAGCTGATTAAAATAGCTCTTTGGGCCAGTTGGTTCATACTAGCTCATAAAAAATATCACAAAAACGGGGACAAAGGTACACAAAACGACAGGACAGGTGCTGACTATCAACTGTTTATTCTCGAGGAAACAAAGCACAATATAAGCCAAAACGCAGACAATGTGACCATTGGGAGGAGGGCAGAAAGGAAACAAAACACAATTAAATCATATAATGTGTTTACAGCGTGAACTTTATTTTTAAACCGCATCAGGATACCCTCCGCATCGATCTGTTTAGCCCGGGCGCCAGATATCAAATACAGAGATGGAGAGCGTGGCATCCTTGCATGACACATGAAGGATGATCAAGATGAAACGGCTAACAACGGCACGGCCTTAAGAGGGGTGTCAGAAACAGTAAAACGAAAAAGCGACCAATGAGAAGGTGAATGCCGCAAAAAAAAAAAAAAAAACAGCGAAGCAAAAGCAGAGTCACGGCCTAAAAGATAACCATTATATATTTTTTGGTGAAGCCAACGATAATCAAGGCGAAATAGGGGGTCAAAAGTACTAAGAGAAACCAGTCTACGGTTCGGTAAATAAGAGGGTCAACAGGCAGAAATTTATAATGCGCACATTCAAAGAAACTTACAACAATTAACAAAGGGGGTTTAGGTATAATCCAGGTAACTCATTTCTTTTCCGTGTAATCTAATCGATGGAGTGCTGACACAAGAGTCGCCCGCCTTAGCAATGAAATAAGTCTCAATCACCTCCCTTTCAGTTTTGTGTTTGCCGTCAAAAAGAACCTTCTGCTCGCATTTGTGGCCAGACTGGTTGCAGTGATCTGAAATATTTCGCCCGCATCCGTTTTTTACATTGAAGAATTGCTTCCTGGCCCTAATATTAAAACACCGTACCGCCTGCCCTATCTACAGTCTAACGCATGTGAGGGGTATCTGATACACTACCTCTGTACGGCAGTTGGTCTATCGTTCTGCATGCCTAGTAGTGCACGGCGCCTATCTAGGGCTGTTATTCAATGCAGGTATCTTCGACAGCTTGCATGGGGCAGAAAGGACGACCCGTATATCTTACCTTCCAGCAATCGTTTTAACGTTGTGCCACACCTTGTGAAGGTAGGCGATTGCTGGCACGAGTTCTTCTTTGTCCTTCGTTTTCTTACCACCCTCTTTTAACCTTTACAGCATGGCCTCGCAAAGATTAGAGACCAGAGAAGGCGAGTAACCAGCGTGATAAAGGTGTCGAAGAATTAGTCAATTAGGCAAATTGATATTGGTTCATACTGGAAAGGTACAGCGCAAACAGACACACGAAGAAAGGAAGAATACGGACAGACGTGCGCTGATTCGCAACAAAAGTTTATTGCAAAGAAACACGTCCCAAAACAATTCTTTCATGTGATAACAAGAAGCCTATTGCAGTTTCGCGAAGCACATTGCAAGGGGTTCAAACATACAAGTCACAACCGCTGAATGATATGTTTCTAAAAATAGCTATCGATCAATAGTTAGCCGGGCAGCGACGTGTTTTGAGCTATGCTCGACCAAACTTTCTATATGCCTTTCAAAACGGGAATTCATTCCCAGCACTTCGCATTGCAGACTCACACCAGCAAGATATGAATGTGCGACATAAGGTCGGAAGAAGTGCAGCGATTGCTGATTCTAATTACCGCATACGCTCGCAGGAGCACTTGCCGAGATCCATAATGCAAAATAAACTTTCAATAATGTTCGCTTCATTCAAAGTTGAAAACGCTTTCTTGATTTTAAATCTTAATCTTATTTAGTTGGGACACCGCATGTAATATCAAACTTTGCCTTTGTAACCTTGCATTAACATATCCTTATGTAGAGGCACATCCAACTCCTATATCATGGTACACAGGACCTCCTTACAACTCCGATAACTCCTAATATATATCCGACATGCGATATACAGAACTTAAAGGAGTCTCTAAAGCAGAAACAGGACATATATTCTTATGCTGTGCGTCCTCTTACTAGTCTTGCATGATTATTTGCGGGCCCTTTATGTCCCTAATTGGCTCCTACATACTTCCATATTATTTCATACAGGACCTATCAATTAAAATCGCATTTAGGTTTTTTTCAATAGGCACTCTGAGGAGCTGTACGGTATATTGTCACATAGTGGCGACACGGTGGTAAGCATCAAAAGAGGAGACTGTCGTAATAGCACTGGGATTAACTTTTTATTGGGCAGGCTTGCGCCCACAATAGAACTAAGCAACTTGGCGGCGGCGATAAGAGGAAATGTGCTCGTCGGTCGTCGAACAAGCAATACCTATCGCACCCACCCACGCTCAATTTAAAGGCTGCTAAGAAGCACCGAGATAAAGCCCCAAACGGTGACTAGCACAACGTGGAACATTGCAGAAACAAGCGAGTGGTCGAAACCTTCGAGAGGCTTCTGGGCGCATCTTTCGCGACAAAGAAACTGATAAAGCTGCGTCTCACGACAACAAATATTAACAAACAAAAATACAGAATTGATACGTTTGCAAGCATCAGAATAAGAACACTTGCCAGCGACTGCTAAAAACAATAGAGATTTGAATGCCTCCCGGCAATATTAATGGGGCGACGACAGGGTAGGGCGATGTATTGTCGCTTCGTACTTTTGTGAATAATATGCAGGTCTGTGATTATGCACGTAAAGATTTAGAGCCTAGCGGGGCACATATTTTAAGAAACGAGATAGAAAGCGGAATAGAGAAGCTCCTTTCACCGAGAGCGACCGCCATTTTGATGTGATGTGATTATTGTATTTATTTTTCCACCAGATAAAGAGGCCCCCAATCCCCGCCCTCGGAACGCAGGCTTAAGGGACGGGAGCCGACACATCCGCGATCAGAAGTAGGCAAAGAGGTCTTGGCTCTTCGCTGCTTCTTACGCCAGCCGAATGGCTTGTTGCTGTGGAACAGGGACCTCGCTCTGCAGCAGGGTTTCCCAGGCTTCTCTACAATTTATATTTTTTTAGCCCCTTGGGAGCTAGCACATTCCCAGATGATAAGGTCGAATGTCCCTCCCCACAGTGCTTGCATTTATCGTTTCCTATATCGTACATCTGGA
This sequence comes from Amblyomma maculatum, assembly GCA_023969395.1. Lineage (NCBI taxonomy): Eukaryota > Metazoa > Arthropoda > Arachnida > Ixodida > Ixodidae > Amblyomma > Amblyomma maculatum. The sequence goes on along the minus strand of JAJIZL010024083.1, from coordinate 376,204 downwards.
CATAATAAGCCCAGACCGGGTTTACAAAATTCACAGCTTGCAGGCGCCGCCATGCAACTGCTTCCCTACTGTTTAGACTTTTATCCGGCGGTGGCACCAGTCTCCTGCTTAACCCGTAACTTGGAAGAATCTCCATATAATTTTGTAGACGCACGTCCATGTTCAAGCAGTCGGGTGGCTCCACAGTTACCCGGAAGTAGAGAGCTCGGGCTAACTCGTGGGACGCTTCGTTGCCAGTAACGGACGTGTGTGCAGGGGTCCAAATCGGACGAATTTTTCCTATTTAGTCGTGTACTGGCCGGAATCCTTGCCTCCTCCGGCGAGACCCTACGCTTTCTAAATTTCCAAATAGCCTTTTTGCTATCGCTGATCATAAAATTAGCTTGCCTTCCTTGGCAAGCGAGCGCTATTGCAACGTTTTCAACCGTTTCCGTGTTGCGGCTCCTAATGGTGGCGGCTGATAGCGGGGCACCTCAGCCGTCGACCAGCGAGGCGACCGCTGCCCCCATTTTGATACTTGCCGCATGCACGTACGCAACCGACTTGCTGTCTATCGAATCGAAGCGTCTGAGTAGTGCTTCAGCTCTCTTCTCCCTTCTGTGTTGAATATAGGATGCATGTTACAAGGGAGGGGGGGGGGGGGGGGATGATTGGATTTTCTCGGTAGTCCTGTGGGATACTTGATTTTTCTCGTAGTCCCCTATCTGTCTGCTGGCCTAACGTTTCGAGTATGGTTCTGCCCGTGGTCGTTCGACTTAATCTTTCAGCTGCGAAACTCTGACAGCCTCCGCTATTTCGTCCAGGCTATTGTGTACTCCCATAGAAAGGAGCGTCTCTGTAGATGTGGTAATTGGTAAGCCCAGGGCCCTCTTTATGTCCCGTAGAATCAGAGAGTTTAATCTCTTCTCCTCCGACCTGATATTTAAGAATGGGGTGGCATACCTCACGTGACTTATTACGTAAGCTTGGGTTAGTTTAAGCAAGCTTCTTTCCTTCAGGCCTCGTCCTTTCAACACAATTCTTCTAAATATGCCAATGGCTTGCGTGGCGAATCCCTCTAGCTTTTTTTTTTATTCCATCATTATATCCATTCTCCTGATTGAATAGTCCAAAGATTCTTATTTGATCTACTTTTGGAACTGGTTTCATTCTACTTTAATGCCAAATTCCCAGCTGCTCTTGCATCGGAGTGATTTTGGGTCATAGATGAATAATTCCGATTTTTGCGGCGAGCATGATAGACCCCTATGGCAGCGTAGTCTACGACAGTGTCCGCCTCCGCCTGCAGGCGCTCCTGAATGCTCGCATTACTACCATGGCATATGCAGAGATTGATGTCATCCACGTAAATACTGAAATGTAGCCCCTTTATGCTCCTCAGAGCTTCTGGGAGGCCCCTCATCGCCACATGGAAAAGGAACGGGGAGAGAACCGAGCCCTGCGGCGTCCCTCTGCTCCCTAACTTCACTGTGGGGGACAGAAGGTCTTGAAACTTCATGCAGGCAGTTCTGTTTGACAAAAAGTGCTTGATGTACCCTTATGTTCGGGCACCTACTCCGATTTCTTGGAGACCGTGGAGGAACGCTTTGTGTTTTACTTTTTTTTAAAGCATTTGTCAAGTCCAGGCCGAGAATCACTTTGGCGTCTCCAGAACGTGAGTCGATTATGTCGTATGAGTCTGAGCATCACGTCCTGCGCACTCAATCCTGGTCGGAAGCCGGCCAACTCGTACGGCCACAGGCCATTTTTTCCATAAAGCGCGTCAGTCGTGTCAGGTCGACATGCTCTATCAATTTCCGCATGCATAAGGTTAGAAAAATAGGTCTTAGATTTTCTAGTTTCGGGGGTTTGCAGACTTTTTTCGGGGGTTTGCCGACTTCTACTGCCGATGCAGGTGGCCTTAAGTCCACATTTCTTGTATATACTCAGTAAGAGCGCCAAAGGAGTCATCAACCAGGTTTCTTACAATTTTATTAGTTATCCCGTCAGGGCCCGGGGCCGATTTTGTTTTTAGTCCCAATATTTCTGTTCTGACCTCCGCCTCCGCGGTGGGTGCGTCCAGATCCTCCTTGGGAGCTCCGTCAACCGTGGGAGTGGGGCATCTATGAGTATCGCCAATGTATATGTTGATTAGTGCATCCATAAATTCTGCGTCTGTACCCTTAAACTCGTGCTTGGCTTTTGATAATCTAATTCCGGTACATGTCCAAGTTTTCGTCATAGAGATGTCGTTGGGTTTTAAAAAACAGAGTACTTGCCAGGTTTGTTTTTAAAATAAAAGTAAAATATATTCGCGGAAACGTGGGAAATTGTGATTGCTTGGGGAGCCTCCCTGCATGACAAGGAAGGAAACGTATTCCTTCCGACGCTTCCATATAGGCGTCTATACTCATTTAAAACTGTAGCACACTATTTCATCCAATACTATTATTAGGGGCGACCCCGCTGCGCCATTTATTCATGTTATACATTAATTACATAGTCGAAGTTCTAAAGCGCCTGTAAAGATTTCAGTACTAGTAATCAAGATAAGTTGCTCATAAGGGCACCTTGGCGCCGGCAAGAGGCCGCCGTCGCCAAGCACGGTAGAAAAAACCTTCTCGCCCTCTTGCTTGTGTCAAACCCCGTTTTTAACTCTCATTCAAATTTTATATTTTCAATCCCCGTCACAACCCCACAATAATGCCATTACCATATTATATCCATGAACAGCCTGCTACATTGAATTTTTAGCGTCGTTTTTCGATGAGCGAGTTGTCATAATTCCATCCCCTTTCACCTAACACCAAAGACGACAAACATCATTTTTGCTCTCGTTGATCTTAGTCGCCCTCGCCCCATTGAACTTTCAATAAATAATAATATTAATAGCTGTCACTGTTTTGCAGGTCAAGTGCTCATCTCCCAACACGAGGCCATCATAAGTCAAATAGTGTCAATAAACGTGAATTCTTTGCCAAGAATACAATGCTACTACAAACTCATTATTGTGCAGCTTTTTTATCTGGTAGGCGTAAGCTAGCTGTCTACTCAAATTACCTCGACGCCTGGATGGCGTCACCACCATTCTGTCAAGGAAAGGTGTACACCCTTCACAGTAACTGCATGCAATCCAAGGCTGACTTGATAGAGATCGGAAATGCCCCCATAAACGTTTATTGAGACACGTTCGCGTTCAGTCTAATGTAAACTCTCCACATGATAGTAGAATGCTGCTCATTACGACTATGGCACATGCCACATATTCAGACTCGTCGAATATTGCAGCCCGTATTGGCATCTGGCTCCCCCTGTCTTCGGCCCATGCATGCACAGACTTGACCACCTTCCTGGGAACACAAAACACTGGCAAACCGTATCGCGAGGCTACATTTTGTCAAACGATGAGTAATTGCACAGATGTAGAGTGTCACTGCAAACTTTTGCTTTTCTTTTGGTTCCGGAACACATGCCTGACCTTTCATGGGACTGCACGTTCTCGCTATCCGAAGTCAAGACTGAGAGCGGAAACCTGGCGCTTGTCAACCTTGCTGCCTTATCTTTAAAACTATGCTCCGCGGTGTGGTATACTTGATTTTGAAAAAAAGCGGCCCTTAAGCACGCAGCCGCAATATCTCGTATTGGGCCACTGTGTTGATATGGATCTTTACCAGCTAGCCTGGTTAGTCGTTCTAGCAAAGTATTTCACTTGTTGCTAAGAGAATGTGTCAAAGCTTTGCAAGTGTACTAGATGCCCTTCTGGACCTCACCTGAACACCATGAGGCAAAACTTGGCGGCAGAGCTAAGAACAAGCTCAAGATGTGGTCCCCCCTGCGGCACATGTATAGGCAATGCGATGTACACTTTCCTCATGCAACTATGTTTAACAAAAATTAGTCCACTAAAATCACACCTGTGACTTCGTGAGCTCGAGTGTGCTGCAGCTTTCATATGAAAGCGGTGCTGTAGGAACCGCAGCCGTTTTCAGCCGAACCTGCGCACGCGTCACACACTTTGACTCGCATCAATCGGAATCTTCTTCACAGCTGGGATAGTGCGTCGCCCATCCCGCCATGGAGATCATTGCGACGTACGTGCAGCATGACAAGGTGCTTTGACGGGTGGTAAACAGGAAGAAACACAGGTACTTCTTCGTTGGCCGTGACTGCAGCATCATTAAGCCGGGTTTTGCCCTGCGCACACCGTCGCTATCGCTGAAGGGGTGACGGTCGTGCATCCTCGATGATGCTTAGACTTTTCCTTGGTGAGCTCTAATAGCTCCGCTGCAAAAACGTCGTTCCGAACTTGCTGGAACCAGACGATCTCTTCGTCTAATAATTATTGCCCATGAAGGGGACGGCGAGTGACCCTGGAACTGGATAAAGTGGCTCCATGGTAATGCGCACCAGAGTTATCACGTCGCGCTTCAACTCAAACGTGGCTGTTGTAGATAGATAGATGGATTCATTGAAAGGAAAGGCAGAGAGGGTGGCCGGGAGGATTAAAGTCTGGCCTGCTACTCTGCACTTTGGAAGGGGAGAAGATCATGATGAGTGACGATGTGGGAGAAGGTATATGAAATATTTATGCAGGGGCGGCAGCTTGCTGTATACAAGCGCGATTAAAGTCCAGTGGCGCGCAAAAAGCGGCAAAGCGCTCGCACTGCCTGAACACCCTCCTCCTTGTCCTGCATTGCGCCCAGCAGCAGTTTCTCCGAAAGAGGCTTCTTGTCCAAACGTTTCAAGGAAGCGGCTAGCACACTCCTTTCGCACGCATACAGTGTGGTGTGTCCAGTGCATCTTACTGTATTACTGTCTGGACAAGTGTCGCTAGAGAATAACAGCCATTCGGGACCTTTCCACTAGGATGCGTTATCTAGTAAATCCGTGGCGAATATTACTTGGGTTAAAAGACCTGCTGGGTTTGGACGACGAGTGTATTAGCTCCAACGAGAAGGCGCACTTCAAGTCTATTTCGATGACTTGATTGCACACCAACTATTTCTCTTTAGTTGTTACACCGTTTTTACAACAAAGCATGACCGAGGCGTCGGTCCATAAATACTCTTGGTCGTACCTTTTGGTGAGCATCTCCCGTAAGAGCTGCCTCTACAGCAACAGACTGTTCTAATATCGTGAGGTAGGCCGTAAGATCGGCGCTACTCTATATGTCGATAGGAGAACATCGATGCGCATTGTACCACGTGCATCCTCTGCCCCAAGGTATGTGACAGCACCGCATGCACTAAAACTTGCTTCAGGAAAGATATTCAACTGGTAGATGTGAATTTGGCTCAAGGCTTGTGTCAATCCCCACCCGCGTATCGTGCATAATTTTCTCCCACGCGGTGACATGCAGCAGAAGCCCGGCGGATCGAAAATCCTGAATAAAGTATCCTAACCGATCGAAAAAGCGCACTGTAGTCTTTAAAACGCATCGTGGGCTGTTCTCTTTGCAGTTCAGCATTTGAAGCACTGTGTGAGCATTCAGCTGAAGCTGCTCAGAAGCACTGTTCAGAAGAGATCCAGCACCTTCCGGAGTGCAGCAGGTGAATCCGGTGACGCACCTTTCTCGATGTGTAGTTGCTATGCGGAATCACGTATCTCTTGAAGCACCGCTGAGGCTACTGTTTGCCCCTTCATATAACGCAAAGACCTCCGCAGAAATTGGAAACCAGTGCAGAGGTCATTAGCCGAGGCGCAAGTGGAGCGCAATGGCGCTGTTCAACCCTATTGAAATGGGCTTGTCCCGATGGGTTCCCGCGTGTTACGTGAATAGCAGGCAAAAGAGCAGTGGTGCGCGCTCAAACCACGAGAAGCCAAGCATCTCGGTCACGTTGTTCAATGGCTATAACGAAGATGCGCATTGCACATCTGGTGTAATGACTGGCAGATGTAGTCAGTTCACCGGCATTGTAACTATATGATTAATCTGGTTGGGCTCTTTCGCCAGGTGGTCATTCAGTGATGATAAATCACACACACTAAAAACGAATCCACCCAAACTGGACGAAATGACTTTTCCTATAACGTGCTCCCTGAATGAGGTTAGATTTAAAATGCTGGAGGTAAAATTTGGCCCAAGAAAAATGGAGCACTTGCGGGTGGCTTTACGTGTTCATTTGGGGTAGATATTTACTCTCCAACAAACGGTGCACTTGCAGCGTGCAGCGGTAGGTGATATGGGGTCAATTTTCAGCCCCAAATATGCGGAGCACTTAGTTAGCTTGTGGCTAATATGAGACGTTTTTATCGCGGCCTTTGCCAGTGCTATTAGATTCGATTCAATGTTGAAATTAGAGCGTTCACCGCCGTTCCGTGTAACAGTTCGTTACTCCCACAAACTATACAAGGAAAAAGTTACGCAAACCATACAAGGAACAGAGGAAGTAACATTAGAAACCATGTAAAAAGGGCTTTTATGTAAACATAGGTTCACAAAAAATGTGAAAGAAAAGCTACCACACAGATTAAGTACAGGTCCAGGCTCAGCATGAAGTTTCTGGGCCCAGAAGCAGAAATTTGCCTTCCCCTCCAAGCAGTATCCATAACACGAGAATAAAAAATGAGAGTACAGAAAGGAAAGAAAAAGATACTGAAAGCACGCGCAAACATGAAAAGTTGTAGCGAAATTTTTAGGCATCATGCTTCGTCCTTCGAAACTTTCTCATGCATTCCGCACAGAAAATACGACGGTTCTTTAAAGAAAGTTTTGTTGGGCTAGTTTGTGACAGTTCATCATAAGTTCAAAGCACTAAAACACACAAAGACGCAAGAAATGTAACGGGACAGGCGCTTCGTCTCATTACCTTTCTTGTGTCCGTTTGCAACTTGAGGGCTAGAGCTTACTGTGGACGGTTCTTTAGTTTCAAGCGCAAATGCACCAGGTAACAAATGTGTGAAGTGCTTCCTAATTTTCGTTCGGTAAGGCGTAATAATTGTTTGATGGCTAAATTTGTTCCCCAATGTTTTGCTTGGGAATGTGGACTTGCATTTCAGCAAAAAAAAAAAAAAAATCAATACTTAACTCCCAGACTGAGTCAATACGGAAAAGGGACGAGCTTGAAGAAGGGCCAGGACCGTAAAAATGCAAGTGTAAGGTGAAAGCCTTTAATGGCTCATACTCGCGGCATCCGTCCCTCCCTGCCTTGGAACGGTGCCAGCTGTGGCCTCTCCCCCATATATCGGCGCAATCCTACTCTCTCCCTAGCAACCACGACGTCTAGTGTCTGTGGGCGGGGCGCGAGCGAGTCGGTGGCGGCAGGAGATCCGGCGACGCTCCTTCGACAGATGTCTGGGTGCAGTAAAGTGAGTGAAACGCATGGCGCCGAAGCGGCCTAGGGACGGTACGACAAGCGGTGCGGAGAAGCGGCGACGGGCGCCCGATTCCCAGGACACGAAACGTGAGAAGAATGAGCGGATGCGTGTACACCAGTTCAACATGTCACCGAATGCGGAAGCACGCGAGCCCGAACGCAGGCGGTAACAGCGGCTACTTAGATCAGCGGGCGCGAAAGCGTGAGAGGCACATACGGAACGAGAACAGGTCAAAGGGTCTTCGGCGATCATTGTGGCTATTGCACTGAGGTGGCCATACATAAGAAGCCAAGCACACTTTAGTTCCCAAAGTGTACATTTGTTTGACAGAAAACCAACACATTAATAATTTGCATTCATGACAGTACTGTGTAATTTGCAAAAGCAATTGTCCCCAGCAAAACTATCAACCTGAAACTTTTATGAATAAAAAGCTAATTGAAATTCTGACCACCCGTGCGCATGGCAGTTTTTGCTTTCAAGATACAAAAACATGCTTCAGAAACGTATGCACGGAAACAAAAATGATAATTACTCCTGATGTAGCTTTCCGGCATTTTTATTTATTAAGCAATCTTCACCTGCGACACAAACATCAGTGCAGACATATGAGAAGACTAGCACAGAGCGCGCGAGTGCGCTCGGCGATATTTAAGATGCGTAGTTCGAACGCAGACGAATAATCATGCAAATGAAAAAAAAAAAGCAACGAGTCCTTCAAACAGTGTACCTGCTCTAATGGCCCCCTTTGTTCTGCAGAACCCTCAAGCATTCTTGACTCCCGGTTAGACGCATTTTAAACCCAAAATAGAAAAAATAAAAACAGATCTTCAGCCCAAACAGATAAAAGCAAGAACACTTAAGGTGATATTTTCTGCACAGAAAGACACAAGACTGGGTTTGCTCAAGAACTTGTACCTGTGCGCACACAACGACGCCGAGTCAGAGCGAAGCCAAAGCCAACACACCGTTCACGACGTCTCCACTAAAGTGAACAACTCCGTCTTTTCATTCTCTGTCGCACTTGAAACCGTTGTAGGCTGACGCGAAGGTGCCACCACTCATGTATTCATTTCAAAAACGGCCGCAGATAGTTCGGATGGTTAGCCGAGCTCGCCATGGAGGAGCAATTTGAGAATGTTAGGCCTACCCGTACGCAGCGTCCGCTTCACTTGATGCAACACGATCCTTAGTGTCACTCGCGCAGGCGTCTTTGCACTCTCAGTCCCACGTCCAACTCATTGCATGAGAACACGAAGGCGCCGCTCTCGATAACTGCTTCAACAGAGGCCGCAGTCAAACCGTGCAGCCGGCCGGGCTCCATTCAGCGGCGTAATTCGAAATGTTAGGCCTACCTCTAAGGAGGGTTGCTGGTTACAGCGACGCCCTCGCTCGGCGCAACACGATGCTTGCGCCGTCTGCTATTGAGTGCATCTCTCGCCGAAACAAAACTTTCCACCTCGAAATCGAAACTGATTAAACAAATATGCAGAGAAGCGTACTTTCCACTTGCGTATGCGTACGGAAGACAGCGTCACTTAGGCTTTTCTTGATCTGAATTGTCATTGGTTTTTTTTAACACCGTTAGGATTGTGGATTCAGAGGCGCTATTTGACGTGCGCCTTTTAGTGCTCACGGATATAGTGGTTCATGTCGTCGAAGCAGTATTGCCACATTTTTATGGAAAGGTGACGCAGTAAGCGAAGCAGATCAGCATGATCGAGATGTTGCAAACATCACCCAAACGAAGAGCATGTAGATAGTCTTCATTATGCACAAACAGATGTCGAGCCCGATCGGATCGCGGATCTGCTCGAAGACCTCTATGAGCACCCTTTCAACCTGCACAGAGATGGTCACGGTGGCTTTGGCAGCAGCTTTGCACTAATACAGGTGTAATGCAGTTTACTACATTATGCAAAAGTTTTGCAGGAGACAAATTCGAGAGGAAACAATCTCCTGCTTTGCCTTGCTAATTAGCCAGGCGCGAGTTTTTTAGACTCGTGCATTTCACTTCGTTAATTCAAAAGTTTTATTGATGTCCGTTTTCCTACCACTCAGAATATTTTTGTTCGGAAATCCGCATTCAACAAACATTAATTTCTGCATGGCTATACAGGAGCGCACAAACAATTTCGGAGCACGCTTGTGATGTTTGAACTTTTTCCGCGGGTTCCGTAGCGAAGATGCGATGGTCTCTTAAGTCTATAGGCGACAGTACCAGTGGAATGTGCTAAAGCATTTGTAAAGTGCTTGCTGATATTTGTACAACACAAGAAAAGTTTTTGTCATCCAGTCATCCTCCGTATTATTGTGGCTAGACTGTAGTTACTACCTTGTGTTCTGTTGACCTATTGGTGGCCAAAAGGTCACCGCTAGGTATTCTACCGATTTCCGAGTTTATACCACTGGAGTAGTACAGCTTGCTTTCTAAAACGAAGCAAGTGCTTCCAAATCTTATGTTCACACTTCGACACTTGCCAGCGATTAGCTTTGCAGTGAAGTTCACTCCCGCCTTCCCGCTGGCCCTCTCTCTGAAGATGGAAAGAGGTGGCCCATAGCGAAAACGCAGTAATTTCGTCGTCAGAGAAGAGTGCATTCAGAATGTTGAGCACTGCGGTTGCTTGTGACCACGGAGTGTATGTAGTTCAGGCAATAGTGACCTCAAATTGGCGGCTCGTTGCATCTCAGTGCGCGTGGATATTTAGCAGAGAGCGCCGACATGACCCCGTACGCCGAGTAATACTGAAGACGGTCGGCAGCTGTCAGAGTCGCTTGTAGATATCATATTTAGCTGTTCTATTTACTTCTAATGTCCCAGAGCTTGATTCCCGATCAAGCAGTTAAAGATCAACTATTGCTCAAACTGCTCAAACTGCCAAAGCAGATGTCGTTAGAGGTAAGCAAGCTGATCGCGTAGTCCACATACTGCCACAATTCCCGTTTCGTATAGTTGCATCCTTGGCACTTCTTACAATTCTATTTTAGTGTGTAAACCAGTAAAGCTACATATGACAATAAGCAGAACAAATTATGTTCTATAATGAGGGCTTAGCTTGCGTTGTACGGCGCGAAAACGACCAGTATACAGCCATACAGTCATTTGAATACACAAGCTATGTAAACAAGCATGGTAAGTTGGGCGCAGTCGTAATTTACCCCGCGTGCTGTGCATCCCAAGCATTATGATGCTCAACACGTGGCACGAATTCGAGGCAGCGACGAATGCATGACAAAATAAGTAAATATTACATCGCATTATAGACTGCACAGAAGACTGACACCCCCCCCATATCCCTCATTAGATACTACACAAGCCGTTCAGTCGAAACGGTTCCAAACTTGCAATTCTCGAACCTGGTCCCGGTAAACCGTACACAACGTTTGGTATCCGACTGGTCTGTGAGCTGCAGATTGAGAGGGTTGCTCGGCCACATATTTGAGAATGCCCGGTACACAAGACAGTGAAGCTTTTGAATCCCGTGTGGTTTTACAGTGGCCGCTCTGGAGCGGTAATGGCGGTGCGAAAACGTGTGCCATTATCATATGCGGGAGCATTTGATTGACAAATAGTGATTATATCCGCAACATATACGAATAATATTTAAATATGCTTTCAAATACGGGTTTAAGGTATCGACATTATCCCGTCAATTTCGGCTTTCTTGGCAATCGCATAACGGAAGCACTGAACAAGCCCGATTTTTCAGCCACCCGTAAGCTCACATACTATGTTCAGGGCTTCTGAGATGAAAAGTGAATATGCAAATGAGCTTCATTTTGCGAAACCAGCACTTTACGATTTGCCACCGCCCACGGTGTTCATAGAAAGACTGGAAACGCATCAATGTAGCACTGTTCGGAAAGCAGACGACCTGGGATTAATGTGCCCATGTGCCTCAATTGTCCACAGCTGCCAGAGGAGCAAGCTAGAAATTTAATTTTCGAAATATATTTCCCACAGAAGGAGTTCCAGGAAGGTATTATGATATTACGCATTTCAATATAAACAAAATAATAAGGTTATATTCAAATATCAGCTGTCATGACACTTTAATTTTAGAAGAGCAATTTTCTTCAACAGCAGTAGGTCTAAACTGTTATTCAGCGCGAGGATGCCCTATAAGACATTATTCTGCTTTGTAACGACATGCACAACACTGAGGGAGCTTCGGGAGTGCCTCTGTGTTAATTATAGGGATGACCATATGGTAATGATGATGTAAACATTTATTTCGGTAGCTTGCTAGGGGCCCTCATGCTAGGGCCTCTGCAGCAGTGGCCGCAAGTCTGGCCTTTCTCCCAACTTGCGCCGATCATTCACGACCCGCCTGGTTGGCACGGCTCAAGAATGGGTATCGATTAGTGGGCCCCACGACTGGCAGGCGTTAGATGCACAGGTGCCATATCGGCCTTTTCTCCTGGTGCACAAACGCTCCGATAAACTGCACAAACGCTTAGCTAAAACCCTCTATTAGAGAGTTTTAGCCGGGCGAATCGCACATGTTCTCGAGCGGAGTAGAGTCGCTTTGCTCTGCTGGTCACATTTCGAGTTAGGATGAAAAGAATACAAATTAAGCCTGCTAATAATGCTTTGAAACGGTTTAGTAAAGCATTTGTGCCGTTTTTATACCTTGAAGCCTGTCTTAGGATTCCTTCAGCACGAGCCCAAGTTGTTGATTTTCTTAGACAGTTTCCGAGTTTTCAGCATCCGAGTTTTCTTCTAATTTGGATAGTCGCCGTTTGACTTCTGTGACACTCAGCTGCACGTCTTTGGTTTTTCCAAAAATTTCTTTTTGGAACTTTTCACTGGAGAATGCCATTTCTTTGTTATAACGTCTTTGTTGTAACGTCTCACTTCCAGCTCATGCTTTTTGTCCTCCAAGTCCAACCTGCGCTACTCTAGAGCGAGACTCCGTGCTTCATTTTCAACTTTTTATTTTTCAATTTATTGCGCTTTTCTGCGTAACCCATAGTCGTTTCTTTCTCGCATGGTGATCAGCTGAAGCCCGATGCGCTGTAACTCTCGGGTGCCTGCAAAAAAAGACAAGCAGCTTTATATCAACCTTAAATTCAGTTGAGCTTCTCCACTGGAGCAAAATAGTCACAAATAGTTGTTTGTACCAGACGTAGTCAGTTGACATGTGACATTCGCGGGTGCGGTTATTAAGCATGCTAAGTTTCCTTCAGAAAAAACCATGGAACTAAGTTATTTATTGGGCTTAAGCCGTAACCTGAAGCCCGGCCAGGGTCTAAGTGTTCAAGGACAACCCGTCCCGGGAGCATAATAACAGTAAAGTATGAGACAAATCACTCATATGACCAAACAGACCTCTATCATGTCACTCAAGAACTCTGTCAAAGATCTCTAGCTTAGAGAATTTTAACTTAAAGTGATGAGGCGTGTTCACTGGGTCAAATTTTTGAGCAGCGATCTAGCCGACGCTCACAGATAACCTAGAATCGGTAATATAAAAAAAGGGAAAATGTACTAAAAAAAGGGAATAGACCTCGGCTGCATCAACAAGGCGCCTTTAAATAATCTATGGGTATACGAGCCGCGTACACAGTTCTTGCGGTGAAGGCGCTAATGTGCGTTGAAAAACGATCTTGGAAGAGACACGGCGGCCCGACGAGCGCGTAATTAAAGGTCAGTGGTTGCTGTGAGGTTTCGAATTTCTCTCCCGAGCGGTAACCGAAAGCCGAACAGATGCGCAGCGCCTTATGTTTGGCGGTGGATTTGCCGATGAAACAGCTCAGACCACAGTGCTTTGTTCTAAAGTAAGCGAAGCCACTTTCCACACCACAATATACGGCAGCCCGCATTCGCGTGCCACGCTTTAAAACACGTTGCGTCTTTTCTTTCTTGCTGCTGTATCATCGACAAATGCATTTTTTTAACATTCATCGAGACCGGCCGCGCAGCACTGACGGTGATCGACTAGTTTTAAAAAGACTGCATAATCTTTCTCTCATTTCGCGTCAATTGTATTTCTAAACACTGGGATTACACGTTGTAGTTGTGCAAAAATAAAACTCACCTTTTAAGGTTCTTGACGTCCTGTCGCCAGCATCCGTTTAGTAAATTCGCGCGGTCTTTTGCTCCGCGCAGCTCAAGTTCGCGGCCCATCACATGGTTCATGATGGGCACAACTTCGATCCATTTATGTTCATCTCTAACTCCAAACGGCCTCGTCGCTGCCATCTCACGCAAAAGACACAAATCTTCCTCAGCTGTGAAGCATCTCCGGGCCTTCTTAACTTTTAAACGGGCCTGAGCTGGGGTCGCCGTCGACAACTGAGCAACGCCGGTGGTTGTGTTAACGGCTGCCGTCTTGATTACCCATACACGCGCGCGCGCTCTTACGCACGCTCGCGCGCTGCCGATTGCTCCGGTGGAGAGGGCTCCCCAGGGGGCGTAAGCTTCGCGTCGTAAAAATGTTGGGCGGCCCAACGACGTGCGCATGCGCAGTGGCATCTGCGCTCGTCCGCCCCTCTCCGCTGGCCGTAAAAACGCTCAGCTAAGACTATCTAATGGCGGTTAATTAGGAGCTCGCTCTATTTCCTTAGCCATTCTCGCGCCAGGTGCACGCAAGAGGTGATCCAGCAATATGAGAACACTGAGAGAACGCTTATTATAGACAGATCTATGCATTTAATATGATTCGCTGCCAAGGTGAGCGGAGTTCACGCAGCTATTTACCCGAAACAGGGAGGAGCAAATGCTGCATTTGTCGGTGTTCCTCCTTGTGGATGAGCCCGATAGTGCCGCGGCAGTTGCAGGGCGATATCAGCTCTCCATATTGGGAGCCACCGAAGCAGATGCGGCACACCTCAGACTCATCCTCGTTGTCAGAGTAATCTCTCGTGTTATCGGTGACGTCTTCTACAGCCGCAGAACACGGCGAACCCCCTTCGACCGCACCTTCTGACCGCGTCATGGCCGCATCGGTGCTCAGTGCAGGGGCGCCCTCCATCTGCTGGTCCAGGTCTCTTCTTCCCATCATGGTCACTTTTTGGGTGCCCCGTAGTCCTGCGGGAGAAAATGTATCAAATAGGGAGCAGATGGCATTGATTACTACAGCGAGGCGGTGAAACTGAGGCATCCAGATCTAGACAGTAACGGCACACTCTTCCACGCCCCAGTTTCTTCCTCGATTCTCCTCGCCCGCTTAGTGCGCGTGTTGCACACTAAGTTTGAGGCATGTGCGCCGGTCATACACTTTGGCTGGCATTATTAAACACGCCGGAGTTGCCGTGCAGTTATGGCAAGCAATCGACTGGATGCTTTTAGTCATACCATAATGAATGTATAAATAACGCCTTTATTTGATTGAAGGGATGGCTCTCGACCGCTCTTTGGGTAATTATGGGGTTAGAACTTAGGAGGGATGGGAGTGTAGCTTCTTGCTTCTTCACGGTTGTTCAAGCAGTTTCTCGTTCTTTGCCATACTATCGATCTGCACTCTGTAAGTCAACGTCTGTCATACTGCTCGACGCAGGCTGCTTTCGCTGCCATGGGGGACAATGGATTGTTCTTCTGCTCTGGTTGATAGCGTCTGATGTGCTAGGTGGACATGTCGTCGTGTCGAATGTGCCTAATTGAGTTTATTCCTCGTGAAAAAGATGCTCATTGCTTTAGGTCTGATGTACACTGTTTCTGACAATGGTTGCATATGTTGTGTTTGAGTGTTTAGTTTCTGCCGGGAAACGACTTGTCAAGTATATGTAGTGCGTAGGCTGCGTTTGTTATTACTTTGTTGAGAAATGTCTCTTATGGTCGAGTAAGCCCTTTCGTATTGTCAAACACCGACGGTGGTATTGCTTCATATAATCTAAGCCTGCTGTCATGTTCTATTTTGGTGCGTACACAGTGCATCATAACTCTGCAAGGAGAGCCTCTAGTGAGCATTTTTAGTAGGGATTCAATTCTACCGGTTGGGAACGGAATTGGAGTGTGGGGCGTTGTACCTGTCAGTAAACCCACCCGCTGACGCGGCGCCGCGAGCGGCTGTTTCCCACGTCTGTGCCAGTATATCCCCGTATCCATATAATTTGAATTTCGTTTCCAACTTCCTGCATTCGCTTCAGCCTCTTTCTCGTGTCGTTGGACACCGGATCTTCTGTAGTTGGGGCCATCACCTCGGCAATCACTGCGTATGAGTCTGTTAAAATCCCATATCCATTGAAATTATCTTCTGCGGCTGCAGCTGTCGTAATGGTGTTTATGGCTCTCCATATGGCAAGCAACTCGGCGTGTAAAATATTTCCTCCAGGTAAGTGGCATGTCTGCTGTCCGTGGTGTTGGCGCGCTGGCACACAAATCCATGCCACACTCACCCTTTCATTTCTAATTACCGCGCGGGTATAGATGTCTGCTGTATACAGCGGTCTTGCGAGAGCCGTTCTCTGTTCTAAGAGTTACCTAGCCACAGCATTCCACTTACTAATAGGTCGTTGTGGCCTTAGTCAGATTCCCGGAGTACCCCACGGGAGGGAAGTGTCTATCCCCAGGGACCTCGGAGCAGTGTTGATTCGGTTGTCCCATGCCATGATCTGCTTCCCTTGCGTCGTGTTTGCTAGTCGGGATCAAACTCGTATTTCTGCTTCTCTGATAATGTCTCGTATTCGGGGTATGCTGACCAGCTTAAGCAGTCCTTCATTCCTCTTAGGAAGCCCAGTGATGGTGCGAACATTAGCCCGGTGTAGCTTTTCGACGCCTTTCAGGTCGCAATCAGAAAACTCATACGCGGGTGCCTCGTACAGAATCCTGCCGAAAACGACCGCTCTAGACAGTGCTTGACATGATTTTTATCGGGCTCCACCGTACTTGTATGAAATACGGCGAATCATATTCAACACCGGACACCACTTACGCTGTAATTTAGGAATCCATTTACCAGGACTGTCGCAACTAGAAATATGTGCCGCCAAGATTTTTGTCTGCCAGTTTTCAGACGTGATGTTGTGATCTCCAATTTGAGGTGTAATCTGTTTTTTTTTTTTTTGCGTTGGTGCCATTCTTGTCTTAAATGTTTAAGTTACCTTTTCACTGTAATGTACCAATCTATTTACGTGGACTTTTGCAACTAGAAATCTGCGCTCCAAGATTTTGGTCTTCCCGTTTTCAGACGTGCTGTTGTGTTATCACATATGCAGTGTAATCTGTTTTTTGGAGTTCTTGCAATTCTTGCCATCAACGCTTATGAGTCGTTTTTTTTTAAGCGACAGCTGTAGTCGCAATGTTTGTAGGCTGTAAGGCTTCGGTAATCCACTGCTTCTATCCATATGGTGCATCAACTTCGTAGGTAGTGAAGCGGGTCAAAATGTATCTCACGAGAGCATCTGCTACACGGGTCATGGCCAAATTAAACAGCAATGCGCCAAAAATAGAGCCCTAGGGCATCCCATCCCGAAGCTTTTCCACGAAGCCTAATAAGTCTGCTTTGAAGGAAACTGCACATTGTCACCGTCAAGCAGCCAGAAGGTTAGAAGGTGGGTTTATTCACAGTGACGAGGCACTGGAACGACGCAAGCCTGGAGGGAGCTCGAGACAGAGGAAGACGAGGAAGGCCGGGGTCAGGTTAAGGCCAGCCACAACGTCGGTAATCCAGTCTGGCCGCATGACGGCGCCACGAGAGTGATTATTAATGCGGCAATATCCAACTCTATGCTTTTTGGCTGGGATACCTCTTTGCTAATTTTATAGGATTACCTTTTGTTTTACATTGTCTAATTCTTTCTGCATATCAACCGCGAGGATCCCAGGTAGCACTGTTAACAGGCCCGATATTGGAAATGTGCTGGCAGAACAGGCCTCAAGGGCGGCACATTGTTACCAGTGTTTCTGATATTGGTCATGCCATACTATAGGGTGGTTACAATGGGCCAGGTATGCCATTGCTTCCATACATTGGTACTACGTCTGGAAACCAGTGGTAAACATTGTCCATCTATGCTTGTGGCTCGCCGATATTTCGCATACGCTGGTATGAGCTCGGCAACGTCGTCCATGAGATCGATCGGTCTTCCAACATTTCATATACGTTCGTGTGCGTTGGCAAATATTGGTCGCTCGTTTAGATTGGAATACGAACATTTGATATACGTTCGCGTACGTTTGCAAATATTGTTTGCTCGTCTAGGTATGACTGCCAATATCTGATATACGTTTATATATGTTGGCAAATATTGTTCTCTCATTCAGATCACGCTGCCAACATGAGGTACATCCTGCCATATATTGATCAACAATACCTGGTTATTTAGCCAAACTGCCAGCGAGTGTTTGTCAACGTTTTGCCCTTACACTGCAAACATATCGCACGTATTTTGCAATGAACTTGTTGACAACACTGTTCCGTTGGTTAAGATATACATTTTTAGAATGAGACTTTTCGATCTTCGGTGTTCCATATTAGACTTTCCAGCTTTTAGGTAAACAATAAGCAACAGATTGAACTTGCTCGTATGTGTGTTATGCAACAAGGCGTACACAAATTGCCGAAATAGTTATCGTCCGCCTTATCTGTAAGCGGTTCATGAACATCAAGGCAACATTAGCTACCCGGCATTGTTATATTATAAACCTAGAGCCAGTCGTGTCCCTAGGCTACTACATTCGATTGCGTTCTCAGTGTACGTATGGTTTTGGAGACGTACGCGCCGAAATGTACCGTTATAAGAGAGATTGAGCTTACCGGAGATGTACGTACAGGCGTAGACGTATCGGACGCCTACTGCGCATGCGTGAAAACTGCCGATACGTACAGGCGCTAGAGACGTATTCCGGAGACGTATGCTGCCGGACGTCCAGCTTGCCGTAATCTCGCGAGATCTCACGAGATTTCAGCACAGAGAGAGGATGAGGGAAGCCAAGCCGTGCCAACGAATATTTTGGCCTTTGGCGCCCACGACGTTCTACCGTGAGCACGTGCTTCCCGTCGTCCCAAAGTTTTCCCGGCCATCCCGAAGGAGAAAAAAAAAGGAATGGCGTCATCAAGTGCTGCGAAGCCATTGCCTGCGCCAAGAAACATCACGCGTAATCGCTTCAGTGCGGGGGATGACATTATTATACTGAAGTGTTTTGGAGCTCAATTCATTTCACGACGGCTGCAAGTGGCTGGAAATTTCGGCCATTTTTTGCGCTGCCACCGGAAAAATCTTCACTCCACGAAGTGTAAGAGAAAAGTTTGACCTAATCCTCTTACACATCGTGGCAGATGACATGAACCTTAGGAGGTAAGTACTTTCGACTTCCCTTCTTCAACGATTGCGTACATGTGCCAAGGTGATATATCCACCTGTTCTAAATTAGATCCGGAACAGAGGAAGAGTACACCTCGCGTGAGCTCCTGCTCCAGGAGGCAGCAGACCTGGCGCGGGAGTGCGGCTATACAACCCGCGCGCTGTACAGTGCAAGGCGAAGGCGTCGTCCAAAGAGGTCTCGGTCTCCAAAGAGGTCTCCAAAGTGAACGAGCGCTCCACTGCACTGCAAGAAATGGAGGCGTTCGCAAAGGCATTTGCGAATCCACCAGCGTCAGAAAAGCAGCTTGATTCTGGTAAGTCACTACGTCCTCTGTTCAGACGAGCGGACCAGATAGCGGATGGTCCGAGCGGAACAATATTTACCATATGTTACGAAAACGACACTTTTTAGCAGCTCGGAACGGCTGTGACTCGGTGCCTCCCGATCGCGTGAGCTCCGAATAGGAGTGGGGGTGGATGATGCTTTCCCCATGTAAAAACAATCTCATGTTGTGCAAATTAGATGCATTATATTTCTGCATTTTTTTTCTTACTAAGCATTGCTCGAGTTGAATTATATAATACACGTCACGCACCTGCTTTAAATGTCCATGCAAATGTGCACAGCCGCCAGGTGCCACAATAAATGAAAATTGTTTCCAAGATGATTGGCTTTGTCTTCTCAGACAATTGCCTGGCACCAATAACAGCGCACGTTGAATGCAGTGCCACAGTCAAATTCTGCAAGACATATTTTCAAACATTTTTTTTTGCTCCAGGCTTATGGACTTGTGTCGCTATGCCAGCATCTGAAATGAATTGCGCTGGATATTTTATACTGTTGGGTAAATTCTGGCAGAAATAATTTTCATGAGTCTATAATAGGCCTTATGGCAAACTTGCTTCCAAAAAAAAAGTCCTACGTGCATTTACAAGTGGCAGAGGCTGAGCTGGTTTGCTCAGTGTTATAAAAATACCTGAAAATTAAATAACGACACTTGTTAAGGACAACTGCAGCGAATTAAGACAACAGTGTCTGCACTGTGGTACTTTGCTAGTATCCTGGCACAACTTTCAGCTACTCTATTGGATCCTACAATACGTTGGCCAGTTAACTACCAAAGGTTTGTATCGGTTGGGTATACCCTTTCAGATGAAAAGGAACCTGCAAGTTCTGCGCAGCAGCTCCTAAACGACATGGTATCCGGAGAGACACATGATGACGAAAGCAATCATGACAACTCCCTGGATGGTAAGCGACAACACTTCACATATTACTTTCTTCAATGTTCCTGTTGAGCATGTTGTAGCAATTTATAAAACACTGTTATGTTCAGTCTTGTTCAGTTGAGTTATGTTCAGTATATTACTGCAGTGTACAAGGTGTGTAGCTCGGGAGCTAGCTCGTGCATATATAATTAAAGTGTTATGCACCAACTATACACAATGCTGTTGTGTATGAGCCGGCAAACAGCCCAAGATCTCATGGGTGCAGAAATGTTTATTTTTTCCATTTGGTGCTTGCTTCTATGGCACAGCCACAAGTCTGCACGATGTGGAGCCGCTGCAGTCGACTCCAAGCCTGCAGTCGGCGCCATTGAGGGATGAGGACATGTTTACATTATTTTGAGCAGCACCAATTTGTAAATAGTTTTATTCCTCCAAATGTATCAACAAGGAAGTAAAGTTTAAAATTCAAGACTGTTTAGTACAGCTGCAGTAGAACGTGATTGTTAGCTTTTGCATGCATGCCAAAACTACGCGCGGACCAGCAGCAGCAACAGTCCATTATATAAAATGTAATGGTTTATGAAAGCAGCGATAAATGGAAATAAATGACAGGGAAAACAAATCATTCACGCATTTTCATGTTCATTGTAAACACTCGCGAGACTATTCTAATGCTTTATGAATTGGAATACTTGTATGCATTGTTGTTTTGAACCTGCACTCCATTTGGTGGCGTGACTGAGTTTTTGGTTTGAGAGAAGAACAATATTTTGAAGATAACAGAATGAAAACCATGAATATTGATAGCACTTCCACAGACTTATGTAGATACTTCAAAGGTTTGAACAGCAAAAGGTCAAGAGCAAGGAGCTTACAGCAATGACAGACTTGACGCGCTTCTTTCTCGGGGCCAATGTCGCCTTTTTTTTGCACCACTAGAAACCTTTAAACACTCGGTCCAGCCCTCTCTCAGAACTTTAGCCAATAATGCATGGCACAAATCTCCAGATCAATCAGCCAGTCAATCAAACAGTATTGTTAAGCAATGTTCTTGTAGTCAGACCTTGGGAATGGGCGAGGAGGCATACAAACTCCCTTTTTCACTTCAATAGTGTAACAGTAGTCGTACAAGGATATATCTGCCACAAAAACACAGGGCATGTCTGATGTCACACACAGCGGATCAGGACAGCATCTGTAGAACTCAGCCCCTAATGGATCAGGGTAATGGCTTTATGGCCATGTCCCTTCTCCCAAACAGCCACCGTTTCTTCTTGGGTGGTGTGTCCTCAGGCACCCCTCTCCAGAATGTATTCACGATCAGGCAAAGCGTGAAAAGTTCCCACATGCTTTCTTTTCGTGCGGCTCCACGCTTTTGTGTGATTTTTGGCTGGACATGTGTTGCATTTTCAGTTCTAAGGTCATTGCAGCATATGAATAATCAACGCGAAGGCTCAGAACTAATATTTTACGGAGACATTTTCACCGCAATTACCCATTGAGTGCATGTTATATATCTCCAAAAAAGGGATGGAAAAATTATTTTATTGTTTACTCCACCCTCCACTGTGGCCTTAGTACATTGGTTGATGGAATAAATTATTGAATTCGACTTGTTTTCAATGCACATCAGAAGGAGCGTTGAAATGACATGAAATAACATAAAATACCATGGAGATTATTTTGCATATGCCAGCAACAGGCACGCCCCAGTTTAGATTGCTATCGAATGTGACACTTAGTATTTTCTGCGAGCCTACAACTATTATGTTCTGGCCTTCATTCAGTTCAGCGCGCCTACATGATGATGGAAAACCAACTAGCCGCCATTACAGCATTGCATCCTTATTACTTCACTGCAAAGCAACCTCATCATAATTTGCTCACTAGTTTCTCCTACAATGAGTGCGTACCTTCTTCAGATAGGCACAGTGTAGCTGTAGCCCAGTTACACAAATTGTGTTCTGATCGCTGATGGGGAATGGGATACATGACCTGATGACACATGCTCTCCCCTGTGCAGGTAGTCAGCTGCATTTGCTGGCCGATATGTGGCTTTAGGGCAGCAATGGCAGGATCAAGCATGCCTATACGTCTGTGCACAGATTCATCTGCAATACCCCGAGGATGCCATCTAAGCATCGTGTTACTTGCCTACCTGTTCTTCTGTGCCCCTCAATCTTTACCAGAAAGATAGTGGGAAATCAGAAAGCTTTGCGTCATATGGTTATAAGGTCACACAGAGTCGGACACGACTGAACAATTGAATTGAACCAGTTTGTATGTAGAGGCATGACAATATGGCTGACCTCATCGCAGTGCAAGAACAAGAGGCAGTGGCTTGAAGTCCTCCATACTTTGCATTTCCTTGGGCTTGGGCATCGCTTGTAGGATGGCAGGGTGGGGCCTGGGAAGCGGCATTCTTTCAACAACTGGTTTAAGTCGAAGAAGGTCTGGAGTGCAGCTATGCGACCCAGACTGTGTACTATAGAGGCGTAAGTTATGGCTAGAGCTTCCACTGCAGTCAACGTTCGCCAAGAGCCAGGTGCATGCTGGACTTCTTCACAGATGTCCATAAGCATTGCCACTTGAGGCTGTTGGAACAACAGTAGCAGCCAGTCAGCACAGCTCTTCCCGAATTATCTCACAAATACGATCCCACCAGTTATCTATAATAGTGGCTTCCAGAGAATTTGGAGTGGTTGGGTGAACTGGCGGATCCAGGCGTCCATGGTCTTCTCATTGGTAGCTGCTGCTTTGGTGAAGTTCGACACTGCTTTGAGCGGCTTGCGTAGAAGACTCGCAAAATGTTACCATTGGGCGCTGCGCACCAGGAAGTTCTTTCTTTTGCCATCTCTGGACAAGCACGGCAGAGGAGAGGCTCCACCTTTTTGACATGAGAGAGAGGCTGAGTTGAGGAGTTCATTTTTGGATTGAAGAGACTGAACTCTCTTTTCTAACCATGGTTGAGAAAGCCTACCAAAGTTCCTTCTTGAAAGCATTCCAATCCTTGGAAAAGGCTTCATGATTTCCACACCAGGTACTGGCATATCCCTGAAGTATGAAGTAAACTTGCCTTAATTTCGCTCACGCATTCAAAAAGGTCCAGCCGTGTTCAGCATCTTCATCAGACAGTCCTTGGAAGATGGAGAGATGGGACTGTAAAACATCCAGAGTGAGTGTCTGTGTGGAGTGCTCCATATTCAGGGGCATAAGGTACCTCAACAGGATTCAACACCACCACGTCATAGACAATCAGTTAGGAGACTGGCAGAGCTCCCAAATTAACTCCTTATTGGACTGACTTGCACCCACAAAAGACTAAACAAGTTGGCAGGAGATAATAGGAGCAAGCATGCTCAGCGGCCATCGAGCCATAGAATGCCTATGGCTCGCCGCTGTGCTCAACTTAAGACTGGCAACAAAACAACATAGAGCGCGGAGTGTTACAACAACAATCTGGAACAATGTGGAAGTAGTCATGCACTGCGGCGATCATTACAGATAAATCTTGCTGACACCGTGAGTAAAAAAAGTTCATAAAGCAACATCTCGGTGGCAATGAGCATCAACAGATGAACAGCATAAATCTTTAGGCAGCATTGCGGCATGCAGTGATGCTCATCTTGGAATTGAAGTAACTTTTCTAGAAAACACCCAAGAGAAACAAAAGTGGACAGGATGCACGCAGGCTCACAACTGTATTTACCAACTGAAAAATGACATATAACAGAAAGAAAAACTATAGAGCAGACGCAAACGGATTTCTGTTTTCTCGTCAAACAACAGTGGCTGTTCTCTTCTCTCTCAAACGAGGCTTACAGACAGATCCTATGCTACACCTGAACAAAACAAAATTACCGGTAAAAAACGAACACAAATTTCGAGACGTAACTTTTGACAAAAAACTCACCTTTCTTCCTCATATAAATGTCCTGAAGAAAAAGCTTCCAAATCTTTAAACATACTAAAAGTTCTTTCACATAAACACTGGGGTGCTGAAAGGACATGTCTTAAACCCATTTACAGATCTGTCGTACGCTCCTCCTTAGACTATGGCGGCATAGTGTATGGGTCAGCTAGACCATCATACTTAAAAAAATTAGACCATATACATAACTCAGGACTTCGACTCTCATGTGAAGCATACCGAACTTCTCCTATATGCAGTCTGCTTGTGGAAACAAATGAACCTCCTCTTGAAATCAGAAGAACTTCGCTTACATGTGCCTATATATTCAAAATCAGATCTCTGCCAAAGCATATCTGCTATTCCCTAGTAACTAAATGCCCTTCTAGAACACTATTCACCAACAAACCCAATGCTGTGAGACCACTGCTCCTAAGATTTGAGCAAATAAGTCAAGATGCTGAGCTACCGGATTGTTTACCTAGTATTGCCAAAAGAGCTAACCATCTGCCTCCTTTGTACCTGGTCCCTGCAGTCTGCGACCTCTCTCTCACACAGTTTCAAAAAACAATAACCCCCACAAGAGCACATCATAAAGAATTCCTTCAGCTGAAAAAAAAATACAGTAGCTTGACGAACTTTTACACGGATGGCTCGAGAACAGATCATTATGTCGGAAGCGCAGTTGTTCAAGGCGAATGGGAGGAAATAGTAAGACTTCCACAGTGCGCGTCCATCTTTACTGTTGAATGTTGTGCTGTCTCAGTTGCCATAGAGAAAATAATAAAAGAAAACCTCAGGAGAAGTATTATTTACACAGATTCCTTAAGAATAGTCACAGCCCTTCACGCAAGAAACGCAGTTATACCAATACTGGGAAGCATCATACACAGCATAGCAACACTTACAGATGAAAGACGAAGCATAAAAATCTGCTGGGTCCCCCGTCATGTAGGTATCCAAGGTAATGAAAAAGCAGATATGTGCGCTGCCAAAGCTCGAGACAAGAAAATAAAATAAGTGCAGATACCTTCTCAAGACTGCATGAAACTGATGCAAAAATGGCAGTCCATTTGGAACACTGAAACAAATAACAAACTACACCTCATAAAGCCTGTAATAGAGGAGTGGAAATCGAGCACCCACCTTTAACGTTCCACAGAAGTGGCTCTATGCCGTCTTCGCATAGGACACACACATTTAACACATAGCTTCATTTTAACAAAGTAGGTTAAGCCCCTGTGTGATTCATGCGGACACGAGCTAACAGTCACCATTTTAATCTCATCCAGACAACTTGAAGAACTAAGAAAAAAAACATTTTACGCAGTTTTACAAAGAACACGTTCCTCTTCATCCAGCGTTGCTTTTAGGTGAAAATGCGCTGGTTGATTTACCCTGTGTTTTCAGGTTTTTAATAGAAGAAAATGTTCTAAACAGAATGTAAGTTTAAATTACGTAAATGCAACACGCTCAACCTTGAAGTTGGTGCATGATAGCCTAAGTTGCTTATGCGAAACTAAACCCAACACAACACAACACAACACATAGCGTTGAGCACATGGTTTTGTTCACTCTATATGTGTCATCTTTACTTAGTTAAATCCAGTTGTGAGTTTGCGAACCTCCTGTCCACTCGTTTCCTAGCGCACTTACCCTATTTCCAACATGTGCATCACTGTGTGCTGCTATACTGCTTTAAGGAATACAGAGATGAACTCTGCAACTCTGCAAAAAAAAAAAATACTAACAGCAATTACCTTTTTTTCTGTCCGCCTGTCCGCATAGCGTACCCGCGAAACAGCTTTGATGTACTTGTCATCATGTACTGTTAAAAATATGCAAGCTATGTAGATAAGCCACGCCAAACTATTTTACTGATTGATTTGTATATTGTTCCATGCCGACAAACCACAGCAGCCTACATTTGACGACGCACTTTACAAGGATGGCGCTGGACTATGCACAGAAAAATAACACAATGAACATAGTTTAAAACAGACAGATGACAATGTGAAAGTGACATTAATAAAGGTTAAGACAAGCATCCCTTCACACAGTCTACAATTTGTGACAACAAATCAGACAAAAAATATCACTATCTCCGTGCTTTGATATATGTAGAAAGAGAACATGTCGGCGTGATTAGAGCCGCAAGTTTGTGTAGAACGAGCTCACACGTGACGACACTCTGGTGAAATTTACCAGTAGCATTTCAGCTGCATCTCATAAAAAGAAGCGACGCCCCAGTTTTCCCTGGGCATAATTGGCTGTGTGGTATCTCGCTTTTCTTTTTTTATTTAGCTTGCAAGAAATACAGATTGCAAGTATTGCTATAGTTCTATTCATATACCTGTTCTGGATACCTTATCAAAATACAGCAAAAGTTTTTATATTCAGAGGCATCTATTTTTTATTGCTCACTGTTTCACAGATACCCATTCACGAGAATTATGTCAGAGAATTTTATTCTCGCTACTCGTTAGCAGATAGGTGTAGTCAAATGAAAAGACAAAGTACACTAAACCCTGCTCTAGCGTGGAAGTTCGCGGAAGTTATATCTGGGCGCAAATGTTTCTAAGCGCTCTACAGCGGTGGCGTAACAGATTCCCAAAGTCTCAAATTATTTTGTTAAATCTATATCTTATTCGCAAGCCCGGTGGAACCAAGAAGCTTGTCCGGTTCCGGGGGCTCTGTGTTGGTCATCTCCAGCAGAAGCTACCCCAAGACGCTTGTGACACATGCACTTGAAAGCGACATGAAAAATCCTGTCGCGAATTCTTAGGAAGGACTGAATGCAAACAATGCATTCGCCGCCGACGCGCGATGGACACCTCCTTCTCTACTGCCTTCCTCCCTCACCCCCCTCCCCAATCCAACCTCAAGCTGCTGAATGCTGAAGAAATGAAGACACCTGACAGCAGTACTGGCTCCGCGAAACCCCCTCCTTGGGCTCGCGGAACATGCTTGCCAATACTTCGTCGCACAAGTTATCTATAGCACTGCGAAAGGCAGAGGAGCCCTTGCAATTGTGCTCCTAAATGCCTCTCACCCCTGCGCACTATAATAGAGATTTTTCCTCCTACTGTCATTCCCGCCAATTTGGGGGGCGAAAGGCGCCTAGGAGCACAATTGCCTATTGTAGGGCGCGTGATCCTGACTGGACCCGGGTGCGTCTGCCTTTCGCAGGGTAGTGCTGCAGATATCTTGTGAGATGAAGTATAAACCTTTGCATTTTGGGCTCCCTGGGCGCTGCCATATTGTTCACTGGACAGTCGGGTGCACCCCGCGCAAGCACTGTGGAAGCTACAGCGAAACCAGTTTCCGACTGTCCAGAGAGGAGGAATTTAGGCAACTTCCTCTCCCGATGCAGATTTTTCACCCTTACTGCATTCTTTGATCATTTCCCCCCTCTCAACCTCTTCGAATGATCCCAGGCTGCGTGCTCCCTCTGTGCCCCGCGCCAGCACTCGTGCACGCCGCGGCCGACTGAAAAAATAGTCGGTGGAACAAGGATGTGCCTTTTCGATTCAAGACTTTCCTTTCTGAGCCCAACCAAAGGTTTACATTCCATCAATATGCTTATCAGCAGAAGCTGCCAAATGAGTGAGTATATTTCTTGCTTCTGTTTTAAAAGTTATATTTCAAAGTTATGCGAGCTGCAGAATGCAAAAAAAAAAGTTATCCCTGCTTAGTCTCCACGACTACACAAAAGTTCACTCATTATTTCAGCAACTGAAAACTCACATTTCTAATTTTTTAGTAGAGCTTTTCATCAAGCTGTTTGTCTGATTGCAACAGGTTTTTAATTTTTTTTTTGAGATCCTGAGCATATCCTAATTTTTGTTTTCATGTACGCGTTGATATGCTCTTAGCTGAAATAGCTGAAATTTTCTAGGAAATACCTTCATATATATTTTTTACTACTACATTTTCGTGCTCCACGCTCTTGCATACGAGGCCTGAGTGGCCGCATACAAAAGTTAAGCGATCCTAAGTTAACATGGAGCAGTTTTTCTTATTTATGCCATTACCGTAGAGGCCATCGCTAACTGTGGTTGACAGAGTTGCTTGTCGCTCAGTCTCAGCCTACCTAATTTCGGAGTATTTCCCAAAATTAGGGCTCGGCTCCATTCTCTGTACACAATAGTATTGGGTATAGGGATTGATAGATGTAGTTAGCTTCGAAAATGTGCAGATGTTATTTGGTGAACAGTACGGTTGTTTGGAATAAAATGCTCTAGCGTGGTGAGAACTTCCCAGCCTCAAGGCTGTTCTGTACGACCTCTGTTTTCACGTCTGTTTTGCAAAATAAAATTATTCTTACTATTCTAATCAGACTCGGAGCGTACAAATAAGCTGTGATGTGTTACTGCTTCGCACACTTGATCATTCAGTATTTGATGTATGCATAGAATGTTGTTAGCTCCGACGTTGTTTATGACCAGAAATATTTAAATTGATCCGTTTCTGCATGAAGATTTCATTTATTTTTTATTGCAATGCCTATCTGATCCTAAATTCTGCTTGCAGGGTCAGCACCATTTCCAGTTACTGTCCATCCCTCCGGTGACTGCAATACAATACCTTGAGTATCATAAGCATCGATGTCGTAATGAAGCATGGAAAAGAAGGAAAACAAGCATTCGGGCAGTTGGAAGCTATGTGGAGCGGTAGCAGATGCTTTATATAAGCTAGTCATACTTCACTTCAGCTTAGAGCAGTCCTGGTTTTTTATTGGCCAGCGCTTAGCACCTTCCATTACCCCCTTTTTTTCTCCTTTAACGCATAACATGTGTCCAATGCCTCTTAGCAGTCGAGCTGTCTCAGTGTATTTCTTTTCTATGAAGCTTATTCCTCCACGGACCTCTTGACGTGCTTTTTCGGCCGTACATTCCGTTGCTGCACACGACATTTGCCATGCGCCTGAAATATATTACGTCAACGTGTCCTGCATTTTGTTCCCGCTAATCGTCTGCGGTTGCGCGACGTTCGATATGGGGCGGTCTCGAGCCGGAAAACGCTCCGCGTTTTGCATTAGAACAAATAAAGCAGGACTGTAACCTGCCACATGTTTAATAAATTCGCACGTGCATGACTTTCATATGCAGCACAAAAGGCCTTTTATTGCAGGAAAACAGCTTTCCTTGATGCTTACTAGCTTCCCATATCTCGATAATTGTTTCCATGCAGTGCTGGCTTATACCGCCAAAACGCAAAAACAAAATTCCTGGTATCGTGACTATGCACTTTTAAACTTCGGTGCAAAACACAATGATTAAGCATATATTACCCGTCCTGTAAGGTTGTGACAGGTGCTGCTGAGATCTCCATGACTGAGCTATGACGCTCGATAACTGCGCGTGGGGAGCCGCGCTAACAGTATTCGGTCATTCCAGCGACTACAGGGGGCACAACGGCAGTTCAACATGGCAACAGAGAGGGTGATAGTACGATGCCGCAAGCGCGCGCGTCTCGAGCAGCAAAGCGCGTCCGGCCCACTCGTTTAGTTGAACGCTATACTTTCGCTCGGTAAAGAGACGCAAACGTGCCTAATCGAAGGCGAAGCAACATTCAACGCCGGCCACATCGTATGCTGCGGCATCAAGAACATCGCAGACACCGTGGTCAACGTTAAATCTTCAGACGAGTGCGATGAAGGGTCCTCCGCCCTGCGTAAACGTCGTAGTGTGTCAAGATACACTCTCCGTAAAGGTGAGTATGTTGATAATAGCCTGAAAATGATCATGGGTAGGAAGCCACATATTTTTATTTTTGAGTTAATGCGGCTGCACGCAAACACCAGAATTGTCTAATTTTTCATGCATATCTATCGCCGGATTCTTATTCACATCCAGAAATAAAGCGGCTGTGACAAGCAACAGCAATTAGCCGCCGCAGTGGCTCGGTAGTTGTGATCTGTTACTTGGCCTAAATACGTGGGTTGAATCGCGGCGGCGGCAGTCGCAATCCGATGGAAGCGAAATACAAGCGTACTTTACGATGTCACAGTAGCACGTTACGGAACCCCAAGTGGTCGAAATGACCAATCTTATCTACTATGTTATCTCTCGTCTGAGCTGCCTAAATTTGTAAAGCTCCTAACAAATAATTGAGTGTCATGCGAACGCCACGCGAGTTGTAACTGGTTCCATGTTTACAAAAATTGAGCAGTGCGCACTAGCCAGTGATTTAAATGTTTCATTTACAAATTTCCCCTGTGACTGCATCTATCTCCATCTCCGTTTTTTTTTTTTTCAAGGAACATGCACATGCAAGGCAGGCCTTTCTTGACAGTGCACACACGTTTTTACTACCGTCATTTATTTGAACCGGTAAATATATTCTTTTGTTGTGTAATTTAGAAGTTTCACACAGTCGAGTATGCCTCCCACACATTGCCCGCATTGTCAAAAATGTTCAAGTATATCCTAAGGGCATAATCTGTTTTTTATTTGGTTGCCTGTTAGAAGAGCTTGTTTGTCTGAATAAAGAATAGCAAGTCTGAAAAAACTTACTTTTGTTTATTGTTAATTTTTTTTTTTCATATTCATTGCAAGCAAAGACAGTCTGAATGTTTTCCTGCACAGATGTTCAGCAGCAGTGGGGCCGTGTTGCCTCATGCAACTTATTGGAGCCACGGCCAGTGAACGAATTTTGTCACGTTCAGCGGTTCACACAGAAAAGATTCTCTGAAGACGTGCAAAAGTATGCCCTAAAGCAATTGATAGAACCTGCTCCTGACCTTGTACTTGCCAAGCACAAGATACGGGTCAGGAACCCGAAAACACTGCAAACACAAAACACGACAGATGTTCTTTGCACAGTTTACACCTTATTTTCAAAGGAACACATGAACTCTCTTCTGAAAGATTATACAGAGTTTCATTTTTTTGAAAATCTCTGCAGTGGACTGAAAATGTCAGTCAAAAGATTCTCGAAATTTTGACTAGAAAAGCGAGAAAAGTTTACGAGAATGAGGGGTGCCTGACAGCAGAGAGTGCAAAGCAGTTATTATGTAAACGGACAGTGAGCCAGCAATGCACATTCTGGCAAAGTGAAAGAAAAAAAAAGAATAACCGGCAGCATCTGTAGAGAAATGTACACGTTTGAAGAAAGAGAAAATCGCACATGGGAATCAAAAATTGAAAGACTGTATCAAAACCGCACTTTTGGTGGCAACAAAGTGACAGATTATGGTCAGAAAATGAACCACTTGCTATTCACGAGTATGAACAGATGCAAAATACTGATGTTAAGAGGCTCGAGCTCATAGTTGCACCTGAGGTGCCATGACTCGGCTACAGCCCTGATGGTGTAACAATTCTGGGCGGAAAGAAAATCCTTGTTGAAGTGAAATGTTCTGTGTTAGGCAAGCAAGAAAGCATTTCTAAGCTTGTAAAGGCGATAAAAATTCACATATGTTGTCAAAGATGATGAAAATTTTGCTCTGAAGCGCAATCACTCTTATTATTGTCAGGTTCAGCTCGGCTTTCTGCTTATAACTATATGTCATTTGGTTGTACATTCTAAGGTGGAAAGCCTAATTATTCTTGTAATGAAATACTAACAGCATATGCGTGAACTGTTAGGCAAAATGCAGTATGTGTACTTTAAAAAAATACAGACCAAACTTGCGAGCTTGTGCAAAAAGCAGCAGTTTGCACAGACTTAAGCGAGGCTATGGTTCATGTGAGATGACACGATTAATAAAGAGAGAGCAAATGACATTTTGTGACCTATGACAGATCAGTTTTTGTAAATTATGTAATATTGTATACATATGTTTGGACAACTTCCGATAAGTGTCTTGTGATTGTTGGTACATTGTAATTCACGTGTATGAACAGATGCAAAATACTTCAGTGGCTTGAGCTCACGGTTGCACCTGTACCATGGCTGGAAGGCTGAAAAGAATCGAGAGCCTAAATTATGGAACGCCTTTTCTTCCGTGTGTCTTCAGCCCTAAATTAACCAGGCTATCACTACAAAACTTTGTCGTCAGCCAATATTGATGAATACAAGTTCGTCATGCCACATGCTACTGTAAACAGTTGGTTGACATGTGGCAGAATTTCCCACAATATTGTCCCATTGAACATTTTGAATATTTTGACTCTCTGTAGGGCCCTTTCCACATGTACCCTAGCCCTTGCAATGTCAGCTGTCTTCAGGGCTTCATTCCGAGAGAACTGACTTTCCTTTCCAAGGAAGGGGGGCCTAATAATGCCCCCAGCATGAGTTGCACATAGGTCATCATTAAGAAAACCTCCGTCGACCATGATGTCGTCAGTGAAAGATTCAAATTTGTCGAGAAGGCCACAGTGCATTGTAATTGCTTTGTCGGACGCCCGTCCACCGAAAGCTTTACTAATAAAAGAAATTGTGCCTCCAGGGCTAACACATACAAGAAATTTTACGGTATAAGTTGACTTATACTGCGAGTAAGTTAGTAGTCTGCACTTCACACACCTCGACCGTTCAACTGCGATTTCTGTGCAGTCTACCACCCCTCTTACTCTATTGTATGTTTCAAAGTGAACGGGCATGTTTTTTTTAATACTTCCTCTTTTGAAGGCCATTCAATGGCTGATTCAAAAATCGCTGGAAGAAGGGGGAGTGTATGCACAAATAACCTGTGTACAGATGATGCGCTGTATTGAAAGAGCACACAAACTGAACAAAAAGAAATGGCTTACCTCAGAATTATAAACAATAGCAGAACTCTATCTTTTGCAGTGGATTCCAATTTGTTCTTTCTTTCGTGCCTCTCCAGGAGCTGAAAAATATTGTTGAGAGTGTTCATATTAGGAATTCCAGTGAAGGCATTCAGTTTGGAGTCTGTCGTGAGAAGTTCTGTAATTTGCAATTTCGGGGCCTTGTCATGCAGCACATTAGCCTGCACTTACTTGTCTGCATTCGGTTGTTTCGTTAACTGATGGAGAAGGTAGCACAGCTCCTCTTCTCTCTGTCCTGAAATGAAAAATGGGTAGCGCTGTTAGTAATTGTCATAGCGATAGTGTAGTAGCTGTAGTAATTGTAGCATGAGTAGTGGTGCAGTAGTATCAAAAGCAGTAGTAGCAGCTGTATAGTAGTAGGATGAGAGATAGTAGTAGTACTAGTGGTAGTTGAAGTGGTAATACTCGAGTACTGTTCCCAAGGACGCGGGATCGAATCCCGTGCTCAGCGGCCGCTTTTCGATGCAGGCGAAAAGCAAGGTGCCCTTATGGGGTGCGATTTCAGTGCACGGTAAAGAACCCCAGGTGGTCGAAATTTCTGGAGTCCTCCACTACGGCGTCTCTCATAGCCTGAGTTGCTTTGGGACGTTCAGCCCCACAAACCCACCAGTTGAAGTGGTAATAGCAGCGACAACAGCCCATTTGCTGGAAACGTAAGCTCTCAAGGAGTAAGTTCACTATCACAGCTCATTATTGCCAGGAATGCCAAAACATGGGGAGAGGCACAGTAAGGAGAACAATTCGGATAGCAACATGACAACAACAGAGGCAAGGTTCAGGTTATCACAAAAGAAAGATTTATTGAGGCAAGATAGATCTAGACGTAAGTTGTAGAGATAACGACAGGTGAAAAGGGTTTCTGTCACTATTTCAGGAAGGGTGCAGAATGAGTTGACAGAGAAGAGGATGGCACCTTGAAACACTGGTAGAGTCATGTTGGAGATTTTACGAAATATGATTAATCTACCTCGTGTAGCAGTTGTAATATTTAGGAAACTTACCAGTTGACATTTCTTCATTTTCTAGATTGAAACCTGGACATGAGTTTACCGTGGGAAGCCACTCTAATCATAGAAAACGCCAACCTCACTAAAAAGCACCGCTTGCCAAGCGCATGAGTGCCATGTACCGAGAAACTGGTGAATGTCGGCGCCGTAAGGAAGAAGGCATCGATAAAGTGCAGAAGGCAATTCTTCCTCTAAAAAGTGCGTACCGTGAGTGGCTCTCGCCTTCCTTCTGCTCGGTCGGGGCGTTAAGTGGGTTTTATGCGTCCGCACAGGCACTTTCAGCGAGGACACGACACCTTTTTTCAGACGCCCCGCAGGGGGCACCTGTTAAAGCAGGTGTTTGTGTGTTTTGTGCGACACCACGGACCCCGAGCACCCACGCTTAGCCGTGCGTGGCATCGTCGTGTCTGGGGAAAAGGGGATCCTGGTGGTTGAGCCGATGCCGAGTGTTTGGACCTTTAAGGCCCCTCGGCGGAGGCAACACACCACTTTGGCCCACGCTTCCCATAGACGGCACCTCCGGGCTGACCCACCCGGGGGAAATCGGCAGTCGCCTTTTCCTGTCCTCCTCTCCATCTTTAACTTTCCTGTCATCTATCCTACAACTCTCCTGTCCTCTACTCTCTTCTTGGTTTTTTCCTTACTTCCCGGCGGCGAGGGTTAACCTTGTGTGGCTGACTACCCTGAGTTGAGCCATATTAGGTTATAGTTAAGGTATACAGCTGGCGTGGGCAGGGCTTTTTTTAGGCACCTGTCCCGTCCCCTTGTTGGACTCCATGGTGGGTGGCTGGTACCATAACCGAACAATAAAATAAATTTTATGGCTTCTTCCCTTTCCGCAACTGATCGCCCTCCCGCCAAGAGAGGGCGCACCGATGTGACGAACAAGTTTTTCACTAAAAATGTAAACAGCTTCCCCCGCTTTCATGTCATTCACTCTGAACAAGCAGAAAAAACTGCCCGTCAAGTCTCACCGTTCCTTGTGACAAAGACTCTCACAGACACAATAGGTCCAGGCTACAAAGTCAAAAAGCTACCAAATGGTGACCTCCTCTTAGAAGTGCTCTACAACCACCAGTGCGAAAAGCTAGCAGCTGTTACATCATTCGGTGATGTCCCTGTCACAATCTCACCACACCGCTCACTCAATACAGTTCGTGGGGTCATTTCAGATAATGACCTCAAGTTTCTGACCGAAGAAGAATTGCTCGAAGGACTCAAGGACCAAAATGTCATCAACGTTTACCGAATCAAGATCAGGCGAGACAACAAAGAGATCCAAACTAAGCACATCGTCTTGACATTTGCGCTGAGCACCCTTCCAGACTCCGTTGAAGTAGGATACACAAAGCTGCAACTCAGACTGTACATACCTAACCCACGTCGCTGTTATAACTGCCAGAGATATGGCCACAGCTCCCAGAGCTGCCGAGGCCGACTCACCTGCGCAAAATGTGCTTCAAATGAACATGCCACTGACAACTGCCAAACTGAACCAAACCTTTGCGTAAACTGTGAGGGCAACCACCCAGCATACTCAAGATCCTGCCCAACATGGAAGAAAGAAAAAGAAATTGTAACCTTAAAAGTCACTGAGAACATTACATTCGGAGAGGCGAGAAAGCGGCTTTCATTGGTCCAAAGCCCAACTTACTCCGTTGTGACGCAACAGGGCGCAGCGTCACAGCGTGCTTCGGCACCCGCCCAGGTCACGGGTAGTGACCCTGGTGTGGAGCCATCCGCGCCCACGGTGGCTGCAGCTGGCGCTGCTCCACCACCCCCAAAGCAGGCTTCGCGACCTTCCAGGTCTGCGGGGCCCAAGGCCTCTTCTCACACGGGGAGGCCTACTTCAAGCGTTCCGGTGTGTTGTCCGCGGTCATCAAGCATGTCTGAAGACGCGATGGACACGACAACACAGGGTAGTCCTGTGCCGTCAAGACGGCGGGACTCCTTAGAGCGTGCAAAAAAGGACAAGCCCCGAATCACGGGGCCAAAAACAACGTAGTCTCTATTTTACTCATATAGCTTAAGATGGCTTTTGTAATAAACTGGAATTGCAGGGGACTGCTTAATAACTTAAGCGACATAAAAGACATTTTAGCAACATATTCACCTGTGGCCTTATGTCTGCAGGAAACAAACCTGAGTCCTCTACATGTGAATATTCTTAAAAAATACAAAGTCTTCCGCCGTGATCGAGAGCAGGCATGCAGGCTCTCGGGCGGTGTTGCCATCATAGTTAAAAACAATATTGCATCTCGTGAACATAGGCTCAAAACTCGGCTAGAAGCAGTAGCTGCCACACTTATCACGTATAAAACAATCACAATTTGCAGTATTTATATAGAGCCACACTTAAAAATAACACTCCATGATATCGAAGACCTTTTCAGCCAACTGCCAGATCCATGCGCAGTAGTTGGCGATTTTAACGCCCACTCTTCTTTCTGGGGCAGTGAAAAAACTGACACGAGGGGCCAAATTTTAGAAGACTTTATTCTGTGCAATAATATCTGCTTACTTAACACCGGAAAACCCACTTACTGCTCCCCGAGCTCCGGTAAAATGAGTTTTATTGATTTATCTTTCTGCTCATCATCGGTTCTTAGCGATTTTAAATGGGATGTCTTAGATAATCCGCATGGAAGTGATCACCTACCTACAACAATCAGTCTAACATCATCACCATTTATAATTCAAACCAAACCAAGATGTTGGAAGCTGCATTTAGCAGACTGGAAGCTCTTTAAAGAGAAAGCCGACTTGAGAAAACTATTTGCCGAAGATTTTAATGTCGACGAGTTAAATGAAAGATTTACCTCTTGTATTTTAGCCGCCGCACGCCAAGCCATCCCTCAATCATCTGGAGTTGTGAGACAGAACTGTAAAGTGTGGTGGACAAAAGACTGCAGGGAGGCAAAGAAAAAACAAAATAAGGCGTGGAGTATATTTCGCAGGTACCCCACACAAGAAAATCTCCTAATTTTCAAAAAGGCTAGAGCTAAAGCCCGCTATGTGCGTCGTACTGCTGAAAAAGCTTCATGGCAGCATTACATCTCTTCTATAAACAGTCATATAACATCCAAGGATATGTGGGCACAAGTAAATAAATTAAATGGCAAGTACTCCCCGTTTACAGTTCCTCTCCTTACAGACCCAAATACCCAGACAAGCATTCAAGAGCAAGCGGACATTTTAGGTGAACATTTTTTCATGGTATCTAGCTCATCACATTATTCAGAATCATTTTTAAAGTATAAAAGCCAAGCAGAAAGACAGAAATTACCTACTACTGGCAGCGTTCACGAATCATACAACAGTCCCCTTACACTACAAGAAATAAACACAGTTCTCTCTTCCGGCAAACGTACAGCACCAGGCCCAGATGAAATACACTATCAAATGCTAGCCCATCTTTCTGAATCCTCAGTTGAAGCACTCTTAAAATTTTTTAACAAGGTATGGATGTCAGGAGAAATACCGCAGGCCTGGAAGAAAGCCATTATTGTTCCGTTACTGAAACATGGAAAGCCACCAACATCCCCAAGCAGTTATAGGCCCATAGCACTAACGAGTTGTATCGCTAAATCGTTTGAAAGTGTTCTAAATATCAGGCTCATGTTTACACTTGAATCTCGCGAACTTCTCGACACCCGCCAATGTGGATTTAGAAAAGGATGTTCGACAACTGATCATCTTGTGCGCTTGGAAAATACGGTACGAGAAGCGTTTATACGCAGACAACACTGCCTTGCCGTATTTTTTGATTTAGAAAAAGCTTATAACACGACGTGGAGGTATGGAATCCTACGTGACCTGGGAGACCTTGGCATCCGCGGCAGAATGTTAAAATGCTTGAAAGAGTTTTTGTCCGACCGTTCTTTCCAAGTTCGTCTCGGTGCTACTCTGTCAAAACGTTTCACTCAGGAGAATGGTGTCCCTCAGGGGTGCATCTTGAGTACCACGCTGTTTATAGTAAAAATGAACTCCATAGTAAAAATAATCCCAACGACCATCATGCATTCAGTCTATGTCGATGACCTACAAATAGCATGTACATCCTCTAATGTATCAACGTGGGAGAGACAAATTCAATTAACAGTGAATAAACTAGCGACATGGGCAGATAGAAATGGTTTCAGGTTCTCTGCACAGAAATCAATAGCCGTTTTATTCTCACTTAGACGAGGTTTGCAAGTGGACCCTACAGTTTACCTCAATGACATTGCTCTCCCAGTAAAACACGAACATAATTTTCTAGGCATTACTTTCGACAGAAAGCTTACTTTCCTCCCCCACATAAACACCCTTAAAAAGAAAGCCTCCCAATCTTTAAATATACTCAAAGTGCTGTCACGTAAACGCTGGGGAGCCGACAGGACATGCCTTCTGCCGATTTATCGTTCAGTTGTACGTTCGAGCTTGGACTACGGATGCATAGTCTACGGTTCCGCAAGACCCTCATACCTAAAACGACTAGACCCAGTCCACAACCTAGGTCTGCGTCTTTCGACCAGGGCATACAGGACGTCGCCTGTGCGAAGTCTGTATGTAGAAACCAACGAACCATCTCTTGAGGACAGAAGAACCATGCTAACTTGTTCATACATTCTTAAGATCCGTTCGCTACCAACACACCTCTGCTACCCCATAGTAACAAAGTGCCCGTCCAGAACCCTGTTCAACAACAAACCGCAAGCAGTCAGACCCCTCCTCCTCCGCTTCGAACAGATGTGCGAAGAAATAAAAATACTCGATACACTCCCCGACATTGCACAATGCCCTGATCCATTACCCCCTTGGTATAAATTTCCCTGTGTATGCGACCTTACTTTAACACAGTTTGACAAACAACAAACTCCACACGAACACATATTACAAGAATTCCTGACATTAGAGGAAAAATACAAAGACCACAATACATTTTATACCGACGGTTCTAAAACTACCTCATATGTTGGTAGTGGTGTCGTAGAAAACAATCGCCAGAAAACAGTTAGGTTGCCCAATTGTGCATCAGTGTTCACTGCAGAAAGTTATGCCATATCCATAGCTGTGGAAAAAATAATAAAATGCAATATTGAAAAGAGTATAATCTACACTGACTTCCTCAGCTTAATCACAGCATTACACTCTAAAAATGCAACAGAACCTGTAGTGGGAAAAATAATACATTGTATAACATCAGCCGAAACACGAGGTTACAAAATTAAATTCTGCTGGGTACCTAGCCATGTCGGAATCGTAGGTAACGAGACAGCTGACGAATGTGCAGCAGCTGCCCGAAAAGCAAAAATAGAAAAAGTAAATGTACCACGCAAAGATGTTTTGAAATTCATACAAAAAAAGCTCAGGGAAAAATGGCAAGCCTCATGGAAAAATGAAATAAACAACAAACTACACGTCGTGAAACCAGTTGTCGAAGAATGGAAGTCATGCAGTCACCAGAAACGCTTCATGGAGGTAATATTATGTCGCCTTCGAATAGGACACACTCATCTTACTCATAGTTACATTCTCAAAAAAGAAGATGAACCCATATGTGAAGACTGTGGACATGGACTGACGATAAACCACATTTTAATTTCATGTAAAAAACTCGAGAAGCTACGGAAAAAGCATTTCACTCTATTTTACACCAAACAGATACCATTCCATCCATCACTTCTCCTAGGAGAGAATGCAATTGTAGACATTTCATGTGTTTTTAGTTTCTTAGAAGAAACATCCTTCCTGAACAAACTATGATATCTTAACACTTCATTCCTTTTAAAAAAAACCATAATATACCTTGTGCTTGGCGCATGATAGCCTGAGTTGCTTATGCGCCATAAAACACAACAACACACACTTTTTTCAGACGCGGCAGACGAGGCTTTTGGTGGTGGTCTTTGTGAGAGAGCGTAGTAGTCGCAGAAAGTTCAGAAAAAATTACACTGAACGATTCAATGGGGCGCGAAAAACTTAATGAGGTGGCTCCAGAAGAAGTCTTCCTGCTTGAAATGCTCGCTGCAAACATACCGTCTTTGCCAAAAGTAACCAGGCTGCATGTTGTGCCTCTCGCTTGTATTTTAATGTCAACATGGATTCCCAGAGGATCACAACTTGTTAAGAATTGAGGACAGGAGCTCGCCTATATTTTGCATAAATTTTAATCTTCAGAAGTGGTACACATTCTCGACTAACCGACTGAGAAGCGGAACACGCAGCCTTGTTACTTTTGGCAAAGACGGTACATCTCGGTGATGACCTTTTTGCCAATGCGCAACTTCACGGCCCACAGTTCTTTAAGTTTATTCTCCTTGGGAAACGCGTGCAGGCTTACTTTCCCCGACACAGCCCGATTTGAGCATTGTGGTACGCTGCACATGCGATTGCTGCTCATTTGTTTTCCGTACCGGCGCGTCCGAGGCGTCCATTGTAAGCAGGCGGCCAGCCACGCCGGGTATGCTATCACCGGGTTATTGCTTTAGAGGAGGCCCGCGTGGAGCCGCCACCGTCGCTGGAACGACCGAATATTTGTTTTGATTTTGTCTGTTTCCCCAGATGGCATATATATTACAAGGGTGACATCGACATCGCTGAAATACACGTGTTCATTATCAGACTGATTCCCAGAGCAATCAACCGTGGGAGATGCTGAAATATACACTTGGTTGAGTTTTCTCAGGCGGCATCTGGAACTGCCCACCATTTAGCCCCTTGTATGTACTTGGACAATACCAGCGCTGTCTTTCGGAAACCCTCCACTCACCAGCCACCTAAATAAGATGCGGCTTGCCCTACATTGCTCCTGGCCCTTCCATGAGCATGGCGCCAGTCACAACTTCCGCACCAACATCTGGGCCACATGCGCGCTCTTTTATTACTAAATAAAAAAATCTCATTGACAATACATATTTCTGGTTTTGCTTCAATGCATTTTTCCAATTAGTTGCACAAACAACTCTATGCATGTGAATGGGTGCAAGTAACGATTGGCAAAAAGACATGAAACCAATATATAAATCTCGATATTAACATCATGCATGCCAGTAGGTAGGCTTGGCTTACAAATATTACAGTGCCAATGAATTTGATACGCTTAAAATATTTAGAAGCCAGTGAAAAACATCCGATGGCAAACATTACGAAAGCTTACAAATATGGTTGGGTTGACAATATAGAACAGCCAGTCAATAGCAATATATATAAATATCTGTTCGAAACTGGGAAACCAGCATCGTAGGTATGCTGACTAAATTATAAGAAAATCATGGTTCAATTATAGGTCCTACATCTGTTTTTAGCCCGGTTATATATTGGCTCGGGTTGCATTTAGGTCGAATGCCAATAAAGGTACGACATTTGTGCCAGTTTTTGCCAATACTGAGCCGGTGTTGGTCCGCTGCTCTTGCGCTACTTGGGTAGCACAGTTAAG
The DNA here is from genome assembly GCA_023969395.1 of Amblyomma maculatum. Taxonomy (NCBI): domain Eukaryota; kingdom Metazoa; phylum Arthropoda; class Arachnida; order Ixodida; family Ixodidae; genus Amblyomma; species Amblyomma maculatum. The sequence goes on along the minus strand of JAJIZL010024083.1, from coordinate 335,356 downwards.
CACCCCGATATTGGAAATGTGCTGGCAAAATACGGCCCGATGGCGGCACATTGTTGCCAGTATGTTTCTGGTATTGGTCATGCCATTTTAAAGCTGGTTACAACGGGCCAGGTATGCCATTAATATCTGACATTGGTACTATGTCTGAAAACCATCGATAAATATTATCCTGCTATACGTGTGGCTCACCAATATTTCGCATATGCTGGCGTGAGCTTGGCAATATTGTCCATGAGATCGATCGGTCTTCCAACACTTCATATATGTTCGTGTGCATTGGTAAGTATTGGTCGCTTGTTGAGATTGGAATGCGAACATTTGACATACTTTCGTGTATGTTTGCAAATATTGTTTGCTCATTTAAGTAGGACTGCCAACATCTGATATACGTTTATGTATGCTGGCAAATATTGTTCGCTCATTACGATCATGCTGCCAACATGCGGTACATCTTAGCCAAACTGCTAGCAGGCGTTGTTCAATGTTTTCCCCTTAGACTTTCAAGATCTCACGTATTTTGTCATGCATTTCATGACAACACCGTTCTGTTGGGTAAAGATGACTTTTAATAATGAAACCTTCCCTGGACGATCCTAGGTGTTTCAAAATTAGTCTTTACGACATTTAGGTAAACAATAAGCAGCACATTGAACTTGTTCGTGTGTGTAGGTTATGAAACGAGGTGTACACAAATTGCAGAGATAATTCTTCTCTGCCATATTTGACAGCGGTTCATGAAAATTCAGGCAACATTAGCTACCGAGCATTGTATATTATAAAACTACAGGCAGTCGCATCCCAAGTCTACTTCATTCGATTGCAGCCTCAGTGTACGTGCGGTTTTCGAGACATACGCCCTGAACTTTACCATTTTATTCATGTGAATACGCACGCAAGATAGAGATAGTCAATGAAAAACATCTTTGACGTAGTTAGCTTTTAAACCGATCGTCTCTTCTAGTTCGGCATCCAAAAGCGAATAGTAGAGAAATTCCTAGTATGCCAATGGCACACAGTGTCGTGAAACACCTCGCCTCAGCTGAAGCCGTTTAGGCGCTCATCGTGACGTTTGCGCATGAATGCAAGAACTGAAAATTATATATATATATATATATATATATATATATATATATATATATATATATTATACAGAGAGAGAGAGAGCTGAATCTCTGGTAAGACATGCACTCTAGAAATGTTCTACAAATTGAAGCTGCCTAGAAATGTGACTGTCTCCAAGTTGGCAAACTAATAATATGATGCTAAATATTGTATCTGTCCACCTGGCAGCATAGCGTACTTGAGAAACAGCTTTGATGTACTTGTCATTATTTATTGTTAAAAATCTGCAAACTGTGTAGATGACCCAACCCAAACTGTTTTACTGATTGATTTGTATATTTTTTCATGCCGACAAGCTACTGCAGCCTGCATTTGACGACGCACTTTGCAAGAATGGCGCTGGGCTACACAGAGAAAAAATAACAAAATGGACATAGTTTAAAACAGAAGGAAGGATGACAATGGTAAAGCGGCTTTATTAAATATTGAGACAAGCATCATTGCGAACAATCGAAAATTTGTGACAACAAATCAAGTAGAAAATATCCCTATCTCCGAGCTTTATGTAGAAAGAAAACACGTTGGCGTGATTAGCTCGGCCAGTTCGTATCGAACAAGCTCACACGTGACGTCACTATGGTGAATTTTACCAGATTGACATTTCAGCTGCATCTCGTAAAGAGAAGCGACGCCCTGGTTTTCTCTGAGCACATTTGGGTGTGTGCTAACCAGCTTTTCTTTTTTCTTAAGCTTGCAACAAATGCAGATTACAAATATTGCTAGACACCTTAACAAAATGCTGCAGTTGTGTTTCTATTCTTAGGCATCTTTTTTTTTATTGCTCACTGCTTCAGCCAAGAGCGCAGATAATAATAAGCGCATTCACGAGAATCATGTTAGAAATTTATTCTCGTGACTCTTTAGCAGATAAATGTATGTATAATGAAAAGACAAAGTACACTATGCAGTTCCTTAGCCCAATCCTCAATATTAGAGACCTTTAGTATAGCGTACACAGACACACGCACAGGAACAGCTCACGCCAAAAATATCGTGAGGCGCACTGCGCATGCGCTATACGATAGCCGAGACCGAGCTCTTTCGTACGATCAGCCAGCGTACGCGGAAACGAGTTTATCGTGCCCGGCCCTCACGTACGATGGGAAACCAGCGTTGAGAAGATGGTGGCGTTCAGGCCGCCCGCTTCAGAGTCAACTTGTCTTTGTTACCTCGTTTTTGGGCCCACTGCTGCCTGTAAATGGCACACGGGGTCTTCGCTTTGGCTCGTGTAGCATTCAGCTGAAATAATTAGTGAATAATTTGCTCTGTTTTTTATTTTACATGGCGGCAGCACAGTCCCTAAGCCTGACTAGTAGCGTTGTTTTGTTGGCATGGCAACGCCATGAAGCGGATCCCCTTGGCTTGACTTTCGCGTGTGACCGTGAACAGAAGCACTAGTAGATTTTTTCAGTCGCCGCGTGTGCGAAATGGCAGCTTCCGTGATTGCAGCAAAGCGAAAGCCTGCTCCTCGTCGGCGGTTTTTAGCGGCAGACGATTTAGCGTTACTTTGATAAGCCAACGCTGAAAACCCTGAAAACTGCTGCAACAAAGAAACTGCCTAAATTCCCTGTGCGACTTGGCTAGTTTTGACTTGTGAGTAAAAAAACGAAAGCCTGAATGTAATAATTGTTATTTAAAATCTATATGTCGCCACCATAGTTTGCGTTCGCGCTTTCGTACGGCCTACTAAATGCGCCGATGCAACACATGGAGTAACGTTCCAAAATTTGCTGGCGTTTGTCGTGCGAAAGCGTTCCCACGCTATACTAAACGTCTAAAGACTCAAGCCACAGGGAGCCGTGAATGAAGGGCAGATGAGGGTGCTCGTTATAATACATGAAGGAAAGACGCCAACAGTCAGAGAGGCCAAGGAAAGCATCGGGGTTGTACTGTCTTTTTAATTTTTACTTCAGTAATCACATAAATTAGTGATGTAAACTGTTTAGGGGAAATATAAACACAAAGTAGAAAGAAAAACAACGTGCGGATGGTGGGAACCGAACCCACGACCTCTGAATATCGCGTCCGATGCTCTTCCAACTGAGCTACATTGGCCGTGGGTTGGTGTTTGTTGGATTTTTGGACCTTTGATTGTTGATAAGCTGTTTGTGTGATAGCTATTGTTGGGTGATGGCCGTTGTTTGCGTAGTATATTGCCTGTATGATGGCGGTGGCTTTGGCTTCAAAGTTAGATGAGTAATTCGATAGCTTGAGTTTTGTTTCCGTTAGTTGATATTCAGAATTGCTTTTTCTGATCCGGTTCTGGATTGTGAGCCGTTAGTGTATATGTAAAGGTCGGCGGAAGTTGGAATTTGTGTGCTGTAGTTAATTGTGATTAATTTTGCGCTGTGTGCTGTGTGCTGTGTGCTGTAGTTAATTGTGATTAATCAGAGGAGATGATGTCTTCGTGTTGGTGTGACTTGTTGTGTAGAATGCTGTTGAGTGTGTTCTTCCGTTCAATAGTGAGGTGTATGGCGGTATGTTTGAGAGCACTGGGAGGGCCGAATTTAGTACTGTTCTGAATGTTTTTGTTATTTTGCTGAGTGGAATTCTTTAAATTGCTTGTAGTTTTCTGAGAATTATTGAGCCAGGTGTGCACAAAAGTGGGGCGGAATAAACTGTTAGTTTTTCTGTGGCGCTGGTATAGATGTCTCGGAGGTGTGATGGTGTCATACCCCATGTGTGTCCTGTGAATCTAGAAATGTTTGTAGTGATTGTGGAGACTTTTTGTTGTGTGTCATTTAGGTGTGGTAGAAATGCTAGTTTAGAGTCGAATGCTACGCTGTCACCCGTTAGTAATTAGGCGGATTATTAACAATGCACCCTTAACGGTGCGCACACTCCCAGACACCCTTAGAGGGAGTGGGGGTAGCTGTTCCGGTCGCAAAGGAGATGCCCTCGACTTGCGTGGCAAGCTCAGCTGGAATTCAAATACCCTGTAGTGACAGAAGGGGGTGGCCGTTTGGTGCCCAGCTGTCGCCGGTTCAAGCCAGAGTAAGGTTCGGAGTCAGAAGTAACAAACAAGACAATTTATGCACAGCAAGACACGATACAAAGGAATACACAAGAACACTTGAAATGCACAGACGAGAGGTTCACAGAATACAAACGCTAAGCATGCACCTACAGAGGGATTCAGTAACACAGATGCTTTACAACACAAAACAAACACAAGAGAGTCACATAAACAAACAGCAAATTGTTCACCGGGCACTGTAGCAGTCCGACGCCTCGAGAGTCACGATGTGGCCGCCATGCAAGACGAGCGCCGCTCTCTCGCAGGTCCGTGGCCTTGCCATCAGCGGGTGATAACCGGGAGTCCAGCCGAAGCACTAGCGAACACGCCACAATCGCTGACTGAATGACTGACTGACTGAGTACGCAAGTGGCGCGGCATCAATAAATATTGCGCGCCGCGTCTGTCTGTTAACACGCGCCAAAGCTAACGCGCACACACACTTAACTTCGCTGGTTAGAGCGTTCCCTTTTCCTCGAGCCGAGCCGTGCGTCGTCATTGGCTAGGACCCGTAGAAAGTCCTGGAGAGCTCTGGCATATTCCATACTGGTGAATCACCGTCATCATCACCGGGTGATGAAAAAAAGGGTGACGGCGATGCGTAAAAAGCTACGCGCTCTCTCGGGCGGGGAAGGAGGCTTTTCTCGTGGAAACTTCCATGCCGCGCCGCACTGGCCTCGCGCCGCGCCGGCTTAATAAAAATGTGTGCCAATTTCGTGACACTGCCCCTCCCTTAAAGAATACTGTCATACAATATTCGCAACGCCCACGAACATCGCGCGCAATGCATGCGCTCACAAACTACATTGGGGAATGTCCACGTCACGCACATACATTGCGCAAATTTCACAAATTGCAACCACAAATTAGAATGCAGACATCAGAAGTCTCAAGTTCTCAGACTCTGATGACAATTTTTTTCATACATCACTACATGATGTTCACAAACATAGCAGCACACTGTTGTCGGATACACATAGGAATCAAGAACGCAGAAACACACAGCTTTTCAAATGCGAAGAGCACAAACCTAAATTTCCGAGCTTAATTCCAACTTGCGATGAGTGCGTGAAGCGCTTCTGTCCGCCAGGGATTCTACCTTCGCTCTAGGCTCTCGCATTTGAGGTGCTTCCATGTTCCCCAGATCGGGCTACTGCAAATTCCTAAAGGCATGACTGATAGTCACCTTGCAAATCACACAACTAACCTGTACCAATAAATGCCCCTACAACCAGTAGTGCCGATGGATACACGGAAACCTGCGCCAACGCGCACAGACCCACAAAAAGAATCACTGTAGTAGTGCTTTTCCTAGGCACCGGTATTCCCCTTGTGCGAAGATTGAATATCCCCAGAAACGCTCCCATAAACAAGAGAAACACTTGGGCTACCTGCATCATCGACGGCCCAGGCATTCCTGACTTAAATTCCTGTGTCGTCTCTTTCTTTTAGGTTTTCTCCGGAGGTGGCTTCCTTTTGTTTATTCGTTTCTCGGGGCTTTTCCTCCGGCTTCACATGGCCTTGCTTGCTTCGCCTTCTCGTTTTCTTTTTAGGTTCAGTGCAGTACCCAGGCGCGGAACTTCGATCAGTATCCTCGGGAATTGTTGCGCCCTTGATATTGCCCAACACCAAATCGTAGATAGGGCGTTCCATGCAAAGGGCTGTCAGTTTTCCAGGATAATATTGCGTCTGAACTTCAAATTTTGCCTCAGGTAGCAATGAATTGAGCCGTAAATTAGCCTCACAGGGCATGTCTCACCAGTCAGATCATTCTCATGAATCAAACTTCATTTAACAATTACGGCACTGCTACCTGTATCTCGTAGCGCAGAAACTGATTTTCCTCCTATGTTTCCCCTCGAAACCGCCATCCGATTCACCGCAGATCCAGGTTGCGCATGTATTACGACGTTCACCACCCGGATTTTCTTGTCCTTCTTCCGATTAACAAATCTCTCTGCTTCCTCCTCCTCTAGGCCGTGCACCACGCGGACTTTCTTGCCGTTCTTCAGCTCAACAAAGCCATCTGCATCCTGTTCTTCCAGGCGACATTCCGACTCTGACATAGTCCTCGCGCATGCCGCCTGCGGAGCTGCCTTGTCAGCTTCGGGACAAGACATCGCTTTGTGGCCCTTCTGTTTGCATTTTCAACACATGGATGGATTGTTGGTTGTGCGTTTGCGGCAGTTAGGTGCATAATGGCCTAGTTGTCCGCAGAGATAGCACCTCGGGGGTGACTTTACGCTAGGATGTGTCTGCCGGAATTCGGGCTTGCGGGGGGTTCAGAATTTGCATTCTTGCTCAAATTTTCGACTCCTTGGGCTTCCAAATATTGGTCTGCGAGATCCGTCATTTCGTCCAATGTACGCGCTTTTCTTTATTTTAAATAAAGCGACAGACCAGGATGACAGCTGCCCAGGAATTGTTCCTTAATTAGGAGTTCGCGAAGTGCGCCATACTGTAGTTTAATTTTTGAGAGTTCAGTCCAGCGGTCAAAATAATGCCTCAGTCGCGCAACATACTGCGTTGCCGTTTCATCGTCCATAGCTTTTCCAGTCCTGAACTTCTCACGAAACCCATCCGTCGTAAATCTAAACCTTTTAAGTAATGCAGCTTTCACCTTGTTATAGCTGCATGCATCTTCAGGAGGAAGTCTTCCAAATAAACGTAATGCTTCGCCGCTAAGACAAGTGCTCAAGATGGTAGCACATTCACTGTCTGTCCAATTTGCATTTGTGGTGATCCTTTCGAAGCGCAAGAGGAACGCGTCGAGATCGTCTCTTCTCTCGTGGTAATTCGGGATCAATTTACTTGTGTGTATCCGCAAGCTGCTATGTCCTTCACTGGAGCCATGTACTTCAGCAAAACCATTTTTATTCCCTGAACTTTGGAGCTGAAGTTTCATAGTAATTCCTTTTCCCGCTGAAATTCCTCTTCCCGTTCCTTTCGAGACCTCTCTCGTTCGTTTTCTGCTCTCTCTCTCTCTCTTTCCTCTTTTTCTCTCTGGCTAGCCCATTTGCGCAGTTCGGCAACGGACAACCCAATCTGGGCTCAATAAGCTCTTTCAGATTCATATCTGAAGCGCGAACCGTTTGGGTGTAGCCGAAAATCTACTTAGCGAAACTCGCCTAAATGTTTCCGCGCGGCACTACCTCTCGCTATCGCTCTTGCTGCTACACTGTTTACGACCTTTTCATAAACTCTTCCAACTCGTTCTCCATCCTCTGAGCTTGAGTATACCAAACGTCCTGTCGCGGACGCCAGAATAATTGTCACCCGTTAATAACTAGGGCATCATTAACAATGCACCCGTAACGGTGCGCACACTACCAGACACCCTTAGAGTGGGTGGGGGTAGCTGTTTCGGTCGCAAAGGAGATGCCCTCGACTTGCGTGGCAAGCTCAGCCGGAATTCAACTGCCTTGTAGTGAGAGAAAGGGGTGGCCGTTTGGTGCTCAGCTGTCGCCGGTTCAAGCCAGAGTAAGGTTCGGAGTCAGAAGTAACAAACAAAACACACTTTATGCACAGCAAGAGACAATACAAAGGAATACACAAGCATACTTGAAATGCACAGACGAGAGGTTCACAGAATACAAACTCTAAGCATGCAACTACAGAGGGATTCAATAACACAGAGCCTTTAAAACACAAAACAAACACGAGAGAGTCACATAAACAAACACAAAATTGTTCACCGGGCACTGTTGCAGTCCGACGCCTCGAGAGTCACGATGTGGCCGCCATGCATAGCGCCGCTCCCTCGCAGGTCCGTGGGCTTGCCAGCAGCGGTTGATCCCCGGGAGACCAGCCGAAGCACTAGCAAACACGGCGCAATCGCTGACTGACTGACTGGCTGATTGACTACGCAAGTGGCGCGGCCTGAATAAATATTGCGCGCCGCGTCTGTCTGTTAACACGCGCCAAAGCTATCGCGCACATACACTTAGCTTCGCTGGTTAGAGCGCTCCCTTTTCCTCACCTCGAGCCGCGCGTCGACATTGGCTAGGACCCGTACAAAATTTTGGAGAGCCCTGGCATATTCCAGACTGGTGAATCACCGTCATCGCCGGGTGATGAGAAAGAGGGTGACGGCGACGCGTACGAAGCTACGCGTTCTCTCGTGCGGGGAAGGAGGCTTTTCTCGTGGAAACTTCCATGCGGCGCCGCACGGGCATCGCGCCGCGCCGGCTTGATAAAAATGTGCGCCGATTTCAGGACATACGCCTAGTATTTTAAGAGTTGTTTTGTGTGCTAGTGTTTGCCCGTCGAATTTAATTTTTGGTGGTCTGGTTTGATATTTGTGGCCAATTATTAGGAATTTGCTCTTTTTTGAGGGCTGAATTGGATTTGTTTTGTGTCTGCCCAGCGTTGAAAGAACGTGTGCGACTCGTTGTTCTAGTGCTGTTCTTGTATGTTCGTGTATTGTGATTGTTATGTCGTCTACAAATGCTTTTATTTGTTTGTGTGGTGGTAGTGTGGTGTTGAGTAGGTCTGTGATTGTTATGTTCCATAGTAGTGGGGTGAAGGGGGATCCTTGTGGGATTTTGTGTATGGTGTTTGTGATGCCTGTGGAAAATGAAATTGATCTATCTGTTAGTGTTTCGGCTACAATTTTGTTGAGATTAGGCGGGCAGTTATTTTGTTGGAGGAATTTAGTTACGTGAGATTTTTGAATGTGATTGAAAGCATTTTTGATGTCCAGGGAGATAATGATCGTGGTGTAGTTTTTGGATTTGTTTTCTTTGATGTTGTTAAGGAGAGATGGCAGCACGAGTGTTGCAGAAACGTTGTGTGATCCAAATTGGGTAGACGGGAAGATGGTTTTTGTGTAAACAAAGCGGTAAATATGGTTTTTGAGGAGGGTTTCAAGAGTGTTTACAAGTATGGAGTTTAGTGCGATTGGTCTAAATTGATTTGGTGTTGAGGTTTTATGCCAGAATTCTTTTTTTGGGATTAGTATTACCTTAGATTATTTCCGATGAGTTGGGAAGTGTCCTAATGTGAGGCATGCATTGAAGATGTTAATGAAGAGTTGTTTGTGGTGGTCATATAGCGATTGGATAAATGGTGTTATTAAGTTGTCTGGACCTGGCGCTATATGCTTCTTAAGTTCGTTAATGGTGTTCTGTGAATGGTGTCATTTTGGATGGTTGTGTGCATGTCTGTTGCGTGCTGTGAGGGTTGTGGTGATTGTTTTGTTGTACCTGGGCTTGTTGTCCGTGGTGTTGAGAAGAGTGATTCGAGAATAAGGACTACTGATTCTTCTAGTGATTTTTGTTTCTGTGCCGTCGGGTTTCATGATTGATGGAATGTTGTCTTGTTTTTTTTTTTATTTTGTTGACCGCTATTTTGTAATGAAGTGTAAATGGGTTTTTAGACACTTTGCTGCAGTATTCTTCCCAGGATTTGTTTTTGGTGTTGGAGATGTTCTGCTAATATGGTTTGAGCGATGTATTTTGTTTTGAATTCTTCTCTAAGTGTGTCTGGAGTGTTTTGGTATCGTCTTCGCATTGCCCTTACTTTGTTCCTTTCGATTTAAAGTTTTGGTGTCCACCAGAGGTTTGGGGTGTGTTTGTTGTTCACTGTTTTTTCGAATTGTTTGGTTATTTTTTTAGTTTTGTAAAGGTGATTGATTATGTGTTCGAGTCGTGTAATTGTTGTGATTGGGGTGTTGGCAGTCTCCCTCAGCCATGTGTCGTCTTTAAGGGTTTGGAGTATTGTGTGTGCCGTTTTGCATGAGTCTTTTTTAAGGCGATTGCTTGCCCTTAAATAGCTCTAATAGTATGTATTTATGGTCACTGGAGTTTTCGTAATTGAGGAGCTCCGAATTCTTTATGTGGGTTTGTGTGCTTGGTCTTGTTGCAGTTATATCGATCCAGCTGCGTCCATTGGATATTTCAAATGTGGAGGGGGGGGGGGGGGGCTATAGGGTTGGTTGAGGATTGTGAAATTTATTGTATTAAAAATTCAATTCGTCTCCCCTCTTTCATCACTAATTGGACCTCCCCATGCTGGGTTTCTTTAGTTGAAGTCGCCTGCTATGACTGTGTGTTCGTTGTGTGGGATGAGTTGTTCAAGTAGTAAGATGCGTTTTTCAGTATATTTTGGTGGGGCGTAGATATTTATCAGTAGGAGTTGTTTTTCGTGCCATGTAATTCTTGAAGCTATTAGTGTTTTTGTAACATTATTTGGGATGACCTGAATACTTTTATTGTTTTTGGTGATTGGTCGAATGCGATAATTGTGTCTTTCAGAGTGAATGACGTGATCTTGTTGTTGTGATAGTACGGTTCCTGGATGAGTGAGATGTCGTGAAAGTTGTTTTTGGTATACGTGTAGTAATTCTTTTGAGGCGTGTGCCAGATTTGCTTGTATTATTTTCAGAGCTTTGTGTTAAGTGTGTGTTTTGGTCTATGATAGTGGTAGAGTGTTGTGTGTGTGTGTTAGGTTGTGGGGAAGAGCCCAGGTTAATGGCCATGGTTCAGCTCGTGTTTGTTCTTGGCTTACTGCCAGAAGGCTTCTTGGTTTGCGTGAAGTTGTCGGAGGGTGGGGCAGGTTCTGCTGCCCATGAGGTGCTCAGCGTCATTGCAAACAGAGACCGCGCACGCTCTGCACCTGGCTGTGTCGCTGCGGCACTTGTCTCTGTGGTGGCGCTTCGCACATATGGTGCATGCGCGGTCTCTGTTGCGGCAGTGCTTTACTACGTGTCCGTAGGTCGCGCACTGCTTGCAAAGTGGGGTGTTATGATTTAAGTATAAGGGGAAAGAGGTCCATCTCACCCTAACTAGATGGATCTCCTTCCGGTGGTGATATGTGTTACGCTAGTGGCCAGGATGACGACCCTTCTTCCATTGGGATTGATGTACTCCGCAGTGATCCGGAAGTCGTCCTCGTCTGTGAAGAGGCGGTGTGTCTTTTCAGCGCTGGGATGATTTCTTCCCTCTCCATCTGCTTGGGGAGGCCGACTATCTGAAACGTTGGCCCCCTTAGGGCTAGTTGGTGTGTTATCAGCTCGTGAGCTCTGAGGTCGTTCTCAAGAGCAGCCTTGAGACTCTTAATCCCATCTTTGCTGGTGGAGCTGACCACCACCCTCTCACTGCTGACCCGCATTTCCCCGTCTGTTAATCTGTATTCAGCTGGAACATAGGTTTTTTGCAGGAATGTGGCATAGTTGTTGGCTTTGAGCCATTGGGCGATTGAGCCTTTATGACTAGGGTATTAGTCTAGGGGGGGGGGGGGGGGCCTTTTGTTGGACCTTTGGACTCTTCATTGCCTGAAGGGCTGTGGGTGGGGGGGGGGGGGGAGGAGCCTTGATCTCCCTGAGGGCCCTCAGGGAGCCCGTGAGCTCCACGTTTTTTAGTGTGGCCGCAATGAGAGCAGTTTTTACGTTTGTAAATGCCGCCTCGAGGAGTTTGTTTGCCAGGGTTGTGGAAAGGCCGTTTCACCGGCCTCCTGCGATGGCCTACATAAACTCGAGATCATTCCTCTGGAGGATGATGGCTGTTTCATCTTTTTCTTCTGTTGCACCTGCCCCCTCCTCTTTGCCTGCTGTCTGTGCTGGAATGTTGTCCCATGTGGGAGGGCTGTTTGCCATCTTGTCTTCATCCTCGGACTGGTCCGAGTTTTGCTTTGAGCTCGATGAGCTGTCGGAGGTGTTCAGAGGGTTGTTTCCTTTGTTGGCTTTTGGTTTACACTGTGCCTGGCTGCCGGTGCGTGCCGGTGTGCGAGTCATCTCCGAGGGACGATTTTTTGCTTTGGAGCCCTTTTTTTGAGGACTGTGTAATGGGACGTGTCCTTCTGCATTTCTGTTTACTATTGTGTGCTTTCATCAGGGTGATAAATTAGAATAGTTAAAAATACGTGCAGTTTCGTATGTAGTAATCTGTATTTGAACTTGGTAAAGTGGGATGATGGACTCCGAGGTACCAAACTGCATTAGGACAGTAAGTTGTATTTTACGAGGGAAAAAAAAAGATAGCTTATTAGGTGATAATCTGTATAAAAAATTGGTGAGAATAGTTAGAAGTAAAAAGTGTGAGAGGGTTGAGGTGTAACGAAAAAGCTCAAGTGTGGGGAAGTTAGATGATTCCGGAGCTCAGGCCGGTCCCAGAGTTGAAAATCCAAAGTCCAAATTTAAGATTTTGAGTAAAATGTTGGAAATCAAGTTTAAGTGGACGGAATGTGTTGTTTCTGGGTGTTGTTTAGGTCGGCGAAATAGAGGACAATCTTTCTGGTTTGAGAGATTTAAGGGTTATTCTAATAACATCGGTTCGAAGGTGTTGGTTTTGTAGTTAAGTCCAAAACTGAAAATTTTGGTTTAAATGGTGTAGTTTTAGATTGCCGGGGGGGGGGGGAGATTTGTGCGAATTTATGCTGTTTTGTTAGGGAAGAGTTGTACTTTACGGATAAGGGATTCTGGATACTGTATAATTATTAGTTTAAAAGTTAGTTAAGCACGTGGGGGAAAACGACGAAGGAATTTAAGGTTTTCCGTTAATATCTTCTTATTTACTTAAGTGAAAGGGTTACTGTGGGTGTGGTTTGAAAGAGAATGAGGAGCGGAATATCTTGGTGGTGTTATTTATCGGGAGGTGCCAATAGAAGGATAGTTGTTTGAATTTGGTTTCCTTAATGGGTGTTACAATTAATGGCCTAAGTGTGTTGCGCTTGTTTGTCAGCGTTGGGCTCGTAGCAGATTTGGAGAGGGGACCCTAGCGCTTATGTCGCTGTGTTTAAGTCCTGGGTGTTAACTGCTAGGAGCGGCGGGTCACCATGGAGCGGAGCGGAGCGAAGCGAAGTGCCACCATAGACAGTTGCCCTTTAAGGCTCATGAGATCTCGGTGGCCCTTTCCTTCATATTGTTACGTTGAAACTCGATGTATTTGCAGTATATTTACAGCACAGATTGAACTGGCATAGCAACGAGCAGCAACACAGAATCAGCTCCACGTCTTCATCACCTTGTCCCTTCCGCGAGGCAAAAGGACTCACTTCGTCGTCGTCATCGCGTAACATGACCCGCCGGCGGTGTAAGCGTCGTCCCGGCGCTAAACTGGCAAAGAAGGCCGGAATTCGTATGGCTTCAGGCGCGAAACATGGACAATGTCAGTAGTGGGGCGAGAGGAGAAGGACGCGGGTACAAGAGGGGCAAGTCCATACGTCCCATCAGTGACTTGGCGCAGCACCCGATAAGGGCCACTATAGATGGACAAAAGTTTCTCCGAGAGACCAATGCGGAGTGCAGGAGACCACAAAAGAACCAAGGACCCAGGGTCATAGGTTACGTGGTGATGTCGCCTATCATAGGCAGACTTCTGAGAAGTCTGAGAGGCGAGGAGCCGACTACGGGCTACTTGACGCACTTCAGTGGCTTGCGCAATGTCGTCATGTGCGTAGGTAGTTATCGGGCGGCCAGCAGGCGGAACCAGCGTGTCCAAAGGTAAAGCGGGGTGCCTGGCAAAGAGCAGGAAGCAGGGTGAATAACCCGTCATGTCGGGCTTAGAAGAGTTGTAAGCAAAGGTCACATATGGCAGCGCTAGGTCCCAGTCGTGGTGATCAGGGGATACATACATAGATAGATAACATGTCCGCAAGTGTACGGTTGAAGTGCTCGGTAAGACCGTTGGTTTGAGGATGGTACGCGGTTGCGAGCTTATGCTTCGTAGAACATGAACGCAGGATGTCTTCAACAACTCGGGACAAAAAGTAGCGACCGCAGTCGGTGATTAATTGACGAGGAGCGCCGTGATGGAGAATGACGCTGTGTAAAAGAAAGTCAGCAACATCCGTAGCGCAACTCATGGGTAAAGCTCGGGTGATGGCATATGGTGTTGCATAATCGGTTGCCACTGCGATCCATTTGTAACCCGACCGTGACGTTAGGGAGGGGCCAAGAAGGTCAAGCACAACACGATAAAATGGTTTCAAGGGCACGTCAATAAATTGGAGAAGGCCGGCTTGTCACCGCGATGGTTTTTTCATCCGCTGACACGTGTCGCAGGCTGCAATGTTGTGCCGGATGCTGCGGTATAGTCCCGGCCAAAAAAACGACGCCATACCGGATCGTAAGTGCAAGACACACCGAGATGGCCAGCTGTGGGCAGGTCGTGGAGTTCTTCAATAACGGAGCAGCGGAGCTTTTTCAGAATCACTAACATGAGGGGAGAACCGTCATTATGAAAGTTACGGCGGTAGAGGATGCTATCCTGTACAACAAAATGCTGCAGACAACAATCTGTTCTTCCAGATGCCAGGCCTTCAATGATGGCTCTTAAAGATGGGTCGTTGCGTTGTTCCCCTGCTATATCGGCGAGATAGGAGAGGGCGAATACACAGGGAATCGCCTCTGCGTCACCGAGATCAGGGGGCTCTACAGGATAGCGAGACAAAAAATTGGCATCTTCATGAAGGCGCCCCGACTTGTAAACGACGTTGTAGGAGTATTCTTGAAGGCGCAAAGCCCAGTGACCAAGACGGCCAGAAGGATCTCAAGGAGATGACAACCAGCAAAGCGCGTGGTGGTCAGTGACAACTGAGATAGAATGGCCGAATAAGTAAGGTCGGAATTTAGCGACAGCCCATACAAGGGCAAGGCACTCGCGCTCAGTAATCGAATAATTGCGTTCCGCGTTGGAGAGAAGGCGGCTAGCATATGCGATGACGCGGTCGTTGCCATGTTGGCGTTGAGCCAGCATAGCACCGATCCCATATCCGCAGGCGTCTGTTCGAACTTCAGTGGAAGCTGAAGGATCGAAATGAGCCAAGACGGGGGAGATGTCAGCAACCTCATAAGCGTTTATGCGTTGAAAACGCACTTTGCTGGTAAGGACCCTAGGTGAAAGCGGGGTCTTTTTTATGTAGGTTTGGTGAGAGGACGAGCGATACGGGCTGTCTGATAAAGCGGCGAAAGACCGACAAAACTGCGCACATCCTTCGAAGACTGGGGACGTGGAAAGTCTTTAACGGCTTGAATTTAAGCCAGATCAGGTCGTACTTTAGAGGCGTCAACCATGTGTCCAAGAATGGTGAGTTGGCTGCGACCAAACTGGCATTTCGATGAACTGAGCTGGAGGCCGGCTGTACGGAATACATTGAGTATACTGATAAGGCATTCAAGGTGCGAAAAAAATGTCGGCTAGAAAACGACGACATCGTCGAGGTAGTACAGGCAGGTTGTCCATTTAAATCCGCGAAGAAGGGAGTCCATCATTCATTCAAAGGTCGCCAGTGCATTGCAGAGACCAAACGGCATGACTTTAAAGTGGTACAAGTCTTCCGGTGTGAAAAAGGCTGTTTTTTCCCGGTCCTGCTCGTCAGCAGCGATCTGCCAATAACCGGACGATAAATCGATGAAAGAAAAGTATTTAGCTCCATGGAGGCAATCTAGGGCATCATCGATTCTGTGAAGAGGGTACACATCTTTTTTAGTGATACTGTTAAGATGACGATAATCGACGCAAAAGCGCCAGCTGCCGTCTTGTTTTTTAACCAGAGCGAGTGGGGACGCCCACGGGCTCGTCGAGGACTCGATATCTTGCGCGAGCATCGTGTCAACCTCCTTTTGGATTACGTGGCGTTCAGCACCGGATACGCGATAAGGACGGCGATGAATAGGAGCAGCGTCTCCGGTGTATATGCGATGTTGCACAACAGCAGTTTGAGAAAATGGCCGCTGATTAAAATCAAAATTGTCTCTGAAAAAATGCCAGCAGACGCCAGTGTGCATGAGCTTGTGGAGGAGAAAGGTCCGGAGCGATCATCTTGGCGTAGTATTGGAGATTGGAATCTTCAGATAAACAGCAGTCAGAGGAGGGCGGTAAACCGGTGGTCACAGCAGAGAGGTCACATTCATTTACAGCACACAGAGTGGCGAGCGAGATGCATTGCGGGAGGGGCTGGATTTGCGACGCAAAATTCAGAACAGGGAGGCATGTTTGGTTCGCGGTCACTGTGACGATGGTATGAGCAAGGGCAACGCGTCGGGTTAAGGGAGCATCAAGGGTTGGGGTAACGACAGAGTGTCCATCGGGAATAGAAGGCACAGAGCAGAAAGTAACATAAGTTGCGGCTTCAGGTGGCAGGCGGAAAGTCGACACTACAAAGGCGGTGCAGATCAGGAGAGGGTGGGTCGAAAGGAGAGGGGAGGTCAAGTTCAACGACGCTTGTAGCACAGTCTAGGATGGCTGCATGGTCAGAAAGTCGAGGCCAATAATGATCTGAGGAAAATGCTGCAGAACTGCGAAGAGGACGGTAGTATGGCGGCCAGAAATCGTGATGATGTTGCTTGATGTTGCTCCATCTGCAACACGCACAACCTGTATAGGGGCCGGGTCAGCGCTTTTCGCAAGCGAGAACGGAGTTGTGGGCTCATGACAAAAACTTGCCCACCGGTATCAATGAGGGCTTGAACGGCTGTGCCATCCACGAGCACGATGAGCAAATTACGGCGCGCACGAAAAGTTGAGATCGTGGTCCCTACTGCAGCATCACCTCTAGACGCTGCAGCGCCTAGGCTTCCGTCGGAGAGCGGCCATATGGACTGGGAGATGAAAAGCGACCGCGTTGGGGCGAACGGAACTGACGGCGGTGGGAGGAGGGTGATCGGTTGAGGCGTGAAGACTCTGTATCAACGGCTGTGCTTGAAGGGTCGGGACGAGGTGAGAAGGGACGAGAGTGTTCATCGTAGATAGAGGAGGGTGGCAAGCGGGATCTTTGTGGCTGGAGCCAACGATTTCGGCAATAACAGGCGATATGGCTAACGCAGGAGCAAGTAAAACAAATAGGTCGGTTATCGGATGTGCGCCATTCGTCTAGATTACGTCGACGCTGAGCAACATAGGCAGGTCGGCCAGAATAAAGGTTGCGAACGTCGGGGTTATAAGCAAATCGGCCAGGATAAGGTCGACCACAATACAGTAGGGAACATCGGCGACAGGGATCGGGCTGACGGCAGCAACGGAGTTGAGTCCCAAGGTAGCGAGCTCTTGGCGGACAACAGCCTGAATTAGGGGAACGTCCGGGTGGTGGCCGTCGGTCAAATATGGCGGCAAGGTAGCGGGAGCGATGGCCTCGAGTTCCCGGCGGGCGATACGGGTTACATTTTCGGTCGACGTTGGCTGGTGTTTGGACGGCAAATCTTGAAGCGAAGAAGTTGGAGCAGTATTTGGAAGGCGGGGCAAATGAGTGGGCTATGCGACGGCTTTTGGCGTCTTCAAAACGGCGGCATTCTTTGATGATGACATCAACTGTGTTGCAGTCTTTATACACAAGCAGGTTGAATGCATAGTCAGAGATGCCCTTCACGATATGACCAACTTTGGCGGACTCCGACATGTTGTGAACTACTTTGTGGCAAAGGGCGTGGACGTCCTGGATGTAGGCCATGTATGATTCGGTAGCTGTCTGGAGGCTGGTATCGAGGGTTCGCTGTGCGGTATGCTCTCGACCAAGGTGCTTTCCAAAGAGTTCGCGAAGCTTCTCTTTGCACGTATCCCTACTGGTCATCTGGTCTTCATGAGTCTCGTACCAGGCGAGCGCAGTGCCCTCGAGGTAAAAAAAAACATTCACTAGCATGAGGGTGGGACCCCAGCGATTATAGGTGCTGACGTTCGTACTTGCGTATCCATTCGTCCACGTCCGTAGTGCCGGTGCCAGTCAAACTGCCAGGATCGCGCGGGTGGGTTAGGATGACCGATGGCAAGGCCCCCGTTGGTGTGGGGACGGTATCTTGAAGCATCTTTTAGCAGGAAAGCAGGCGACCGCTGCGGAGTTCCGTCGCGCGGAGGCTGACGCCGATATCAATGGCCACACCTTCACCAAGATGCTACGTGGAAACTCTACGTATTTGCAGTATATTTACAGCACAGCTTGAACTGGCATAGCAGCGAGCAGCAACACAGAATCAGTCCCACTTCTTCATCACCTTGTCATCTTCTATCTTGAATATATGGCACATACCCACGAAAGGGGATTGGCCAGGGTTCAGTGTGGACTGCCAAATGTCCTACACAAACTGAATTAGTGCATTAAAGTAATTGTCAAGTAAAGAAAAACAAAACATTCAAGATCAAAAAATTGATTGAAATGAAAAATACGAAGCAAAAATTTCAAAGTTTGTAAATTTGGAATACAATTAGCAAGGGAATCTGTCCGTAGCTGTGATGTAGTTATGTAAGCACTGAAAAATTTGAGGCAACGCAAATCCTTTCGCGCTCGCACCGAAGGAGATTAGAAGGTGGACCGACAACGTAAATACCAAGCGTGCAATTGGAATTTTTAAATGCACCCTCCTCCGATGTGAAACCCTTTGGTAAGCGAGAATGAAGTGATCAATATTTTCAATCTCACCGCAAGCCTCACAAAGGTTTGTAGTGCTGATCCCGCATCTACATAAAGGTTTAGGCAAGGAATCCTGCATCTCATGAGTCATCGTTGCCTCACACTGCCGTGATTTACATGAACGAACTTTCCATGAGTATATGAGATGCTGGTATTCGGCTGTAGTCCCTTCCGCGAGGCAAGAGAACACACTTCGTCGTCGTCATTGCGTAACAATATAACTGTATTGCTGAGTGAGGATGACGTATAAAAAAACAGCCGTGCAATCGTTCATATATGACGCTTGAATTTACTACAACGCTAAAGCCAGCCTGCATCACGAATGGAATCACACCAAGTTAGTAGCCAGCGATTATATCGGTTGAGCCGTTGAGCAATGCAAATGAATGAAAAGTATTGAATCACTAGTGGCTCTGAAGCAATAGCAGCTGGCCCTCTACAGAGGCAGAGCAGCAGTATGTTTGTCCTTGAATTTTCGTGCGGGAAACGTTTGTGTATGACTACAATACATTATGATGACCAGGCAGTTGAAAGCTTCTACGAAGATGTAGAATCGGCAATGCGAAAAGACGCAGTATACTGCACTAATGGGCTACTTCAATGCCAAGGTGGGGGAAAAGCAGGCAGGAGACCAGGCAGTAGGTGACTATAGCATTGGTTCTAGGAATAGCAGGGGAGAGTTACTAGTAGAGCTTGCAGAGCGCAATAACTTAAGAATCATGAATACCTTCTTCAGTACACGGAAGAACCGGAAATGGATAGGGAAAAGTCCTAACGGGGAGACTAAAAGTGGACTTGACTTCATAATGTGTTCAACCCCCGCCATTATGCAAGATGTAGAGGTAATCGGGAAAGTGCGATGCAGTGACCACAGGATGGTGAGGTCCCGAATTAGCCTAAATCTGAAGAAGGAACGCAACAAATTAGTAAGAAAGACACCCATCAACGAATTAGCGGTGAGGGGGAGGGCAGAGGAGTTCAGGATCTCGCTACAGAATAGATATTCAGCTCTACACGAGGATGGCGACATTACCCTAGAAGCAATGAACCACAATTTCAGAGATATCATTACTGACTGTGCGGTAGAAGTAGGCGGTGGGATAGTTAGAGACGATACGGGTATGCTGTATAAGGAGACTAAATATTTGATTAAGAAACGCCAGAGTATGAAAGCTTCCAATCCAACAGACCAGATTGAGTTGGCCGAGATATCAAAGCTAATCAATAAGCGCAAGATGGCCGATATAAGGAAGTATAACATGGAGAAAATTGAGCATGCTGTAAAGAACGAGGGGAGCCTTAAAGCGGTAAAGAAGAAATTGGGCGTAGGCAAAAACCAGATGTATGCGATAAGGGACAAGGAGGGCAACGTCATCACGAATATGGACACGATAGTCAAAGTAGCCGAGGATTTCTATACAGATCTCTGCAGTAGCCAAAGTAGTCAGGACCGTAAGGAGATTGGCGGTAGGAAAAAACTGTCAGACGTTCCACCAGTTACGAAGGACGAGGTCAAGAAAGCATTAGAAACTATGAAAAGGGGGAAATGAGCTGGAGAGGATCAGATGACTACAGATTTGCTGAAGGACGGGGTGGGATATCGTATTAGAAAAGCTGGCCACCCTGTATACGCAGTTCCTGGTGTCTTCGACGGTACCGGAACCATAGAAGAATGCAAACATTATCCTCATTCAAAATAAAGGGGACTTTAAGGACCTTAAAAATTACAGACCAATCAGCTTACTGTCTGTTACGTATAAGGTATTTACTAAGGTAATCGCTATTAGAATCAGGACAACCTTAGACTGCAATGAAGCAAAGGATCAAGCAGGTTTTCGGAAATGGTACTCTACTATCGATCATATCCATACCATCAATTAGGTGATAGAAAAATGCTTGGAAAATCAAAAGCCCCTATACATAGCATTCATTGATTACAAACAAGCATTTGACTCAGTTGAAACCTCGGTGGTGATGCAGGCATTGCGAAATCAGGGGGTAGACGAGCCGTACGTGAAAGTGCTGGAAGATTATATAGTGGCTGCACAGCAACCATAGTTCTGCATAAAGAAAGTAACAAAATTCCCAGAAAAAAAGGTGTTAGGCAAGGAGACACAATCTCCCCAGTACTATTAACAGCTTGCTTAGAGGAAGTATTCAGAGACTTGGAATGGGAGCAGTTAGGGATAAGGGTAGATGGAGAATACCTCAGTAATCTGCGATTTGCTGATGACTTGCCTTGCTAAGCAACTCGGGGGATGAATTGCAAATAATGATTGGTGACCTAGACAGGAAAAGTAGAAAGGTAGGCTTGAAAATCAATATGCAGAAGACTAAGGTAATGTTCAACAGCCTCAGGAAGGAACAGCAGTTTACATTAGATAGCGAAATACTGGAAGTAGTAGGCGAATATGTCTACTTAGGACAGGTAGTAACCGCAGATCCGGACCATGAAAAGGAAATAACAATAAGAATAAGATTGGGATGGAGCGCATTTGGCAAGCACTCGCAAATTATGACTAGCAGCTTACCGGTATCGCTAAAGAGGAAGGTATATAACAGTTTCATCTTACCTGTACTCACCTATGTGGCTGAAACGCGGAGGCTAACGAAGAGAGTTCTACTTAAGTTGAGGACAACCCAGAGGGCTATGGAACAAAAAATGGTGGGGGTAACATTAAGAGATAGGAAGCGTGCAGAGTGGGTCAGATAAATACCTCAGGTTACCGACATTCTAGTGGAAATTAAGAAGAAGAAATGGGCATGGGCAGGACATGTAGTGCGAAGAGAGGATACCCGATGGTCGCTTAGGGTAACAAACTGGATTTCAAGGGAAGGAAAGCGTAGCAGGGGGCGGCAGAAAGTTAGCTGGGCGGATGAGGTAAAAAAATTCGGAGGAGTCAAGTGGATGCAGCTAGCACAGAACCGGGTTAAGTGGAGAAATATGGGAGAGGCCTTTGCCCTGCAGTGGGTATAGTCAGGCTGATGGTGATGATGATAATACATTTGTTTTTGTCCTGAGCAGCTGCCACAATCGCCGCGACCATTTTATGGGCAGGCCGAATGAATGCCGATAAGTATCTTGGAGTGGAATTACGACCCGAACAACCAAGACATCCGCCGGTACATCATGAGGCGAATTTACATGATTCTTTTCGGGGCCGTCCTGTTGTACACTCCAACTCACTGTATCTGACCGGGGTGTTCAGCGTCATCTCGCTTGTGCAGCGCTGTGTCTCTGTGTGCTTCGTCTTCCTCATAACGGGGAGCATTTGCGCTGACATCAACCGGCATGTCCCCCCTCCCTATCAGGCGCAAATCCAGTGGCGTTGATATGTCTGCCTGGTGCTCCCCGAAAGTTCTTGCCAGCATCAAGGGCGGCGCGACGACAACGGGAGCAGTTTACATCCAGGACCTCCCGCTTCGACGTAAAAGCACACCGGCGTGGTGCCGTCATTTGTTAACCGCTCGACTGCCGCAGACATGAACCCCCGACGACAACCGAGAAGTTGCGGCACGACTACCAAGATGTGGATCATCCCGTTCCATAAACTGCATCCTGACGTGAAAGTGCTCCGTACTACTCACGCAGGCCAGTTTTGGTGCTCTCAAGAAAAATTTAAAGGTCACTAAAAGAATCTCATCGACCAAGCAAAGTCTACTCTTGAGCTTCGATCGTGCACCCTTGTAGTTGTCTGCGCATCGCAGCTCAGCTGACCTATCGAAAGCAAAAGTGATGTTATCCGATGTCGTCTTGATGTAGCTCTATACCAAGAACACTTAACCCCTTGTAATCCGAAGGACGGAGGATAAGCCGCCAGGGATCTCTTCGTCCAAATATACCGCCGAATAAGACGAAGCGCGAGATCAATGTGCCCGTATCCTTTGTAACATGCTGAGGGTAGTAGTTGTGCTGCAAAAAAAAAAAAAAAACAAAGGTGCACGCGTGACCAAAAGTGCTCAAGATATGGCCATGGGTGAAGAGGAACCGGCTGGGAGGTGGGCTGAACTACTTGGCAGATTTTGCATCTTTGCAAGTAGTGTTCAATTGCCGAGTCTATCCCGGGCCACCAGACAAACCTCGGGAGCATTTTCATGCGGCTGGCACCTGGGTGCTCATCGTGTAGCATAGTTAGCACGCGTTCCCTCAGCTGTTCTGGGATTACAACTCTCATACCCCCCGTCACGCAACAATGTGGCAGCGCTAACTCGTTACAGCGAACATAGTATGCTTTCAAATCGTCTGCATGCCATCTTGGCTACAATCAATGTAAAGTCTGCCAACCGGCTCAGTGTTTTCACTTTGAGGCCCTGGGAATCTCTTCAGCTGTAGGGTGTCTCTTCTTTCACGGTTACCGGCTGGGGTAATCTTGACAAGGCATCTGCCACTTCTGCATTATTTCCCTTCCTAAACTTCAGTTTGTACATGTAAGCTTCAAGTATTACAGTCCAGCGCGGCATACGTGCAGCAGCCAGAGTCGGAATGCGTCTATCATGCTTTAAAATACCAACCAGTAGCTGGTGTATATCTGTGTATATGGTGACTTCGTGGCTGTACAGGTATCTATAAAATTTCTTTCCGAAAATTAAGGCCAAAGACTCGCGCTCACACTGGCCATCCTTTTTCGCTGCTACTGTTACCGTACGTGACGCAAATGCGATTGGCTTCTTGTCACCATCAGCTATTTTGTGAAAAATAACCGCTCCTAAGGCATATCCTGATGCATCTCAAAGCATTGCGAGTGGTTTCTTGACGTCATGGAATGCCAACACATATGCTGCTGGTCAGCAGTGTTTTCGTATCCAAAAACGCATCGCTGCATTTTTCGACCACGGCCATATCTCACCTTTCTTCAAAAGCCGATAAAGCGGGTCTTCGGGCAAGTAGAGAAGAAAGAAGACGGGGAGAAAGACGCGCGCCGCAACAGCCGTCGTTCACCGCCGAAGCGGTGGCGGGTGCAATGACGGCCCACAACAAATAAAAATTCGGTGTCTGGCTATCTCCCGCCGCAAACGGCGTTGACCTACCGTCCCAGCCCCGTAGGGCCAGGAACAGCCACCCTTCACCACCTCTGCTATAGTTGAGGCGTTCTTCAGAAATTTAGAATAAAAATTTCACATGCCTAAATACGCTTCAGCTCTGTCATGTTGGTCGGCTCCGGTGCTTCCAAGATTGTCGTTTTCTTTGCGTCCGTATTGTAAATACCTTCTTCAGTTAACCTGTGGCCCAAGTACGGGGCTGACTTATTAAAGAAGCTTCATTTAGGCAGATTGAGTGTGATACGTTAACTAAAGCGCTGTAAGACACGCTCCAGTTTCTTTTGGCTGTCTGCTATATCCGTCCCAGTCACGATCACGTCATCGATGTAACGTCATACATGCGGGATGCTGGGAAGCGCTTCGCCCATCATGGAGTGGAATATTGCCGCTGCACTCGCCACACTGTAAGGTAGGCGGTGAAACTCAAACAACCTCAGACTACTGTTCACTGTCAAAAATGGTCGAAACTCTGTAGTAAGCGCCAATTGCTAGTACACCGAAGAAAGGTCTTGCACACAAAATGCCTTTCCTCCTGCCAAAGCACAGTACAAATCCTCGGGTCTGGGTAGTAGGTAGTAGGTAATGATCTGTTTTTAAAGAGGGGTTTACGATTATACAGTCCCCACATAACCTGATACTGCCATCTTCTTTTAAAACTATAACTAACAGTGTAACCAGGTCGCTGCGCATTACTGGCTGCAGCATGCCTGTTTCGACTCGCTCCAAGAGTTGTTGCTCAACCTTTTTCCACTATCAAAAGGTACAAGTCTAGTGCGGCAAAGTAGAAAAACTGTACAAGGTTTCAGAACAAGTTTTGCTTGGAACTTCTTTATTGTTCCTAATTTCTCAGCGGACCCAGAAGGGTACTTCTGTTTAAGAAGTGGCACTCTGTCTTAGACTGCCACTTGTCCAATTTCCAGCCAGTAGAGTTTGAGGCGTTCCAGCTAATTTCGGCCAAGTAGCACTGGTAACCTCTTTCCGTTGTCCTTCGCAACAATGAAAGATATCATCATGCTCTCACACTTGTACTGAGCAGCCACTGTCACACTGCCCTTTAAGTTGTATCTGTTCCCTTGTATAAGTGCGAAGCGATATTTTGCATGGTTCGCATCTTACGTGCGAAAAGTGGGAGTAGTACACATCCTCTGGAGCGATTGTGACGGCTGCTTCCATGTCAGTTTGCATATTGGCGGCGTGCCCCTCAAAGTTACTGCCCACTTCATAACACGATTGGTTTGAGTTAATCAAATGATACAGTTCATGCTCAGAGTCTTCGTCGGAACATTCGAGAAAGTGCGTGCTTATAGCGTTTTTCCTAACACTCTGGCACATTTTTCTCAAGTGGCCTACTCTTCAACACTCGTGGTAAACCGAGTTTTTGTACCACCAAACTTCCGATGAGTGTCCCCTGTCGTATCTTTCAAACTTCTCACTCTTCCGGCCTTGCCTTCTCTTGGGCGTAGCTTGCCTCGGGTCGAGACGCTGTCGAACTTTCACTACATGCACTGATGCTTTGTGTTCTCTTGACCGCATTTGCGCACTGTCTCTGACCGCTAGTTCTCTGTCAAGGGCGATATTGCATGAGCTTAAAAACGTCGTCTTGTTCCGCGAACAGAGCACGCTGAGTCTCTTCCTCCCGTGTGCCGGCAATCAGCCTGTCTCGGAGGGAACCTTGTAAGAAGTCGCTGTAGTCGCACTTTCTGGCCAAGTTTTTAAGTTCGACAATGAACCCTTCTACGCTTTCACCCTCTTGTTGCACGCGTCAATTAAATTTGCACCGCTCTGCTATGACGGAACTTTTGGGGCTGCAGTGGTTTTTCAGGAGTCCTTTCACTTCTTCATATGACTTTCTTCCCTGCGATGTCAGTACTGTTACACTTCCCATTTCATAACCCTCTGGGTCTATTACGGTCAAGAAGACAGAGACGAATTTCGTTTGGTATCTCATTTGCCTTTAAAACTCGAAGCGCTTTAAGTACGAATTTTTGCGTTTCAGGCTCTAATTCTTATATTTTCCCCACTGACGGCATCTCAAACAAGCACAGAAGTTCGCTACTCATCCGTTTTCTCCGGAGTGCTGCTGTTAGCGTTTTTTGTGGCCGCTTTGGGCGATGCTTGTATCCGTGAGCGTCTGCAGGCGGTTGTCGTACACCGAGAGCACATACTACTTGGTTCCTTATTTCTGGAACGCTGAAAGAAATTCGTGGCAATGCCTGTATCCGTGAGCATCTGCAGGCGGTACCCGTACCCCGAGATCACGTGCTACCTCGTTCCTTTTTCCTGGAAAGCTGCACGAAGGCACCGCTCGCTTGCGTCCGTCCGTCCGTGCCGTCCGCGCGATTACTCGCTCGCTCCATCCGCCGGCGGCCTTTGCCTACGCAGGTGCGTAGATCGCCTCGTCGGCAGTTGTTATAACGTCAGCAGCAAGTCATGCCAGGGAGTAAACTGTTTAATTCATTGCTGGCGTACCTATATACTGATGTGTGAAGCCACATGAGTCGGGCGCTGTGATAGTCGCGAAAAATATACATGCCGGTGTTTTAGCCGACCTGCTGCGTTATCACAGTGCGCCGTGAAAATTGCCGACAGTGAAACGCCATGAAAGGTTTCCTGGAAAACCGTTTTACCCATTGTCTGCCTTCCTTGAACCTCCCGGCTATTATGACCCACATACCAACTTACCAGACAGGAATTAGTAATATACGCCCGGCAGTTTCGGTGTTTGGTGTTGTTCCTTAACTAGCGTTAACGCAATACTCAAAAATACCTTTAGTGGGACAAAGAAAACAAAGAACCAAGTTTATTCACGACCTCCCCGAGCCGTTAGAGATGAGAGCGCTTTGCTTTAATTATTCCTTTCTTTCATAGTGACGGATTCACCTTCATTGCCTTCTGCGTAAATGTTTTCGGTTACTCCCATAACTGGCTACAAAGACAAATAAATGCACACGCCCAAAGCAAGCAGATGGTGAACAAAAATTTCGTTTAGGCATGTAACACATCTCGCGTAGACATCATGCAAGCGTCGACGCACACCCGTTACAAATTTTCGATAAGAGGATATTGTTTTTACTATGGGGCTTAGAGTACGCGTGTACCGGGGACCTACACTGTCAATTTCTGAAGCACATCAGCATTAGAGACGTCGCATAATCTTGGTCGCTGGATCGTAGCCCAACAGAATGTCAGTGCCAATACTCCTACACCAAAGCGCAACATTTATCTCCTCATCCCACTTTTTTTCTAAATTTACCTCTCTGGAACGTAGCGTTTCGATGATCGATGCAATAGAGTCCGATGCAAATCAAACAATCTGCAGCGGGTCCATGAAGCCGTGGTAAATTCAACAAAGGCGTGAACGCCATTGCATACGCCACACTCTGTGTTGTCAAGCTCTCAGGTCCGAAGGGCATTATTCTCAAGAATCGGTTGACTCCATTAGCTGCAAGGCGTTGCTTTGAAATGCAAAAGCCGGTTTTTTCTTGAGTTGCAACCGACCGTAGCTACAGCGCCGGAACTCAGCAGAACGCGGAAGGGGAAGAGGGAACGGTCACTGATATTATTTTTCTCACCTCCACCCTCCTACCCAGAGCCCTTGATCTGATTATTGTTATGCTGGGCTTATAACTCCACCGCTCCACTGTATAGGGTGGCAGCAATATAATACAGACTGTCTATTCTTATTTCATTCTGAGCTTAATTTCCGCCTTGCATTGCGTTTGCTATAGGTTGTAGAATTAGAAAGCGCTATTGAGAAGATTCTACTACCCGGAAAGGGAAAAAGGAGAGGGCTAGCTTCCACATAGCACGGCTGGTGCACAGGGAGCCCAACTAACACGGTTAACGAGTGGCGAAATGAAGAAATAAATCACAACTTTTCTTTGTAGGATAGATCAGATATGGCTTTAGTTTGAGACTCGGATAGAGCGAAAAAGGCGGATATAACTAAAAGGTCATCTCTTTAGCTGATAGTTGCCAAATTCAAGGTTTAGAGTGCACAGGCCAGTAATCACAGGTCATGTCTCCACAGACTCAGTATCGCACCCTCTGCACGCACCGTACGTATATACTACTAACGATTGCATGCAATGCCGAAAGGTTCGTAATTATGTCCTGCAATGGTTTAGCAGGCAGTGTGACCACGTTTTAACGCACAGTGCTGAGTGACAGATGTTATTTCACGAGTGTATTCTGTCCGATCACACAGGTGTTTCTACGAAGGCATTTTAATTTCAGATTTCATACTGAGGATAAAACATCGTTCATTATTTATTGTGAATATTTCCAAGGGGGGAGGGGGGTAACGAACACGGTATGATATGATACTGGGTAAAAATAAATCCACCTGAAATACCAAAAAATACGAAATTCGAATACAAAAATACCAAAGTGACACGACGAGAAGAGAACGCACGAGAAGAGGTCATTGCCCGGTGCCAGGTCCTGAAACGGAATTTATTGCTGTTTTGACGCTTTGTGATCGGTATATGACAGGTGAAGAAATACACCCTTCTATGATATTACTAAGGAAGAGGCTTATTCTTTTATTTTTTTGGGGGGAGTGTGAAATTCAAGAATACCTTTTGCACATGGTCTACGCGGCCGGAAATGTGATGGGCCGGCTAGACTTGTGCGAATAGAAACGATTGCCAGCACAATTACGCACGTAACCAAACGTTCTTTTCAGCAGGGGTGTGCGGCTCTTGCCCGCATCAAACACAAACGGGGGGGGGGGGGGAGGTGTACATGTTAATAAACGGCGCTTACTGGCAAAAGAACAAGGATGGTATGGTGGGCACGGCTTGAAGACATTAAATAATCCTTCGTTGGCGGAATGGAAGCAATAAATTTGACCCATTAAGACTGACTGTTATTTTTTAAGCTAAAGCTTCACTATGCCAGGTAGTTCGAGCTGCCCGGTGTGCACATTTTTCACCGTGAGGGAGATTTAGAGGTCTAACTTTTCTGTCAAGCCTGTGACTTTGAGGCATAGTCACGCAGCCCGCCAAGTGGCCCGTGACCACTGCCACAGTCAAGTTCACGTGACCTGGTTGTCGCCATGTGACTGGGGCATAGTCACGTAGGCCACTAAGTGGCCCGTGACCACTGTCAAGGTTCAGCGTCACATGAGGTGGCGTAGGGTATGCATGGTTTTCACCTTGAGCGAGATTTAGAGGTGAAACTGTGTTAAGCCTGGTGGCTGCCATGTGACTGGGCCATTATCATGTAGGCCACAGGTCAAGTTCACGTGACCTGGTGGTTATGTGACTATTGGGGCATAATCGTGCAGGCCACCAAATGGCCCGTGACTACTTTCAAGGTTAAGGTCACATGAGTGACGTCAATGTGACGTGAAAATAGAGGGCGCTAGAGGGGCACTACGTGTATAAATAGTAGGCCCCGGACTCCTGCCTAGGCTACAACACTGCGCGAGATGGAGGAGGACGAACATCCTGCTACAGTTACGCGCCGGAATGCGAAGGCACGTCGGAGTTAGTACCCTAATAGGCGACGTGCCGAAGAGACCGATGAGAACGGGCTTTACGTTTAGAGCAACGCACAATGTGTTTATTCCACGCATGGCGATGAGCGTAGCCATGTACATGAAGCTTTAATTTAACTTTCCCAGGGTCAACCAGTGTTAAACCACCAGCTAATTTTATTGCGATAGCAATACTGCGCCAGGTTTCGAGCCGTCGCGTAGTACCGGCGAAGGTCACGCTTGACATTAAACAGCCAAGGAGGAGGAGGAGCAGAAGGAGGAGACTGGTAATTTACACTCTTGCGTCATACTCTTAAAGGATGAGCTTAAGTGTCGCTAATAACGTAGCACCTTACACTGATAGGGCGTGATAGGAGAATAATTTAGCAGGCAAAAGAACCTTCAGCCGTTGCTATCGCATTTCAACTAAGGACAACCAGTGTTAAACCACAACTAATTGTTTTTATCATTATCGCACCTCGAAAAGATGAGCCTCTACATGCGCCTTGATTGGTGGCACGCTTCCACTCTCAGTCTGGAACATCTTCAGTCTCAGTGGATATCCCAAGAGACTCCGTTAAACATAAAGATATACTTCGATACGCCTTCTCTGTCGTTCTCAACGTCCACGAAAATAACTGCGCACAACACGCAAAGAAGGTTTTTCACCCAAATTTCACAATGGGACATGACTGAACAGCACGAAACGTAGGACTGCGAGAACAATTTTGCTGGCTTCGCTGACAAGCCGATGTTGCCAGCGAAGGAAGCTATTCAATATCCGTGAGCCCTCTGAGCGCGGAAGCATTAATTTCTTCCTAGACTTTTTTGTTTACTTCTCGTAGTCCCAGGATGACACGTACTTGCGGCGATTCTATCAGCTGGAGGGGGTACTGTGCTTTTTATTATTTCGGGATGGAGAGTGGTTTAGCCCGGTGCAGTGATAGACAAGAGGATGAGAGTATTATCTCCATCTGAACGCAGCGTGGGAGCCGATCCTGAGTAAGGCAAAGGTACGGAACCGGCACCTCTGTTCTCTACCTCGTGTTCTGTCGCCTGAGCGTGTAAACATAAAGGGATCGAACTCATCCGCCGAGGCAGCAAGAGAGAGACGGCGAGACTTGTCTGTGCTCTGCGGATCACATACATTCGCTTTGCTTCGCGAGCTGAAAGACATAGAACGTGCGTGTTGCGCTTTTGGTCGACCGCCCCTTCTATATTGTGAATGTTCAATACAGTTTCCTAATTTGTGTTTATGAGCGCATCTCCGTGTTGTCACTGCCTGTTCCAATAACAGGGTGTGTAAGAGTGGATTGCGCCGCGTAATGTTCATAAAGCACAGCTTGCAGAGGGAAAAGGATATTAAGATCACGCAATAGACGCGGTGACAGACACGAAAAGCGCAGCTGCTAGGGGACACAGGTCAAGGGGCAAGGGGAATTCGCAAGGAGCCACCATTATCACCTTAGGGGGCCTACATATAATGGGTTTTATAGGGTGGTGATATATCTGACGATAGAGCCGTAGGCTGCAGCTAAATCTGGCGGAAAGCCACCGTCAGCAAAAAGCTGCCGCTAAATTTGGCGGGCAGCGATTTTGATTCTCTGCGGAAGTTCAGGAGCGCTTGTACCGCTGGGCCGCTGGTAGTATATTGTTTTGTCATGCAGAACTCCCGCTTATTTGCCTACTCAGAAACCTTCCGATCTGTTACTGCTGTTACCAAAGCACGGTTGTCAGTGCGTGGCTCCAATTAAAATTCATAACGGTGGCGATGCAAGGCAGAAAAGCGGCGTTCTTATCGAAATCTTACCCCAGCTCATTTGTTCCCTTAAGTGACTCGTGTCTGTTCAGCATCACCGGCCCTTCCTAGATTTCATTCGGGAATCTGGTGTGTATTTGTAAATATTCATTTATGCCGCAAGACACACTATCGCAATAAAAAAAAAGATTCTGGTTTCGTTTGTGGAGTTTGACGTCCAAAAAAGACTCAGGCCATGAGAGACGCCCTAGTGGAGGACTCTGGAAATTTCGAGCATCTGGTGTTCTTTAGCATGTACTGACAGCGCACAGCAGACGGGCGCCTGGCTTTTCGCCTCCACCGAAAAGTGGTCGCCGAGGCCGGGATTTGCTCCCGCATCCTTGGGAACAGTAGTTGATTGCCTCAATCACTGAGCCACCCCGACGGGGTTAAAAAAAGCAGGCTGTTGTAGAATAATAATCAACATTTCAATGTTCTTGGATGCAGAGTCAGGCAAGCTACTCCTAGGCCACGCAGGCACGTTCATACGGATTGGTTACTTGCAAGTGCTTCCGTACCTAATCACCGACAGCAGGCGTCCCGAGGAGCATGAACCACGCATTATTGAACTTACGCTACGACGTGTACCAACCTTACGGCACATCTCCGTTTACTTAATTTGATAAGCAAGGAAAACCATGGACTGAAAACTTTCGCCGTCATTTCGACCCGATTGCTCATTTTCACAACAGCTAGCGCATGCTGTCCATTTCAACAGACATGACATGCAGTTTCCGAGGCGCATGCTGTTTTTTCTGTCGTATGTAATTCAGTACAGGGCAAAAAATATCCGTGCTGCAGTGTGTTAAGTCTTAAAAGTAGACGTTAGGGGGCCAATTTTAATTTGTTAGTTTTTTAACGGCTTAACTTTTTGACATCCATGTTATGAAAAACCGGCCGATAATTACGTGCATAGCTAGCATTTCGGGGCCTTTGTTCAAAGATTTTACCAAATAAAAGTACTTTCTTGTAAAAGTAAGCTCCGATAACGGTGTTAAGAGTATTCTTTTAGGAATTTCTTGGCCTGTTACACAAGCAGACAAAAGATGTTTGAAGATTAACAGTGTTGCAGTCCAAACTGATTTATTTATGCAAATAACTCTTAGACGTGCTGTGAATTATGACAGAATAGAGTAAACCTGAATTATAAAATTATAAACTGAATTGAACTTTGGAAAAGTGCACGACATGCCAAGTATTGATATGCTTTAGTCAAACCTGCTTGTTCCTAATGCAATAGTGCTCAGCTCTTTTACAGCAAACGATTAATTTGTTGCAATACAGCTGTCAATGCTATAACTCGATTTGATGATGGCAGTACATGCTCTCTATTTATGAACACATTAGCTTGTGGAGGGCTAGAAGTACGTTGTTTGGTTTTCTTCACAGTCGTGCTTAGTAGGTTGTAATACCAGGGAGCAAAAAAGAACACCTACGCTGCTAAATCAGCCTGTATGTGTGAATGAGTGCTAGTTGTTTGAATGTTGATAATAATAGCATGCAACTGAATGACACACAATGCAGGAGCTGAATAAAGTGCAGAGGAGCTTTTTCCCACACCTGTAATGGAGTGAACATCAAGTTTTTTGGGCCCTTGCATGCGATAATGCAAGGTGAAGAACCAACCCTACTGAAAAATCCTGTATAAAATTCATATAGAAAAACGTTACAGGGAATTCCTGTACTCTAAGGAAAGTCTATCGTACAGGATATTCCTAAATCCTATAGGATTTTCTTACATTATTAAGGATATCCCAGAATCATGTAGGATACCCCACATCATACAGAATTTCCCAAATCATTTATAATAGCCCTAATTACACCGAATTATCGTTTTATATAGGGTGGCCCAAAATTATACAGGACGAAAGCAGAAATAAAATGAAACGAAGTGCATCCCACTTGTTACATGCCTGAAAAACTTGAGCATTTCTTCAATAATGCCACCAGTCCACCACTAACTGCAGCGATGCACAGTTCCCCAGAAACTTGTAACTGAAATTATTTGTGAGTCACAATCTTGTGAAACTAAGCTTCAAGCTTTCACCAAGTACTGGTAGCTTGTTTTTATTACACCAGAAGTTCCAACACGAGTTTATTTCTTTCCAGAAGAGGGCAAATATGGGCTGGCTGGTACATGCTTAAGAATCAAGTAAAACAGCGCTAGGAAAGACGGGGCACGGGAACGACAAACACATGCGCTGTTCATTCCCTTGTCCCGTGTTTCCTAGCGCTGTTTTGATTCTTATTTTTTTCGCATGTCTTGCAACAGGTCGCTTCAAATAATTTAATTTATTTCTTCTTTCTGCAGCTGCAGGCTTCTCTTCTGGGTGCACGCCGATGAAATTATTAAATGCGCTTGCAAAAATAATGTATTTGCAGATATAGAATCCTCCAGTCAGCCAGTGAACAAGCATACAATGCATTCGATTACAACAGAAAACAATAAGACATTTATTTCCATGAGATGTGGTGAGGACAATGTACACAGCCCATTTTGATACTTGACTGAGCATTTCGTTTTCTATAAACAAAGGGATCATGCAGTTAAATAATGAAGCATTAATTATGCAGTAAAAAAATACTTGAATGGAAAACGTCAATTTTTACTTGAAAATAATGATTGATTAATTAATAGTAGTATCTTGCACATTCATAATTCAAAGTTGCATCTCTTAGGCAGCAACTTACGGTCAATGGCTTGCAGCTTCAATGGCGTCATTGGCTTTCTGCCTACTGCTGGCCCCTCTCCTTTTAAGAAGCGACGGCAGGCCTGCCCAGTCACACTCCTTTCCAGGAGTTCTGGTATCGTCCAGAGACACTTCGCTGCATCTTTTCAGAAACGGGAGTTTCTGGACAATACCATTAGAGCAGCCCACTTCATTACAGGTATAAAAATACCCCCTCCAAGTTGGACCTGCGTGAAAAGACAATGCATCATTGTGAACAAAAAGTAATAAGGCATTCCATATATTTAAGCTACTGAAATTTGCGCGAACTTTACTCCTTGCTGAATTAGTAATTAGTGTACATTAAAATGTATGCTAAAGGCATGTTAAAAGCCCAGAAAAGATGTCCGCCTTATTCTCATGAAAACAAATAGTGAAACTGCCACACACTCGATGACAACAAATGAGCAGGACTTACAACACAATGTAGTGGACAACAATGAATGATGTATGCTTAATGTCCCAAAAACAAGTTAGTTTGGTATTTGTAGAACTTTTAACACAAGAGATTCTACCAATTTGGGCAGATGCGTGAACTGATTAAACAAATTATTGTAAAAGTTAAATGCTGATAAATTTATCCCCGAAAATAAAGGACAATATATTCATCACATTTAGTACACGATAATGGCAATTTAGCTTTTAAAACAGGCTTGTGCCCACGTTACTTAGAACTGGGAATTAAAAATGATGCGACTATTTCCTCCATCACTCTTGGATTTCAGTCCTATGCCTTCTCTTCAAGACATGTAGGCTATTTCTGACGTCCTGCTTTATTTTAACCTGATAGCTTTAACGGCTCCCTTCACCGAAAATGCGGCGTCGGCGGTAGTCCGCCGGCATTGCTGTTCTGAGCACAAAATCATGAGAATAGCACTGGCAGCTGGTAAAAGGCAGCTGATATAGCCGAAGACTAACTGGCCGTAGAGGTACTTGAGATTACGTTTGGAAAGAGCTGCTAAGTCGAGGCCTCTCCTTTTATTAAGGAAGTCGACATCAGAATCAGCCTCTCAGGACTGTCATATTCACGTTACTGCTAGACCACACTGGCACGTGCTTTCATGCGGCTTGATTAAAGCGGTGCTTTATATGTAGGCTCCTAGCCTATGCTATCGCGTCATACCCTTAAATGTGGAGGTTAAATGTTTCCCATAACTGTCATCTTCCTTCAGTCCATACATTCAATAACAGGTTGGTTGGTTTGTGGGGTTTAACGTCCCAAAGAAACTCAGGCTATGAGAGACGCCGTAGTGGAGGACTTCGGAAATTTCGACCACCTGGGATTCTTTAACGTGCACTTACATCGCACAGCACACGGGCGCCTTGCTTTTCGCCTCCATCGAAAAGCGGCCGCCGAGGCCAGGATTCGATCCCGCGTCCTTGGGAACAGTAGCCGAGCGCCGTAACCACTGCGCCACCCCGGCGGGGTATATACATTCAAAAACAAACTATTTCGGTAACCACTGTTTCTGCTCATGTAACCGCTTTTTTGTTTTGATCTGGTCATGCCACTTATCTGAAGCAGCTCGTCACAAGAAGAGCTGCGAGATAAATCTTCAGTTTGGCTGGAGCTTTATTTGCCATAACGTTTTCCAACTGCTATTGATAAAGATATAATTGAAACGAAACGCCATGACATACGCGAACATACGGACCACTCACCTGGCCATGTATATCGTAAATAGAGGTGCTGACTGTTGAGCTCTATTTTGCGGATAAGCTCTGTCCACCGGCATGAAAAATGTTATACGAGTCATGTCACCTGTGCTTGCAAATGTTCTTTTTGCATGAGTGATCTACGCATTGAAAAACGTTAGTGACACTGATCAAACATCTGAAAAGTATTGCATCCTCCCGTAGAAAATGCATGCGAAGCCACCAAAATGGCGTCATCACTGCTAAGTGATGAAGGGCTCTATAGGTACCAAAATGTCAATGTGTGAAAAGTTGTTCGTGCTGCAGGCTTTTTTCAAATCTCTCACCCTCATACACAGGGCCCGATGGCGTTATGGGGCGATGTCGGAGTGTGCGCGCGACTAAAATGAGCTAGAATTCTAGCTCACTTTGCGTATATGCGGCAGATTGCATGGAGATGTCGACGCGTGCGGTCGTGTAAGTGGAATCTGCTGTTGAAGCTGTCGACCTGCAAGACTGCGGCCGGAATCGGATCCATCGTGAGCATGGTGGAGGAACACCGTGGTCGTGAGCGCGAAGAGTGGTCGATCGCAAGAACATGCGAGCCAGGTTTGCCCGCTACAACAATACACGGTTCTTTCGTGCAAACTTTAGTTGCATGCTGTTATTTCTATCGCTGAATCTACCTTTCTCACAACCTTATTTCATTGCAAACAAGATTGTGCGTTAAAGAGGGAATGTTTTAAGATAATGGTGCTATTCTTACGTTTCGAAATGGCGCGCTCTCCTTATAAATTGTTTTAACAGCACGATAGCGGAAATTATTTATTTAAATGTCAGCATGCGGGACCATGGCATTGAGCTTGTCCGTATCCGATGCTCCAAGCAAGATGCAAGCAGCACGCACTGTATGAAGTGAATGATTTCCTGACATTTCCAAAAACAGAAAAGTGCCGCGGGGATACAGGCTTACGAGATCGAACCGCGCTCCCCTTGCCAACTCTATGGCGTGTGTTCGGTCGTTCCAGACGCGACCCGTGGGAGTACTCTACTTCAGCGACGCTGCGTAGTCTATCATCGAGTACTGCGCACTAAGTATCGTAAATTTCAGGCACTTGGGAACACGGCAGTGTGTAAATTATAAACATATACATAATTTAAATTGCAGAATCCGCTCTCCATGATCACATGT
This sequence comes from Amblyomma maculatum, assembly GCA_023969395.1. Lineage (NCBI taxonomy): Eukaryota > Metazoa > Arthropoda > Arachnida > Ixodida > Ixodidae > Amblyomma > Amblyomma maculatum. The sequence goes on along the minus strand of JAJIZL010024083.1, from coordinate 299,005 downwards.
ATATTCGCCAGATGATTGAGACTGCAGCTAGGAATAAAGGGTTGGTGAAAATATGCTACTTATTATCCACATGAAACGCGAGAGGGAAACGTCAATGCCCAACATTTCTGACTGCTGTGTGTTGCTTGTTTTTTTTTTGCATCACTCCCTGAACTATATTAATTGCGACTATGCGTATTAAGGCACCGGTCGTGATCGCATCGTCCTTGGAATACCTGCCGAACTTCCACTGACCGACGTCGCCGGTTTGCACGTCCATGCATCAGTGTAGTATCTTCCCATATATATAGTGTGTGATACTGTATTTCCGCAAAATAGCACTGTGCCTCGATCTGTCATTCAGCAAAGCCATGCCATCATTGAGAATACATACCTCAACGAGACTACCTCCCCAGCTTTTAGTTAATGCGACCATCTTTATGTAAAGAAACCATGATTTCCCACATGTACTGTGATAGGCCTGTGTGTGTGCGCGTGTGCGTGTGTGCGCGCGCCTGCATGCCTGCTTTGTGGTGCATACGCGTGAGTGCGAGTGTATGTGCGTGTGCGTGTGTAAATAAGACTGCATTGACGAGGCGTCCGTTCATTTTTTTCTGGCTCTTATGCACCGCTTAAGCAAGCTTACAGAGTGCATAAGAGCCAATTTCATGTATTCGTCTGTTGCTCTGAAGCTGTTAAGCTCTCATTGCAGCTGCACATTGCGGCACTCTTTTTCCTTCTACTAGGTACACATGTAGCTCCCCTCTCCATGTTTTGGCAATAACACTTTTTGCCACCGCCACAAGTGTGCAGCCGTCAGGGGAACGAACGCACGCACCGTGCAAGAAACGCACGCATCGCATGCGTTCCAGAAGTACAGAAAGATGTACGCACTAAACGTCATCGCCGTCTTTCAGTATATTTGTTAACTTCCTTACGGCTCGTGCATCTATATATATATATAATCTGAATGCACACAAATTTGAAAAGACATCTGCAAGTCTGACTATAGCTGAATTGATGCCCTGCTATATATATGTTTTCTTCTTTTTTGTTCAAGTTGAGTAATTGATGCAATGATTGCAAAATAATTAGCTAAAAGTAATAACCGGAATATACTGAAGCAGAAAAGGTATAAATATTAAAAGGTTTTCATATGGTTTCTTCACCATGTGACTTTCAAGGCTTCAGGAAAAGATATTGAGAACATCTGTTCCTGGAAAGGAGTCATATTCCAGAATGCATAGCATCTATATTTATTATCAGTGTAGCAGTCGCTATCAGCAAAAGTTAAAGAAACACAAGATAAAACTTACCACACTTCCAAAGCAAGGAGGTACAGGGGAGTTGCTGGCCGGTGTCCCTCCCAGCTGGGCTAGAACCTGCAATGCAGTATAGTTATGCATCAATGCTACCTAAGTAGATGCACAATCATGACAGCTTTAATATGCAGCACAGATGCCTGAACGAATTGCTTGATGGGTTTAACAAATGTCAGTCTACAATTGCATCATGTTTCCCAAGATGCAGTATCACTTATATTGACAAAGCTCCCAAAATAGTCTGCAAGTTGGGCTGGGACCTTGGATGCCAACCGCCAAGTGCATAGATAATGAATAGATTCCAGGCTATTATGGTGAATATGGCAATAAAGGTTGAAGCTTCCACAATTACATTAACAATGAGCTATGAAGAAAGCTAATAGCAGAACTTGCCTGCATGACTTGCCGGCACACTTGGTTCGGCAGGGCTGACGTTGCTCACCCTTTGCACCTGCAAGAGAAAAATGTTGAAAGGTAAAAAAACGTAGTTCACGAGTACATAAAACTGGGTGAGTTAGATTGGATTCATCTTAAAGCAGCGCGAAACACACGACAAAAGAACAGCAGATGACTCAAGCGCTTTCTAACAACTGAATTTTTATTCATAGAAAGGTACACAGGACCAAACACAGATAAAATCAAGACGACACACCTGAAACCACCGCGATGCAATTTAAAAACAGTACGCGTGTGCAAAGTGAGGATTGAGCACGCCCACGCAACTAACAAAACTATCAACCTCCCACATGACAAGCACCCGCTAACAGCTCGTCGCCAAATATTCACCGAGAGCGTGAATCTCTTTTTCTACACGATTAACGGAAGGTGTAGCTAGGCACGCGTCAAACTTTTTAATTATCAGAAAGGCATCGACCAGCTTTCTGCATATCCGATCAGGGTGACTGAACAAGATATTGGTCCTGTCCAAATGGGGGTAACAATCTTTACACTCCCTGCAATGAGCGGCAAGGTTAGATGACACAGCTCCTTTTATTGATCTGCGGTGTTAAAACAAGCGCTCATTAATACATCGGCCTATCTGGCCAATGTACGACTTACGTCATGAAAGCGGGATGGAATATACCACAGCCATGCCGCAGTCGATGAGCGGTTTTCTGTGCGTTACCGTGCACTTCGTCCTCGTCTGGGCGACTTGAGAATCTAGTTTCCTCCGTACTGCACTACAGATGTTGCCCAGCTTATTTTTAGCTGTGAAAAGTACTTTTAAACCGTACCTTGCTCCAACTTTTTTCAAACGGTGTGAAATTCCCTGTAAGTACAGAATGCCCTCTATACTTGTCTGCTCTCTAACTTTATCAGACTCTTTCGCAAGATTTTAACCGCTATTCATGAACCCTTCTGATACTTGTGACAACGTAACATCCGGAAACCCAGCGTCTCTAAGCCTTTTAACTTGCCCTGGAAGCTGGCCTTAACCCTATGAGAGCACGACTTCACCAATGAATCCTTGAGACGGGAAGTCGCTATGCCGGCCTTTACCAACTTTGAATGTCCGGAATTGTAGCTTAGGAGCGGCTTAGCTGTTCTTCGGTTATACTCCCAACACACCCCTGTCTCATGGCATATGACCTATAAATCAAGAACCCTTATAGACCAGAGTCCGGTAGCTCAAAAGTGAAACCTAGGCCCTGGCCCCTCTCTGAATATCTTAATTACATCACTGACACTCCTGGGGGATCCTTGGTTCAAAAACACCAAAAAGTCATCGACATAGCGAAACACTTTAACAGCTATGCCCTTCAGATCATCTTGCAAAGTCATGTCCATTCTGCTAAGAAACAGGTCACACAGCACAGGGGCTACCCGGGTTCTAATACAAACACCGGACCGTTGGACGTAAACCTTTTCACCCCATTCAACAAAGGTGGAACGCAAGTCAAAGGATAAAAGATCAAGAAAACTCTCCATTGAGACACCGCACCTGCCAATGAAGTCACGTTCGTCGTTATCCTTGACGGTGCATTCCTTAACTTTCTTCAAAACCTGTGCATGGGGCAGGGAGTAAAAAAGATCGTCTACGTCCATGCTGAAAGCATATTGCCGCCTGTGCTGCAGCGCCGACAGAAAACCAATCACCTCCGTAAAGTTCTTAACACCAAAACGGTCGGACAGCTTCAGGGAACCTAAATGTCCCTGTAGATAGCCTGAAACAACATGCTGCTGTATGATGTTCTGATACAATTGCCCGAAGAGGTACAGATGCGGAAAGAAGTAAACGGAGCGCCCATCCAAAGAAAAAACAGGGTCAGCGCCGCCTAGTCGAGCCGGCCGAAAGCAGGAAATCGCGGCGCGCAATTGCACAACACACCTGGGCGACGCTCTCTTTGCTCCGCATGCCTTGTCACTGTCCAGGCGCCACTGTCGCGATAACGATAATCATGATCGGATTGTCGCGCTCTTCGAAGCGACCGGGCATTTAAGGTGCTCGGGCCACTGCCTTCATAGCAGAGCCCACATGGACGACGCTACATTTAAGCTGCTTCATTTAAACAGTAGTAGAGACATTTACGCCCGCAGATGCCAGCGTGTTTTCTGTTTTGAACTTTTGTTAATACCATGATTCATTTTTATCTCGCTGCCGGGAAAATGTGCTTGAACTCGACGTGAAGGCGCAGATTCGAGTTTGTTTATTGCAGTTGCTGTTAATGCTTGGACATCAATACCATGGTAGAAGAACAAATGGTAGCGTAACTCCCATAGAAGCCTGCGTGTCGACTCTGAGCGAGGCTTTAGTTTTCCGGCGCCCCCTGCGAACTGTGAGGCACAACAAACACGTGACGTTGCTTGTGACGTCACAGTGACGTACCTTTGGCGGGGAATTTGATTGTCTTTTTACTTATGAACGAAAAACAAGGCCAACAACGACGGAGGCAGAACGATGCTCGGATAAGGCAGAAAAATGGACACCGTAACTGTTCAGCCAACTTTACTTGACATGGATTTCTACTGTCAAGTTTTATGTTAACTTAAATGTTACGGCATCTTTAACCACCTTATCATAGCATCGTTCTGCCTCCGTCGTCGTTAGCCTAGTCTTTCGTCGCGCGTCATGTAAACGAATTCTGGGGCTTATTTCTTCGGGCACGTTTGTGAACAAGGGCCTTCAAGTGAATTCGGCAAGCCCATGGATAGAATCACATGGCTTGAGGCATTTCATCAAGGGCATAAATGAGTGAAGCTCTGCTGCATAGAAAGCCAAGCTTTATTAATTCACGATTACTTACATAGACGCTTCACGACAATGAAATCTTTAAGTGTAGGAAAGCGACCACCGCTCATTCGTCACGGTCTTCATGAAATCCTCGTGATAACAAAATGACCTGAGCGTAGGTCTCCAAACGAGACGCGGTGAGATTATAAAACGGTAAAAGATCTTGCTAACAAAGTACATATCAGCGTCAAAGAACAACAAAAACAAACGAACGGAATAACTAACGCTAGCGCTAGAACGCCAACCTTTAAGAGCTTAGGTAAGCAATTCAAATTGGGATTGCTAGTATTTAGAAGTTAATGCGTCTGAGAAGTGAAAATATCTACGATATAGCTTCGCTCCAATAAATCTCGGCCTGTTCACGATTCCCATATTTTGCTCGCGCTTCATTTGCCACTGAAAGGAGTCAATGTGAGGTTACAAATTTAGAACTTAAGCATTTAACAATGTGAGGTTACAAATTTACAACTTAAGCATTTAACATGTTCATGAGAAAGATCCCATTGACAATAGGAACATCACTGTAATAACAGCTAAAGCACGTTCAGCGAACGTTGGTGCGGTAATACGACGCAGTAAGCAAAACATGCAGCAAAGGGAGCGGAACGGAAGGCTTTGAGCAATGCGACACGCGTCTTGGGGGCAATAAAATCTCACCTTCACCGCTCAATTGAAACATGCAGCGCTACGCCGCTCATGCAGGCGTGTATCCGTAAAACAAGCCACCACTTTTGCGGCGTGCCTGGAGGCCGAGCCGAGCCGCCGAGCTCTGACGCAGCATTGTCCCATCGTCCGGAAATGCGCACATGCAGCGGCACTCAGTTTCTCATCGAGCACAGTCTTCGCCTTGCTGTAAAGCTCTACCACAACCAGCAGAATGAAATACTGACTGTTTGTTACAGATAACCCACTCTGTACGCAGCACGCAACGATGAACGTTGAACCGGGGCCGATGAAGCACCCATTCCGCGGATGAAAAAAGCTTTGGTCTGAGCCATATCTGAGCGTTGGGCAACTACGCAGCGGATAATAAGTGGCCGAGAGAGGCCGTTAGAAATAAGTTAAAAAATTATTAAAAATGTGACAGGTTTTTTCTTACGCAAGAAACAAAAACTGCATTCATTTCTAAGCGCGAATATTATGTTTACTTTCTAATTCTTTGGAGTTCTGGCAGATCTTATTTTCTGTGCGCTAGTAATTTGCCTCACAGTTCGCAGGAGCCCTCATCATCGAGTTGATGCCGCTGGCAGTAGGCAGCTGCACGCGTTTTCTTCCAAGTTGCGCGACCAGTTGTACATTGACCTTGTCAATACCACACAATGGGGAAGAAAGCACCTGTGTATACAGAATATTTCCGCAGAAGGTATTCGCATAAAAATAAGATCGATAGGGAGTTATTCGACAACTACTAACCCGTATATTAATTCTTAGCTGTAGTAAATTCAGGGATGAGTACAAAATTAATCTGGCAACTTCGAAAATTTGGTAAACTGGAGCCTCAAAATTTGGCATGGTCTGAACTTCAAACTCTGTATGCAATCTGATTTGACAATGGCCAGGTCAGTGGTGCCCTCGATGTTTAAGGGTGCTACCCACAAATATGGACCAATGGTCCCCCAAATTCTACAGATCCAATTTGTGGCAGCGCCTCACGTATTTCGAGCAGGTCGACCGCGAGATACAAATCAGTGGCGGCGAGTGCTCAAGACACGTGGGCCCAACTACCGCTTTCTAAACGAAGCGGCTGAATTAGCACCGAACCGCAGACTATGATGTCTCAAGGCAGCTGTCCGCGCATCATATGCCCGCTCGCCATGAAGAGCGCGACCATTCATTCATGATCATCATTATCGCGACAGTAACAAGGCATATGGAACAAAGGGAGGGTCGCGCCGGCAGGAGGCGGGAAGATGCGCGTGACGATTTTCTGCTTTCGGCTCGCTCGTCTAGGCGGCGCTGACCCTCAGTTTTTTCTTTGGCTGGGCGCTCCATTTACTTTTGTCCGCACCTGTACATCAGGTTTGTGGCTATTGAGTGTAAAAAACAGATCCAACACCGTACCTTTACTTTTGCTGACGGCATAATACAGTCCTTCCAGACTCCTCTCGTGCAACACATTCAAGGATTGTCTCTTGGTGGCAGCAGGCCTCAAATCCACTTCTATAAAATTCTTTCCCAACGCCTCTTCTGCCTTCTTGGTGAACACACCTTCCTGTGTAAGAACAAGCTAGGAACCCTTCCTTGTCAGACAGAAGAGGCCTCAAGCCTTCAGCCGTCAAGCAGGTAATCCGGTCATTCATACTCCATGGCACCTTCTTTTCTCCTTTGAATTGCAGACTACTTCTGAACACTCACTGACGCACGTCTGTTTTTCAGCTTCTGGAACGGCCTGGGCTAACGTCCGTGTGAGCGCCAACTTCTCGAGAGGACTTAACTGAGGCTCAAAGCATAACTTCGGACCCAGCTCAAGAGTGCGTCAATCACACTATTCCCAAGGACACAAACCTTCCCTCTCGTTGGTGAAGCTCTTTCCTAGTGGGCAACGTAGGCCTCACGGTATTCCACAAGAACTCGATACCGCGGTCCGCTGTCTTGAACCAATCCACGTAAAGGCGAAGTTGACGTTGCTTCTGTCCTGCAAGGCCACAGTGGACGCGAAGGCAAAGCCTGTAGAAACGTGCCTGTCTCTACCACTCGGAACAAAGGACACGGCACAACCGCCTTGCGTGCCCAGGGGAGGGCTGAAGCTAACAGCACAAAGCTTGGATGTCGGTCGGACATTGCTGGTGCCTTGCATACCAAGACGCCGTCCTTGCTCTGCACACACCACTGCTATGAGCGCACGCACTACCAGTGGGTTGTGAAGGTTATAGGTTAGAGAAGGAACAAAGCCCATTGTGCTAGAAATGTATGTACGAGATTAATGAGTGCTTGTTTGAACACCAGGGATCAGTAAAAGGAGCTGTGTCATCCAACTTTGCCGCTCATTGCCGGGAGTGTAAAGATTGTTACCCCTATTTGGACAGGACCAATATCTTGTTCAGTCACACTGATCGGATAAGCAGAAATCTGGTCGAGGCGTTTTTGATAAGAGTTTGACGCGTGCGCAGCTGCACCTTCTGTTAATCTTGAAGAAACAGAGATTCACGCTCTCGGTGAATATTTGGCGACGACGTGTTAGAGGGTGCTCTCATGTGGGAGGTTGATAGTTTTGTTAGTTGTGCTGACGTGCTAAATCCTCACTTTACGCACGCGTACTGTTTTTAAAGGGCATCGCGGTGATTTCACGTGTGTCTTCCTGATTTTTTTCTGTGTTTGGTGCTATATACCTTTTTATGAATAAAAATTCAGTTGTTATAAAGCGCTTGTGTCGTCTGCTGTTCTTTTGTCCTGTGTTTCGCTCTGCTTTAAGATAAAAAAAGGTTATTTCGTTCACTTAGGAAGTCGAACTATTGTTCCTGGAAAGCAGTCCTATTCCAGAATGCACAGTATCTACATTTATTATCAGTAAAGCAGTCTTTGTCAGCAAGAGAAAGAAACAAAAGATAAAACTTACCTCACTTCCAAAGCAAGCAGGTGCAGGGGAGTTGCTGGCCGGTTTCCCTCCCAGCTGGGCTAGAACCTGCAATGTAGTATACTTATGCATCAATGCTACATAAGTGGATGCACAATCATGACAGCTTTAATAAGCAGCACAAGTGCCTGAACGAATTGCTTGATCTGTTTAACAAATGTCAATCTACAATCGTATGATGTTTCACAAGATATAGTATCACTTATATTGACAAAGCTCCCAAAATAGTTCTGCAAGTTGGGCTGGGACCTTGGATGCAAACAGCAAAGTGCATAGATAATGAGTAGATTCTAGGCTATTATGTTGAATATGGCAATAGTGGTTGGAGCTTCCACAATTACATTAACACTGAGCTGTGAAGAAAGTTAAATGCAGAACTTGCCTGCACATGACTTGCTTGCACACTTTGTTTCGCAGGGCTGAGGTTGCTAGCCCTTTGCACCTGCAAGAGAAAATATTGAAAGGTGAATAAGAGGTTTTTCGTTCACTTAAGGAAGTCGAACTATTGTTCCTGGAAAGAAGTCATATTGCGGAATGCACAGTATCTACATTTATTATCAGTAAAGCAGTCACTGTCAGCCACAGGAAGAAACAAAAGATAAAACTTACCACACTTCCAAAGCAAGCAGGTGCAGGGGAGTAGCCGGCCGGTGTCCCTCTCAGCTGGGCTAGAACCTGCAATGTAGTATAGTTATGCAGTAATGTTACGTAAGTGGATGCACAATCATGACAGCTTTAATATGTGGCACAGGTGCCTGAACTAATTGTTTGATTGATTTACCAAATGTCAGTCTACAATTGTGTAATGTTCCCAAGATATAGTATCACTTATGTTGACAAAGATCCCAAAATAGTTCTGCAAGCTGGGCTGGGACCCTAGATGCAAACAGCAAAGTGCATAGACAATTAGTAGGTTCCAGGCTAATATGGTGAATATGAAAATAGAGGTTGGAGCTTCCACAATTGCATTATCACTGAGCTATGAAGACAGTTAATAGCAGAACTTGCCTGCACATGACTTTCTGGTACATTTGGTTCCGCAGTGCTGATGTTACTCGCCCTTCGCACCTGCAAGAGGAAAATATTGAAAAGTAAATAAGAACCAGTTATTTTATTCACTTAAGGCAGCCGAACATCCCCACTGCTCAAAAATGCAAGGCAATACACTTCGCATGAGCTTCAGAGGCTGTGAAGCTCCCACCAAGGCTTCCTATGCTTTGCAGCCGCAAGAGAGTGGGAAGTATTGTAGATTAAAGACACTAATTTGATGCATCCACCTTAGAAAGCATAGCTTTGCACGGTGAAAGGATGGCAACAGAGCTTACATGAACATTTCTGTCTACTGGGATGCTTGTGCCAGCAATGGGGGTTTTAGCAGACTGCAATTGCAAGACAAAAATATTGAAAGGTGAAAACTGGTTATGGCATTCACTTAAGGCTGTCTAACATTACACCGTTGAAAAATGTTTGGGCAAGAAAGCTTACCTGAGCTTCACAACCTGTCAATCTCAGGCCATCAAAGCTTGTGCTCTGGACCTACAAGAGAGTGGGAAGTATTGCAGATTGAAAAATACTCAGTTGATGCATTCACCTTAGCCAGCCTGGCTTTGCGCTATTGAAGGATGGCTAGGCAGCAGAGCTTACCGAAGTATGACTGCATATTTATTCAGTTGGCCCAGTACTGTCATGTGTGAAACGGGGTTCCTGCAAGAATGTAGGTAAAATGTGGGTGAAATAAAAACAAACAAAATAAACACCAAATGTTTGTAAATAGTACTTTTTTCAAGGAGGATCGAATGTCAACAGTGTCGCTAAATACTGAAATAAATACGAAAATCAGCGTCAAAACCTAATTTAAATCAAATAGGGACAGAAGAGAATGAAATGAGTTATCTACTTGTGGAAATACACTAGCATGCTAGCAGTTAGGTGCACTAGTGGCACTCGCCAAATGGTTGAAAATTTACCCTAATGGTTGAGAAATGAAGCATATGTCATCTGTGTAGAACAATTGCCTTCTGCTATTGATGAAAGTGAATAAACTACAGCAACTCTTCTGGGTATCAGATTGGAAAAAGCCAGTAATGAGCCATGAAATAAAAGAGCATGGCCTAGGCCATGACATTCCCGATTGGGCATGAGGGCATTTTGTAGCAAAAGCTATACTGCGGTAGGTTGTCAAGACCTTGGGTGGCCGCAGCTACGTCATGAAGAGGCGTAGCTACGGTCTCTTCATATAAATATCAGCCTGCCATGACATTTGAATTCACGTTACCGCTATGCCACGGGCAGGAGCTGCCAACTCAGGTCGTTCCTTTAATATGGAAGTGTTATATCAGAATCAACCTGCCAGAACCATTTGCGTTCTCGTTACCTCTACGATACGGAGGCACGTCCATACGGCTTGGTTGAAGCGTTACTTTATATGTGGGCTGGTAGCATACGCTCTCACGTCATATCCTTAAAAGGGGAGCTTAAGTGTCCCCAATAATGTAGCAGCTTACACTCATTGGGCGTGATAAGGGAATAATGTAGCAGGCAAAACAAGCTTCCGCCGTTGCTTTCGCAATTCAGCGGGGCTAACCAGAGGTATACTAAATTTTGTTTCTAAATTTTCCTGAGTGCTTCCATGTTGTCCAGTTTTAGAGGCTGGGTATGATTGTTATGGATGCTACAATACAAATAAAACCCGTCTTGTCCGCTTTAACACACATATTTCTGGAAGTGCTGGTGTTGGCCTTGTTTTTGGCAGCAGCCACTGAATAAAAAAGTTGTTTTGGTTTAGCTCTGGTGAACCCTAGTTGAATTCGATAGCAACGGCGGAAGCTTCTTTTGCCTGCTACATTATGACCCTATCAATTTAAGGTGCTACATTATTGGGGCACGTAAGCTCATCCTTTAAGAGTATGACGTTAGAGCGTAGGCTACCAGCCCCCATGTAAAGTCAAACTTCAACTAAGCCGTATGGCGTGCCTGCATGTCGTAGGGGTAATGAGAATGCAAACAGTTCTGACAGCCTGATTCTGATATCACCCTCCCATATGAAAGGAGCGACCCCAGTTTTCATCTCCTACAGTGCCATAGGGGTAGCGTGAATTCAACTGGCTTAGGAGACCGTCGCTAAGCCTCTTCAAGATGTAGCTGCGGCCTCCCGAGGGCTTGAAAACCTACCGCAGTGTAGCTTGAGCTACAAAAGCACAGTGGACCTTATTTCAACCTCGAGCCATTTGTTCTAAAGTGTTTTAGATGTATTTGAAAAGTGGGGAAGGTGCAATGTCAGCGCTCATTAAAGAACTCCAAGAGTTAACTGAGACTGCGAGAAGAAGGAAAAGAAAATGCACGAGCCTGCTACTGGCTCTGTAGCTGAGCCACCTCTGCTGCCTCGTGCGGACCAAAAGGAAAGAGGAGAGAAAGAAAAATATAAAAAAGGAAGAAAAAGGTAAGGAGAGAAAGTCGTGCGTTGCAACAATAGTCGTCCACCACCGAAGCAATGATGGCCTACAACAGATGCAAATCCGGTGGCAGGCTAGCCCCCACCGCAATTAAGCGGCGGTGGCCTACCAGTCCCAGCCCCGTAGGGCCAAGAGCAGCCACCCCAAGAGTTCAAAATTTCTAGAGCCCCCCACTGCAGCCCTCACTGCCTGAGCCCCTTTGGGATGTTAAACCCTAGGAACAGACCTAAAACTGAATATTCAGCACATAAGTTAAATGTGTAAGCCAAGTTGCATAAACCGCATGATGCTGTACTAAGAGCTTTTTCCAGGAACGTCTCACCTTTCACGTTTGGAGAGAAAAAGGCAATGAAGACTGATCAAGAGACCAACGCAGGTGTGCAGTCACAGTTGGCACTCTGCCCCTCAATTAAAGAAGGGGTGACATGTGAAGAGCAAAGACACAAGAATGATAGCTGGGAAGTGGACAGGATGAGTACTGACTTGCACTTGAGCAAAGCCTTCGCCTTCATAATTTCACTGACTTTTCACTTAAAAGGCCATGAGTGATAGCGGTGGTAATTACATGAAATAGGTAATAAGCTGTGGTCAAGCCTACATCGGTCTGATGGGCAGCTTAAATGGCAGGTTAAGGGGAGTACAACAATTTCCTAGATCACGGCTGTGGTCAAAATTATAATCCATTGTAAGCACATGCAGATGCCACTCCCTGCTGAAAAAACTTCGGGAATTGGTCGGGATGAAGGAGGGTTCAAATATGGGTTGTTTGAAGCAGTAAACATAACTCAAAATGAATGATGCATTAGCATGCCCTCAGTGCTTGCGACTCAGAACAAGCAGGATTTTCTTATATCCTGATTATTTGCCTTTACCTAATACGTGCCTCCACCCAAATCCCTACTTTTGCCTTTAAGTTTCAAAATCAGCACAGTTATGAAATAGAATGATTTCCACAAGCAAAGGTGCTTTTTCTAGGAACTGTGTACTTCAATAAATTATTTGATTTAAGTTAGCGGTCATCTCTTCCACTTCTCTACTGTCATCTTTGTGTTTTTGCAGTTTCAAATATAATGAACTAAGAACACGTCCAAAATGCTACTCTTCTGGAGTATGTCGCTAAACAAACCATACAGCTATACAGATTGTCCCATGTAATTTGAGCCAGGGTATAAAAACTGAATGGCATTTCGGCGGCCAGTGGAACTGAGACATGATTGTTGCGATAGCCTAGAATAACTAGTGCTACTTTTTAATCTTTATTAATAAATTGACTGTGTTTAATTATTATACAACTACTTGAAAACTGACTGCAGGCCCCGAGTATGATACGCAAAGTTGTATAACACCTCCAGTAGCCTCTCAATAAATTCCCAATTAATTGATCTGTCACATGCTCCTTTTTGCATAGTCGAAACAAGCCCGTGATAAATGAACAAAAGCCACATGATGGACCGCTTTGTGCTGCTCTCAAATTAGCAATGGATGAGTAGCATCTGCTTCAGTATAATTGTGGCCATGGGAATGCTAGTGGGTTTTTCTTCTTGATGAAGTGTCTGGGCCTCTGGCTTTAGTCGCCTGACAGCTCAAATGCATGCTTCTGCCTGAGCATTCCTTCTCTGAAGTAAAATAAAAAAAAAATCTCTTCTTTCCTTTCATTTCATCGCTTCAAGCTCAGTCAGCAACAAGCATGTACGTCATGATGGAATGTGAAGCAGAGGTCAAATACCTATAGCTGGAAAAACACTCTGCTTCTTTCTTGTGGCCGCAGTCCCACTGGAGCCGACCTTGTTTATCCATTGCACGCTTCAGAGCAGACAGCAGTGATGGACAAGCATCCCGTCACATGTTTTTTTTTTTCGTATTTCGCACGTTTTTTTTGGAATGCAGAAAATTTACTGCAGTCATATCGCAATAAAAGGGATTTAATGAGATATTTCAGAAGATTCTCTATAACTGTACCTATCACAGCTGTGGTCTGCAGCTAATATTTATTATATATATCGGCACGCTTCGACACTGCTAGGATTACTTAAACAGTGCCGCGCGTACTTGGATCGTTCAGATTGTTCACGCAGCGAGGTTCTACCTTACGACAGCGAAAGAGTGCGGTCATGTGGTTTTCAGTCGAAGATAATGTTCTGCGCACCATCTCTTTAATGCCGGAAAAAAAAAAACTCGCAGAAAATGCTGCTCAACGGTTGAATCCGCTCTTCCCCGAATCCTCAACGCAACGTGACGAAACATCATGGGCCTAAAATTCGTCTTACAAAATATGGTAGAATTTTCTGGCTTTTTCTAACTTATTACACGAACTTAGCATGCATTTCCTTCATAAGCCTTGCCAATGAGCAAATTTTCTTTTTTCAGTCACCAATTTTTGTAATCATTTTGCCTGCCTTGAAAGGAGATCCCGTCAAGGAAAAAAAAATTCTGCCATGGAAAAATGTCAATCATGAACGTTGCTGCTGCACAGGGTACCTCGCACGCCCCTTGTGGAACACAACCAGCGTCGCTGGACGCCACAAAGTCTACCGGCGGTCCATAATTGGTTCACAGGAAAGGTAAGTCGCCGTATCTGTCATACTTGTTTCTGTGGACACCTGAATTCTTTTTTGGGGATATCATCGTCCACACGCCGGCAACCGGATTTTCGCGTAACGGAGCTAGCAAAGCTTTCGCTTAAAAAAGGGTGAAAAAACGAGATTGCTTGCGCGCCGCTGCCGCAGACATGAGATTCATGCCGCGCTCGAAGACCAGGGTTCGCATCTGGAATCTGTGTCTTGACGTCATATTTTGTGGGACGATTAAGGGGCTTTAGGTGCTTATGAATTCTGGCGTCGTCTAGAAGCGGCCAATAAAAGCTTTCTGTCGGTTTTATTTAACTTCACCGCTTAGTTTTCTGTATGGCTCTTCTCATAATGTGAATGCAGCTCTTCAGCTGATTTTTTTTTCGACGTAGTTGTGCATTTATGAAGAGTCTGAAGGTTTCCAACGTTAATGACTGCGGGTGGGCCCTTCCGTTATCCGTAACAATCGAATTTCGACCAATCAGCCTGTAGTTTTCTTTTTTTTAACGAAAAAGCGTTTGCAGCTCATGAGCGGCGTCTGCAGAAACTGTGGAGGAGTAGTGTCCACTCTACATGTCAATCATCAGAAAAATATAAATCTATTCTCCACCGGGAATCGAACCTCTATCCCATTCATTATAAACCGATCGAGGGCTTTAACCATCTGCGCGAGGCACGGAATTTGACAGATGTGTCGCAATTCTTATTCTATAGTGTTGAGATGAAAGTCACATGACGTTGCAATTAGTGATAATGATGATAGTAGCGATGGTAGTGACGGTGCGTTTAGTTGATAATTACATGGAGAGCGAACGTGATGTACCGCGTGCAGGAGCAATGCTGAGCCTTTCACATTTCGGCATTTTAGATTCTGAAGTGCTCTAGGAAGTTTTTTATACATGGGTCCTATGAAAGTTTCGCAACTGAAGTGAGGCCTTCCGTTTGAGTTTCAGAAATGTAGGAACGGTACGTGTTCAAAAAGTATGGCCCCTCATTTTCTGATAGCGTAAGGGTATCGTGCCGCACAAAAGCCGGCGTCGGTTGTCGATGTTGTCGGGGTTTCTGCTCTGTTATACGCACACGATCTCTTAAACCAAATTAGCGATGCAAACATATTTTGTGCAGCGTATAAGGGGTGCGATGCCATTTCGCTTCCAATTTAACATCCATCTGTTTGTCAATATGGAGGCTGGCTTGCGGTAGCGGTTCCAACCGACGACATATGTGTGTGTACATAAGTGTGTACATATGTGTACATATGTGTGTACATACGCCATTAATTGAAAGTATAGATGTTCACCGAGAAATTATACAGACGCTGTGCGTTCCTTCGCCACGAATAAACAACTTAAACTAGACAAATATGAAATATTTCATGGTGAACGCACCATAGTTTACGCTCAACCCCCTCTGTTCTTTTCCATAAACTTTGTGACCCTTTGTTGGACAGGTCAAAGTAACTACCCTAGATAACTTTGGCGAATAAAACTTCCTACTCATGTAACAGCCCCTCGAATTCTCAGGTGAAAGCAAAAGTTGATCTTGTTTAAAAACGTACAAAAAAAATTAAATATTTTGCTTTTAGCTTGAAAAAGTTTCACAGATATTAAATATGCATCCCAGCTTCTATTCGCGCAGCAGTTTGTTGGCGCAAAGCTTTTGTCTTGTTTTGCTTCTATATTTTCCCCCCTACCACCGCTCTATTTTAGTTCTTTTTATACTCCTTCCCAATGTAAGTGAGCAGCATTACATTGTATACCGCTTCTGCATGCTATGTGCCATCTCAATAAGTTTCAACTTTTAATACAACATGTTCTTGAAAAAAAAAGTCTGACGGAAAAAAGAGCATCGTACCGCGGTTTCGGGCACCAATTTCATAGAGAGGCGTTCCTAGTAAAAATATCAATTGTGGCTATACTGATAGCGCGGATTTCTACGCAGCTTACTTTTTGTTTCTTTAAGCGAAAAAAAAATGAAGTTCAGCTCTGATGAAACCATGGATCTGGGTGCACTCAGAGCCATATTTGCCCCGCCACCTCACTACTCGGCATACTTTCGACAGTTCCACATAGTCATCCGCTGCCTGCAAAGCGCGCTGCAAGACATATTGTACCGTCAATTAGAGCAAAAAAAAAAGAAAAGAACGCTCAAAATACCCTCGAGGGTACTATATCGAGTCATGTTATTCAAACTTTATTGAGTGCACAAGTCCCGTTACAAAATCTGAGAGCAAACCGAATTACGTCGGTTCTGGCTGAAAGGAAGGGGGGTGGGGGATCACTTGACGGTCGTGTAAACCCCCAAAACGGGCGTGTTCTGCAGTGCAGTCAACCATGGCCCAGGGCGCGACGCTGAACTTGAAATGTTTTTATTCTTGCTTAGAGCAAAAAAGGCTCCGATAAAAATCGTTCAGCAAAATTTCAGTGGAGGTAGCTATGAATTGAGCTATTGTTTATATTTTTATTAGCCACGTCTCAGTACAAGCCTTATGCCCGAAAACGGAGCATAACACTTTTTTCTCAGTCTGACAATTCTTTTTGAAGTATATATATATTGCAGTGTAATAAATATATTCAAATATATATGGGTAAAAAAATTTAATGAGATTGCGTTTATGTTATTATAGAGAAGCGGAGAAAAATATGCGCTTGCTCGCAAATACCGCGAAATAGATTTAAAAAAAACATTGCGGTAAAAGCGGTGTTTAGTGGAAGAAAGTTAGGATGAAAACAACAGAAAAACTCTGTACTACAAATTTATATATTGCGCAACTAACAACCGCAATGCATACATATTATTTGTGAAACATCACCATCATCAGCCTGACTATACCCACTGCAGAGCGAAGGCCTCTGCCCTATTCCTCCAATTAACCCGGTCTTGTGCTAGCTGCATCCACTTGACCCCTGCGAACTTCTTAACCTCATCCGCCCACCTAACTTTCTGCCGCCCCCTGCTACGCTTTCCTTCCCTTGGAATCCAGTTTGTTACCCTCAGCGACCACCGCACTCTATGTCATGCCCATACGCATTTCTTCTTGATTTCCAATAGAATGTCAGTAACTTCAGTTATTTCTTTGACCAACTCTGCATGCTTCCTATCTCTTAACGTTACCCCTGCCATTTTTCGTTGAGCCCTCTGCGTTGTCCTCAACTTATGTAGAACTCCCTTCGTGAGCCTCCACGTATCAGCCCCATAGGTGAGTACAGGTAAGATGCAACTGTTGTATAATTTCCTCTTAAGCGGTACCGGTAAGCTGCTAGTCATAATCTGCGAGCGCTTCCAAATGCGCTTCATCCCAATCTTATTATCCGTGTTATTTCCCTTTCATGGTCCGGATCTGCGGTTATTACCAGTCTTAAGTGGACATATTCGCCTACTACTTCCAGTGCTTCGCTACCTAACGCAAATTGCTGTTCCTTCCCGATATTGTTAAACATCACCTTAGTCTTTTGCGTACTGATTTTCAAGCCTACCTTTCTACTTTTCCTGTCTAGGTCATAACTCATTCTTTTCAGTTCATCACCTCAGTTACTTAGCAAAGCAATGTCATCAGAAAATCGAAGATTACTTAGGCATTCTCGATCTACTCTTATCCCTAACTGCTCCCATTCCAAGTAAACATGTTCAAAAGTAGATTTGAGGTCTTGTAAATAATTTATTGAGACCAACGTTTGCTCTCCTCTGAGAAATTCGTAGGGCTGCCACATGACCAGAAAGCATTTTTGCCAACATTATTAAGGGCAATTACTTTAGCCGTTTTAGTAAAGGACCCCAAATTTTATCATAAGACCTGAGGGGGCCGAGCGCAAAGTTTTGTACCTTTGGCATGGAATGACCCGTATACGAAAAACGTTCGTGGAATAAATACCGTGTTAAAGGCGCTATTGCATCTATATTTTAGGCGAAGCTTCAACGTCAGCCTATTTTTTTTTTCTTCAGCGAATCGGTCACTTCGGTCATTCAAACACTTCACAAGAAATATAGCCGCATCACTGGCGATCCTACATTGAACCTAAACGTGGTCGTATTGTATGGCTTTGCGTCGCCAATGAACCACGCATGCGTGCGATCTTTTTACCAGCATATTTCCTTCTGGTGCGTTTCAGAACGAACGGTGACGCTTTCATTCTTCGGAACCATGTGTCCACATAGCGCAAAGATGAAAATGAGACAATTCCAGTCAGGAGATTAAGAATTAGATCGTACACTCCCGCCAAATCTCACAGTCGCTTTTGTATTTAAATTGTTGTGAAGGCGGGAGTTGTTTCCAGTGTTGGCGCCGTCAAGGAAAACGACAATGGCATGCATACTCTAGTTCATCGATGGCGTAAAATTATGTATTAGAGGTCCGGCAGATTTGTGCCTTTATTATTTATGAATATTATGAATTCTAAATAAAGAGTATTCAAGGAAGAACAAGAGAAAGAATATGGCTACACAGTATGAACGAGCACTGAACGAGGGTGTAGGGGCAGCCTCAGTTTGCAAGTAGAGCCAACGTTTCGACAAGGGGACTCGTCTTCGTGTGGGCAGCGTGCGAACTGAGGCGAAGTCAACACTTGTTCAATGCTCTTTCATACATATACAGAATGTTAGAGAAAAATAATTAGGGCCAGGAATGAACTTTTGGACATTTCCTATATATAGTGGTCAACAACATGCTTTGTATTGCGTTCACCTACTGCATGATCTAGCCTATATTTGAACCGTGACAGTTGCCTCTGTCAGCAGTTGTATCGGTCTAAAAAAATTTTAATACCTATGTGGCCACGGTTCCCTCGGACTGTCCATCGAATATGGCATCTGGAACTGCGATCCTTATTTTCGTGAGCCGGTGCACAAGATCAGCTTTCGAGACTGTGGCATCAGCATAGAATATAACCACCAGTGTGCACAGGGCAAGCACTCTATGTTGGTTTTGTATGGGCTGAACGGATAATGTGCTTAGAACTATACTTGAATGCCTGCTAACAACTATACTTGAATGCCTGCAGCTTATGCCGTGCATGCCGAAACACTAGGCGAAAATCACAAGGAAGCTGCAAAAGGTCGTGCAGTTGTTCACACTCGCCTAAAGCATTCGAATGGCGCACTTTATTTTGTATTATATTCGTGACAATCTATGGAGTTAAACACAATCCAATAGAATTAGCATGTACGATAAAGTTTTGTTTGGCTTTGATAAAGTGGCCACTGGCTTTAGTTGTGCCTTAAAAAAATGTAGCACTCAACTTTAATTATGCCATTTCATGACACTGCATCTTGCTGTTTTGGCAGAACTGCATGATTTCTACAATTAACTATTCTGTTTGCATGCACTTAGGCATTGTTGTGTTGTGTTCCTAAATTCAATAAATATAATAGCAATCTCAGCTCTCAGTTTTATCAATGATGATATTCATAGCATGATGTATTTGATTCCCAGGCAATGCTTATCTGTAGCAACAGCAAAAAGAATTCCTACTCAGGAAACGTGCGCGTAGCAAAAATAAAAAGTCATAGGTTGCCACAATTAGCAGATATATCAAGAAATGTAGTGCAAGTTGAACTGATCTTCGGTGGTAGATATGTAGGGATACGCTCTCTATAAAATGTAGAACAAAGGTTTTTAGAAAGTAACAATTCCGTTCTAGTTTGTTTGTTTTTCTTTTTTTGCAAAAACATAATTAGCTAAGGCCAGAAGCTGTAATTGAACAGCTTGACAAGGGTCCTGGTACATAGGCAAATGTGACATCAATGCAGCAAAACTGAAGGCCACATGCAGTCTATACAAAAAATCAGTAGTAGTAGTAGTAGTAGTAGTAGTAGTAGTAGTAGTAGTAGTAGTAGTAGTAGTAGTAGTAGTAGTAGTAGTAGTGGTAGTGGTAGTGGTAGTGGTGGTAGTAGTAGTAGTAGTAGTAGTAGTAGTAGTAGTAGTAGTAGTAGTAGTAGTAGTAGTGGTAGTAGTAGTAGTAGTAGTAGTAGTAGTGGTGGTGGTGGTGGTGGTGGCGGCGGCGGCGGCGGCGGTGGTGGTGGCGGTGGCGGTGGTGGCGGTGGTGGTGGTGGCGGCGGCGGCGGCGGCGGCGGCGGCAGCGGCAGCGGCAGCGGTAGCGGCAGCGGTAGCGGTAGTAGTAGCGGTAGTAGTAGCGGTAGTAGTAGCAGTAGTAGTAGCGGTAGCGGTAGCGGTGGTAGTAGTAGTAGTAGTAGTAGTACAAGACTTATTCGGCCAGCAGTTACAGGCCAAGCTTGTCGACAGCCTGGACTTCAAAACTCACTATAGATATAAGAAACTAATGCATTTTTTTCTGCATAAAAATAAATAAATAAAATATAAAATAAAATGCTTTGTACCACATACGATTACTAAAATGACAACATTTGCTTACAGAAATGATTTTCCATTCCTGGTATGTTTAATAAACCATTTAGATTGATTGCCTGGGTAAAGGTATGTCGTCAGTCTATTTACCAAAGCAGGTACAGTAAAAATAAAGGCTGCTGATAAATTGCAATGTGCCCTGGTTGTAAAATCGTATGATGTTTCTCTATGTCTTGTTTGTCAGAGAGAAATGCCTTCATGTGCTTTCATTAGAGATATTATAAGAATACTATTTCTCCTTAAGAAGGTTATGTGGTGTAAGATCAATCTGTAAACATATAAAAAAATATATGGGAAGAATTTTATATTTCAAAACCAAGAACAAGATACCCTTTGCAAAACATATTCCACTTATATCAACAAGGCAGCCAGCACTGCTTTAAATTAGTGAGACACATTTGCATTGTTGTCGACACATAATGCTGAAACTTTGTCATTGGTCACTGAAGCATCACTAAGAATAGAAGAGTTAACCTAAATAAAAAAACAATGCGCAAAAAGGAGGGACCCTACTTGCTGAAAGAAAAAAAACTAATGTTTTGGACAAGGATGATCCCACAGTATTCATGCCAAATAAGCTGCAGTGGAAGCCACCGTCTATCTACCCACCGCAGTTAGCCTCTGTGAAGATGTAAAACTGTGTGGGTTAACTTGGTGGTACAAATTGGATATTTTGGCAAATCACATCTCTAAGGTTGTTGCATGCTCGTTCTTTCCTTCATTTCTAAACATTTATAATATAGCTTGAGAATCTATGCATTTGCTACATCGTTCACATATATCTACTTGAAACCTGGGGCTTCTTCCTATTTCATGCTGCTATGCAGAGCTAGCGGCCATTTAATTTCGTGCGGAACTGACAAATCTTTTCTTTTTGCTATCTCATGTGTGATTGTTCCAGCGCCCCTTTTAACATGTATGTAAGAACTCAACTCAATTTTTGTTTCTAAATATATTCACTGTTTTAGGGGTGTTCCGCTGCATGGACACTGAACGAGCTACTGAGAGAACATCCCAAGGTGTGCAAAACAACATGAAGTTGGCTTTGGAACTGAAAGTGCCAGTGAATGGGCTAAAGGGGCTGTCCCCCCTTGTTGACTTGCCGAACTTTGACCTGGTGCGTGGTGATGTAATTTAGTACATGCACAGTGTTTTACTGGGAGTCACAAGGCAGTTTACAGAGCCATGGTTCGACACGTCTAATTGGCACGAGGTGTTCTACATAGGTAAGGTTATTTTCATTTCATAAACAAAGATATTGCGACATGTTCATGCTGGTGAGGGTGAACTTAAAAGTTTGATTTTACTATTGTGACTGGTTCTGTGAAGTTCATTTCAAATCTGTTGAAAGTGTAGCCCTTGTCAATAATATACAGCTCATGTTCCCTACTGTGCTGGAGATTCATGGTACCGCTCATAATCGTTTGCTCCAGAACAAGCTATGGCAATAGTACAGCTCATCTTTGAGATTCAGAATGTTCATGATGCAAAATGGGGGAGACAGTATAGCCAGAAGAAAACATATGTGGCTGTATATTTTTTACAGGTCAAACAGTGCACTGGGTTAAAGAATGAATATGCTTCTATAAATGAAGGGAGGTAGGATTTTGCGAACCAATTGTGCCCACAGTAGCTGCGTTAGCTTTGGTAGTTTAATTATTAGGCGTATGAGGATACACCTGACATATACTGCCCTTGTCAAAAGTTCGGAGCCCAGAGTTCTGTTTGGAAGCCACGGCATATGGGGCTCTTTTAACATTCGTAGATTTCCTATACCCACTGGTGAGCTAGGAGAGTATAAGAAATTTACTTTATTGAGCATTGATACACTGAAAATGCATGAAGAACCACACGTACGGCTCAGAAGTGAATCCCAGAGGTTCTAAACATTTGACAAGAAGACTGTAAACAGTCGATCCTCATTAATAACACATAATATACATCGATGTAGGCCACAGTCGACCGCGTCTATTATACGCACGCAATTTGCTTAATTGCTGCTGAGGCATGGAGCTGTGCTTTTGCAACTTTCAAGTCACCACAAAGAGAAGTTATTCGCCCATGAAAGATCGGTCTCTTCACTCGTGGAGTCGTGGTTGCGCGCAGCAAGCATCGCTGTCGTTCGCACAGGGTGCAATAAAAAGCGAACGCAGCAGGCAGTGCGATGCGTACGCCAACTGGGATGCTTTAGGGCTTTAGCTTGTTTATTTCGCACAACAGTCTCGATCGCATCTGTCACCTGCTCATAATTTAAATAGTTATCTGCAATCCTGCTACGACCTCAAAGCCAATAGCAGGCACAACACTACGATGTAATGCTAGCTATTCATTTCCTGCAAATAGAGCAAGTAGGGTATTCATCAATATATATTCCTTTAAATTCTACATTGCAGCCGTTGCAAGCTAAGCATGTCAAGTCTACTTGAGGGGGTGATGACTGGGCAGCGAGTCTGAGGTGAAGACATGCTGCATTGCAATGCACGAGTGATCAACTGAAAAGACAGATGCGTGAACGATGCACTTACGTAACAGCGAAGTTGTTTGTGTAGTTAAGTGCAGACAATGCAAGTACTCTGACAGCAGCTTTGTTTACTTATGGAAGTTCGCCTACATGTATCTTGAATAAGTGTGGATTCGAGGTTAGTGTGAGCTGATCAGAATGGTCCTGCTCAGCGTCAGCGGTCGTCTCCATGTGCACACATATGCGAGGAGAGATTCGCGGCGCTGGCATCAGCCACATGGCACAAAATCTGGGCTTGATATGTTTTCACAGAAATAGAAACGAGAAATTTTGCAATGACACTGCTACTTCAAACCTTTAGCTAGTCAGTATTATGCCGAAATGCCTCACGTTTGTCATACATACAAGTGCAGCGCACCCTCGAGATGTGAAAAGCAGTAACGCTACCCACCGCACTACTGGCGCGTATTCAGTTGGACTTTGAAGACCAACTTAGCTGGAAAAAAATGCTTCAGGTCATTCCGACGTGCCTTGTAGTTGCAAAGTGAAGCGATAGAAAATACATTCGATGTAGACAGGGATAAATCCAGTAGGATCTAGTCCAATGTACATATCTTTAACCAGATTTTACTGAGTAATTATATTGCTTGTTTAGGTCCAGTAATAAAAAAATATTACTGAACCTTTAGGAGGTTGCCTGTAATGTTTAGAGAGACTGAATATATGATGCTTGAAAACTGTACTATTTGTGGAGCTGGAGATTCTTCGAGGTAACTATGAAAGCGATGATTTCTGGCACTATATACAAGCTTCATTTTGCTTTGTTTCCATTTTATAGACAATCTGAAGGCAAATTAAAAAACATTGCTGCATTACAGTAGTCTGATATATTTCTAAAGACATAGATTTTATAAGCAAAGCAGTCATGGAGGGTAGCCGGTTCAACAATTTGATGGACATTGAGCGCTACAGTTGGCATAAAGACAGATGAGGAAAAGCGAGACAACCGAGGTACAGGAAAAGTGCTCACTGACGGATATTGTTTATTCACACAAGCGGTATACTTGAAAACAGTTCATGCACATGATCTGTTCAAGCTTTCATATGCTGTTAAAAGGCAAAATATATATGTATACAAATACCAATTCCTGCAAGCAGAACACAGTGATCAGTTAGGGCCTTTTTGAGCAACAAATATATGTTTCATACTATTGGGAAAAGTTCACCATCTCTCAGAAGAGCAGTCGAATCAAGTGTAACTAAAAACGAATTGCAGTACAATATTGCCATTATCTGCTGTGTGTAAACGAACTATTACTTTTAATGCTGGCAAATGTTTTTATTTTCAATGTCTGGTGTGTCTTCCTTTGCTGATGTGGAACTATGTGTTTTACTTATTATTGTTTAGTTTGTTTAATTATATCGTAATTAAGAATTTGTCAAACTTTGTAGGTAGTCCGTCAATCATGGCAAAAGTGGATCAACGTCTGACGGCGACACGGCAACCTGATGCCGTGACACGGCTGCCTAGATCGCTGCCTGAAAGAGCCTTCTGGAAGGCAGCTGAGTGGTGGAATTGGTTGCCTGACTACTGCCTTCGATGCTGTCACGACATTTTTCCATGTCGGTACTGGACCCACTTTTCCCACCTTGTGGAATGCATCCACCTTCTACAACTATGCCTTGCCGATCCCACTCATGCTGGTAAGCTACTTATCCGCCCAACCACAATGAAAAGTGTAAATAACTGTGAGAAAAAGGGCAGAAGTGATACAGGAACAAAACACATCACGGGCACAGACTTGGAAATGTTTAGTTGTGACCGAAAGCACATACTGTGTATGTGTTGAACCAAGACATTCAATCACTACTATTATTGACACAATAGAAAAGCATTGCTTTAAAATGTATGGATAGAGTGTGATATCTACATGCACCTCAGAAAGTTAAATGAAATGACTGAGGGCTGCATTTTCATCTGGCTGGGAGGATTTGAAGGCATTTTTTGTATCATGTAGGAGTTAACAAAACATAAATAAATAATTTTCTTGTTTTTTGAAATAGTCAAACATGTAGCTTAATTTTATTACCTGTGTAAAAGCACCGATACAATTTCGGCAGAAATATGTCGTTACAGCTAGGGCTCCATACATGTGCAAAACGGATTGACAAGAAAATGTTTTCTGCTCCTGATAGCTGTCTTGAAGGGGGACTTAAGAGATTTTGAACTGCATGTAATCTTGAAAGGAAAAACAGAAACTTAAGGATGCTTCTCTTGTTGTCAGTGTTCCCGAGCATTTTATGATTAGCAGAAAACAGTGGGTAAATGATGTCAGAAACATTACCTTTCTTCATTATTCACTCTAGTTTTTCAAGTGCCAACAGCTGCTGAATTAGTTTTTCAGTATCATGTAGCAATTGGAAGCATAACTTGAGACGGCTCAATTGCAGTAATTTTACTTTTCTTTAGTAAAAGGGTACATCAAGACATCCAGAGGCATGCCAGGCTCGCTTGAATTAAAGGGCAACTCCGGAGGTTTTTCGACATTCAAACATTCTAATCAAAATTTTACTGTAGATTCTCCTCTCCGTCCTGACGCATTCTGCAAAATTTGGGTGCCGTACGATAATCCGTTCGCGCGCAACACGACTTTAAAATATGCTGTTTTCATGGCTAAAGTTGAGACTATTTCTGCCGGCAACACTGAGTTTCTGACGTCACAATCAGTATACCAGCGTTACTGCCCATTTCCCGCATGATTATGAAATTATGAGGCTTATATTGAACTACCTCAGACATTTTATGCAATGCGTCATGTTTTCCACACTTTATTTTCACCATCCAACGCACGTACGAGTGTTTTTCTAATACTGAGTGTGACGTCACCATGTCGTCAAGTGGGACGTCATTTCCGGCCGTGAAAGCAGTTTCGGTTTCGATTTGCTGTTTTTCCTTTTTAAAAATACTTCTAATTGGAATTTCGAAAAACGGTTTTTCGTGTTGGTGTCAGGACGTGCCGAGGAATGTAATTCAACCAAAAACACAAAATGATGGAAAAACTACCGGAGTTGCCCTTTAAAGGGGGTATGAAACGGCTAGAAAGGTAACTGACAAACGTTTTCAATGTTTAAAATAAATGCTTCCGAGCATTCGTCCAAAGTAAAACTACTCGGAAAAAATACAGCGATTTATTATTAATTTTTAAAAACAGCGTTTTTTGAACTTCGCGGGCTGCGCCATTTCCGCGTGGCGGCGAGATTTGGGACTATTCTGCCGTGATTACCTACGTCTACGTTGCAAGTCACGAGAGTGAGAGGCCACAACAGGCTGCAGCCGCCACGGCCACTACGTTACGAACACACTTCCGGTAGCTGCGAAAGTCGTCTGCTCGAGTGCTGCAATGCATGCGCGAACCCGAGCTTGGCGCTTCGGTTCGCGATGTTAACCGAAAAGGTGGTGGCGTCCGACTGAAAGTGCGCGTTGATTAAATAGGCAGCATCAACCTTCATGTACCGACCGACGGCGCAGCAGCGTACTGTAGTCCCGTGTCCCGTCTCGTACGTCTTTGCTGCATCGACCATTTGTGCGGCGCGTTGATAATTAAATGGAACGTGCGTCAAAAAACGCTCTACCCTCCGCTTCATCGCGAAAGTACACAAATTCGCACCGCTTAAGTGCAGCACCGGGTGCCGCCAGGCGCGGGCGCTGCGGCCGACGGCATTCCGGTCGAGCGCTGCTCCCTTCTCGTCGCTAGGCCTTGTTTCTTTTGTATCGCAGCCACGGCGGACGGCGTTTTGGACTCACCCGCTTCGCTGCGTCTCTAGCGTATCCGCTCGCATGATCATGTGCGCGATTCTTGCGTGTCGCTGCGAAAATCAGTCACAACCTGCGCTGCCGAACTGAATGTGCCGAGCTGCATTGTTGATATTTTTCGCCGTCGATTCTGGCTAGGGCGATGCGTACACAAGAGATAAAAAACGCGTGCACGTTACGCATTGGCACTTCCTAAACGATGTGCGAAAGGGCGTCAGAAAAAAATTACACTATCCTTTTTGTTAATCTCAATTTTAAGATTCGCGGACGGATAATTCGTGCTCACCAGTCATCCGATATCCAAACTCTGTAGCGATCATCAGTCCGTGCTCTCGTCGGTGATACGTACGCGTATACATTCCAATCGTTATGCATAAGAGATGCCTCTCGCCGACCATAATGAAAGGAGCTCCGGACTAAAAGCGACGACAACATATGTGTGCACGCGGGCAACTCGCACGCTCGATCGTCTGCCAGCATCCATGCAGAGTCGATGCTATCGCGTCAACTCCGCGAGGGGTCACAGGCCGCCTTTGGTTAAAACGCAGTAGACGGTACCAAAAAGACTTACCCAGGCAGCGCGAGAGAAGGAAGCGGTCTTGTAGAAAGCCGTGCTCGGCAGGTGTGCACGCTAATTTGCGCTGAATGGGACAGGGATATGAAGGAAAGTGCATGCTCCCTCCGCGGCGGCCGCCGGTATGTGTGGACAGCAGCTTCCCACCTGCAGGTATGCGCTCGCGAACGACCCGAGTCGTTCGGGTTGCTGTCGCACACAATTCAGAGAGGCCAAAAAACTAAAGAAACCGGCGGCCGAGGAAGACAGCAGACAAGGTTCAAAGCTATGCAAACAAGGACGGGACGGGAAAGGCAGAGACCGTGAATGCATGGGCGACGCACGGGGAAAACAGGCGCGACGACCCGAAGTCTGAGAACAGAGCGCCACCCGTTGACGCTTCGTAGGCGGGGCTAGCGGGGAGGGGTTCCCGAGCTGTTTTCTTCGTTTTTTTTTCTGGTGTCTCCGAGTATTGAGTTGAGGGGAGCGAGGAGGAGCGCCATTTTATATCGCCGATATCTCTGGTGTTAATGAAGCTAGCTAAAACATTCTTACGGTGAATTGACTTGTGAGGGTGTACCTATCTCTCGATCGATTTGCTTTACCCCATTGTATTCATTGCATTACCCCTTCAAGTATGCAAGATATTCAAAGAGCACAAAAATGACATTGATGCACAAAACCTCTTCCTTGAAAAAAAGAGGAAGAAAATTTTCTAAACATTCTTTCTCTTGAAGAAAAACAAGCGCTAGTAGCTACTGTCTGTCACACGTACCCACATCTTATGTACGTCCACATGATCGGCACTTTTTTAAACTAAATTTTACCACATGATCAAAAGCAACCACATCTCAATTCCTCATACCTCATATGCAGTTAGTGCTACTCTGTGATAAATTCTCTAAGGGAAGCAGCTGGACACTGAAGTTTTGGACGCACCATAAACCTGGGGACATCTGAATTAGCCATTCACTGAGCAATATAGTACCGTTGCAAAGGTGTGTCATAAACACAAAGCATATAACGAAGACATATTATCAGACTCAGTTGCCACAAAGACAAAGGCGGTTGTAAAGCACATTCACCTTGCAATTGTTGAAAAAGTAGTGTAAAGTTTGCATTTAAAGAAAAATGTTAGTGAAATATCGTCCTTTTGTGCAAACTAGTAATAAAATATGCTCAAATCTATCTTAAACTTCATATTCAGGTTTTCACAGCAACACTCCGGCTCAAGAGGGGAACTCATGTGCAAGATTTTATTCATACGTTGCCTGCATTCACTCGTGGTATGCAGTTCTGATGTCTAGAGTAGAAATCAATAGAGGAGGCGCTAAGAGAGAAACATGATTCCACTATACGTTGAGGGGGCGAGCAAGAATGCATGCTCATATTTGCTCACAATCATCTTCAGAGACTGCGACAGGCCCTCAGTCAGTAAACATTCTACTTGGCGCAGTTTGCACTATAATGGTCATGAGGCATTTGTGCCATTTTGATATTTATTTATTTATTTATTACAAGTTCCTGCAGCGCACGAAGGCATTATTGCAGGGGGGGAGATCACAAGTAATCTTGCTGAGAACGCCAGTGATAAAATACGTAAAAATGAAGAAAATAACAGGACACAAGTGATAACGCGGAATGAAACACATGCATCTAAAGGGGGCAACTGCGCGACGAACAAAGTGATGAAAATACTCAAAAAACAAAGTAATGAAGGAAACACACGCAAGAGAACTGGGCGCCACGTCACACATCCGATAAAAAAGCCCGAAATAAATTTTCAGTGCAACACTCAGTGATGCCAGCTGGCAGCCGGTTCCACTCATTGATCGTCAGTGGAAAAAACGAGGTTTTATACACATCTGTCCGGCATTTTATTTCGCGGATCTTCCACTGATGATCAAGTCGTCTAGACAAAAAGTGAGGTTGAAGCAGGTACCGGTCTTTGTCAATGCTGAACTTTCCAAAATAAATGCGATACATGATCTGCAGTCTGAAATGTTTTCTGCGGTGAGCTATAGATTCCCAACCAAGATGATGTTTAATAGACGTGACACTAGATGAAAAATTATAATTATTAGACACAAATCTGGCAGCATTATTTTGGACGCGTTCGAGCATGTCTGATAAGTAAATAAACTGGGGATTCCATACAGGGCATGCATATTCAAGAATTGGCCTTATGTAAGTGAAATACAGGAGCTGCTTGACATTTGACTGCGCTTTGCTGAAATTACGCTTTAAAAAATTAAACATTCTGCAGGCTTTCGATGTAATATGCTCAGCTTGTCTCGTCCACGTAAGGTTAGAGGTGAAATATACGCCGAGATACTTATATTCAGAAACTTTTTGCAGGGGAACATTATTTATTGAGTAGCAGGTCGGTAGAGGGGAACGCTTACGAGTGAACGAGACAAGCTTGCATTTTGAAATGTTCAAAGACATTTGCCATTTTGAGCACCAGTGCTGGATAAAATTCAAGTCTCGCAGAAGTTTTAATGCGTCAGAAGAACTTTCCACAACATGGTAAAGCACACAGTCGTCAGCATATAGCCGAACTTGGCAGGTGAGGTCAAGAACAATATCATTAATAAAAATGAGAAAAAGAAGGGGTCCAAGGACAGACCCCTGGGGCACACCTGAGGAGACGTTTACGGAATCGGAGTTACAACCGTTAATTACAACACGCTGCATGCGGTCCTGGAGATATGAATGAAGCCAGTCGAGGATACTGGGATGCAGACCAAGGCAACGTAACTTATGTAATATTAGCACATGAGGTACAGAATCAAAGGCTTTTTTAAAATCCAGAAATACACAACCAATTTGATATCCGTGGTCAAAAGAGGAAAACAGATCATTACTGAACTCAAGTAACTGGGTGGTACAGGAAAAACCCATTCTAAAGCCATGCTGAACTGGCGTAAAGAAGTCATGAGAGTCAAGGTGTTTCATGACTGCACTGTAAATTATATGTTCCAATGTTTTACAACACACGCTAGTCAGAGAAATGGGTCGGTAATTAACAACAGACATTTTCGAACCGCTTTTATGCACTGGGACAACATTAGCATTTTTCTAGTCATTTGGCAAACATGCCGAGTTAAGCGATGTTTGGAACAAGGTGACTAAATAATGAGCAATTTCATTCCCACATGATTTTAAAACAAAGGTAGGTACACCATCAGGGCCGCTGGCGGAGGCGGCCCTGATGTTATTAAGCAGTTTTGAAACACCCTGATAAGTGAAAACAATTTCAGGCATGGTTTCTGTAACAGATTCACGAGTGTTCGGAAGTTCACCGATGTACGCTGGCGCAAAGGCAGACTGAAAATATCCATTAAAGCGGCAGGCTTTATCACCATTAGTGCTAACAAGGTCACCATCAACGTCTAAGTTTGGGATTCCGACTGGTTCGCGTCCGTTGTGTTTCAGAAACGTCCACAATTCCTTGGGATTACTACGCAGTTTAGAACCCAGATTATTAAAGAAGTTATTCTTATGAGCTTTAATTTCAGTTTTCAGTGTACTGCCAAGGGCCCGAATTGACTGCAATACAGCAGGGCAACGATTCTTTTTATACGATTGAAGAAGGCGATGTTTTTTCCTGACAAGCCGTCTGATTTGTCGCGTGATCCATGGTTTGTCGCGACGCCGCTTACCAGAAAGAAGTTGTGTTGGGATGTATTGATCAATTAGGCTGCCCAATTTATTTTTGAATACCTCCCAGAGTGAAATGCAGTCTAAACTCTGACTTAGAGTAATAAAATTGGGATGGAAGGAAACAAGTTCGTTATTCATTGATGTATAATCGCCCCTGGTAAAAACAAAGACTTTCCTAGGGAGACTTTTTGGAATTAAATAAGGAAAATGCCTAACATTAGCAACAACACAACTGTGATCATTTATTCCTGGTATGATAACAGTGCCGCGCACTACCGATGGTCGGTTACAGAAGAGTAAATCTAACACTGAAGATGAGTGCTGAGTTTCCCGAGTAGGCTCAGTGACGTACTGATATAGATCATTAGTAGTAATTAATTCACAAAAAGCCAAAGACAATGAAGATTGATTCGTACGAAGAGGTTTGTAGTCAACCCATTTGAAATCAGGCATATTGAAATCCCCGCCAAACAGAAAGTCATTTTTTAAGCCAAGCAAGAAATCAGACAGTGAGTGAAAATGTCAGGGTTGGTAGCAGAAGGGGGACGGTAGACGGAACCAATAGTCAGGTCCCTTCCATTGCTTAGGCGTAGGTTACACCACACTGATTCGCAGCCAACTAGGGGTGCTGGTATTGCTGAAGAGCGAAAGCATTCCTCAACTAGCAGAAATACCCCTCCACCATGCAAGTGTCGGTCTCGACGATACACGTTATAACCAGTTGGGAAAACTTCCGGGCTCAGAACGGAATCATCCAGCCACGATTCAGTGCCAATTATAACATGAGGCTTAACGGAGGAAACATGGGCAGCAAATTCATCAGTTTTATTTTTTATACTCCTGCAATTCACGATGAGAATTGTCAATTCAAAATTTGATGATGCCGAAGGCGTAGAATGAAGATCAGGCCCATGCTGGTGAGCGGGCAGTTGCCTCCCTTTTTGCTATTCCCTAAGCTCAACAACTCTGTCATGTTCACAATCATAGACAAAGCACTTTTTATTTACGAAAAGCTTATCAAATCGCAACTTCGAAGGAAAAGCCTGATCACGAGCGTATTGTGAAAGCTTGAAACGTGCCTTTCTAACCGCAGGCGTGAAGTCTTCGCGCAAGGCGAACTTAGTATCCTTGAGCCTAAAACCACATGATAAGATATTGTCCTTGACCTTATAACTGCAAAATTTAACGACAATAGGTCGGGTTTTGCCTTCAACAAAGCGACCTATTCGGTGAGCCCTTTCGATACTTTCAGAAGGAACATCTTGGAGAAGAAAAGAGGAAAGGAAAGCGCGCACATTTTTTTCAGATTCAGACCAACTCTCTGTTGCGGAATCTTTTAGACCTAGAATAAGCAGGTTATTTCTGTGGGACCTATTGGATACATCTTCAAAACAAGCCTTAAGATGCGCAATATCGCTGGATAAGGTGTCAATACAGGGTAATGCATTCGAAGTACGAGCATTTGCAGTCTGGTATGGTATGCATGCTTATCACTGGAATGTAACTTTTTCTTGTTGCCATAAGGAAACTTAGGTTATCATTTTAGCTTGACTTAAATTTTTTTCTCATTTTATGCATTCATGGGTAACTAGGAATATTTTGTGCTGTTGTCTGGAGTCAGGTTGTAATATTTTATGGCTTTTCTTTTTGTTCCAGATGACATTCTTCGCAAGTTTGTGGAGCGAGCTGCGGGACTCTGTGGTGTGCGCTACATGACTTTTAATGTGCATCTTCTGCAGCACCTTGCCAGCAGCGCAAGGAACTTGGGACCATTGTGGTGAAATTCTGCATTTGTCTCCGAGGGGGAAATGGGGCAATAATAAAATACATAACATCAGCCAAAGGTGTACCCAATCAAATAATTGAGCGAATCGCCATGGCCCAGCATCTGATAGAAATCTTGTCACAACCCCACCTATTCCCAAAGTTTTAGAATTCTGCCAGGAGAAGTTGGGTCATAAGAGAATTCTTAACTCATAGGTTATTGACGATGTTAAAGTTTTTGGAGCGCCACTGAAATTAGCATGGCTGCCAGAATCAGAATCGCTTGCCTTTAACATGCTTTGTAGTGACTTTAGCCATATGGTAGAACACATTCGTTTTTGTATTGTGGCACAATATTTTGGAGCTGCCAATATAAGAAAGCAAAAAAAAAATATTGTACCGTTTTTCAGTGGAAAGATGGCAGCTGCTATATGATTAATCGTATTGTTCAAGTTTAATGTGGGCAAGTATAGAATAAGCGTGTGTTACTTTGCAAAAAACTTGTTGATATGGAAAGTGACAGTAATTTTCCGCCTCACATAAGACAGGGCTTCTTTTCCTTAGGGCACCCCATGACAGCCTTTTTCATTTCAGTAATTGAGAAGCCCTGCATACTGATCGACTTTCGTGATGAAAACAAACTTTGTTTGCCCTGTCCACAACTTGATTGAGCGCGACTGATTAAATGATTTAGACTTGCACTGGGAGGATAAGTGTAATCAAAAAGACAAAGTGTCCTTGGCAAGATATTCCACCTCAGTGCTTTTGAGAGTAGCGTGGCCTGGTCTGTAGCATTTTTTTGTTTAAGAACAAAATGCTAATTAGCTACCTTTCTAATTATTGGCATATAGAAAAAAGTGTCAATACCAACCAGGTGTCACTTATGTATCTTTTCTAATTTGCCTAAAAAAAGTCCGTGAAACACTGATTTCCTCACGAAAGTGTCCCTCGCAGGGGTCAAGTGGATGCAGTTAGCCCATGATCGGGTTAATTTGGGTACGTAATATGGGAGATCAAGTTCACCCTGCAGTGGGGTACTGTCCAGCTGATGATGAATTCTCAACTGGGCTTGGCTGCATTTGTGTAATGCAAAAGTAATGCTGTTACGCTGTTACTGCACGAATCCCATTGATTGCATCTTTTTTTTTAATTTGTTGTAGCTCAAATGAAGCTATGAGTAATTCTAGTAGTGTGCATAATATTAACGTGGAGCAGTACAGCCAAGAAGGAGGGGGAGGGGTGCTATCTGCCCATAATTAAGCCTCAGGCATCCATTCTTCATAATCCGGCCTTGATTTCGTATGAAAACCAAATTAAATCGTCCATGATCTTATGTCACTGAGGAGGCAATCATTAAGAAAAACGCAATCAAATTGAGCGCGCCAAATGTATGTGCTCACAAATATAGTGCTGCCGCCCCTGCGCTTCTTACGAAACTCTGGAAGTCAGCTTCCCTCCACAGCAAAACCCCCTTCACTATGGCGGCCAAACCAGTTTTGGGGGCAGAAATAGGTTACAGCCCAGCAGGTGCCTCTTGTGACAACAATGGCCGTGTCCATTTCTTGCACCCCTCTGCTTTGTGTTGCATTCGTGATTGAAAAATTTGCCTCTGCCCCGCAATTATAACTAACATTCATAAGGAGCAAGCTATATGGTTATAAAATGCAGGAAGCACTAGCTGTCCGCTGTATATATAGCTAGTTGTTCTAATTCTTTTGCTCAAATAAAAATGGGCCAGTTTATTACGCTTGACTTGCTTAATATACCAGCAAAACAGCGGACAAAAATGCCGCATGGGTGAAATAAAAAGCGCAGTAAACTTTGTAGTCTCTCGCGTGACCACCCAAGGACGTCGTTCTCGGAAGACTCAAGTAGTCCACGTGGCCCGCATGAAGCCCTTCTATCAACGTGACGAACCTTGACTCGCCCGGCGGGCATCGTATGCGAAGGGGGCAGTGTCACGCACTTCCCGCGGTCCTTATTGAAGGAAGATGAGGTTTGGCGGAATAAGGAGAAGAGGACGAGGAAGCTGGGTCTGTCCGCTGTGGTGTGCTAATCTTCAGCGTATCCTACCATCTGTGCAAATAAACGTCGTAACAATATCATCTGGTTATTTTTCTTGGTAGACAACGTGTTAAAACAAAATATAAGATACGAATATAAACAAAATGAAAGCTGTTAAAATCAAATATATGAGGAAAATGGAACATATATGCTGTTACTTTTTTGTTGTATAGTTGGGAGTTGGGACTAAGCAATTATGTGAGGCCTTTGATGAGCTGCTGGGCATCCAGCAATACTGCCACTTCAATACTGAGCAATAGTAGATATTGTATTTTTTTTCAGCTGAATAGGAAATCCTTGTTTGTAATGATGTTTATGAAATGAATTGTTGTGCATTATTTACGCTACTATGCACGTGTGTATCTATCTTACGACCTATACCTTTGTTCCTGTACTAAAATGCAGTTACAGGCTTGAAATTATTTGGTTTCTGAGTTTGTTTATGTCAATTAAAATGCTAATTTTATTGCCTTAATTGTCTTATCCACTTCTTACTCTTTCTTTTCAAGCGGGAATCACATGTGAGCGACGCGAAAAGGCGGCGCGGTGAAAGCGATCATGGTTCGCTCCGTCGCTTCTACTAGGGAAGACGCATGCACGCGACAGCGCGAACCGAGAGAAACTGCGACGACGCTCTTTGTAGGTTGTGTGGCTGGCATAGTGGCTTAGTACACCGCAAAACTACTGCCAAATGCAACAACAGTCATAACGATTGCAAGTTATTTTGCGACAACATGGCAAAGCAAAATGTATTTACAACAAACCGTATCGAATGTGTGTTAACTTGCACTGTAGTCTGTACGAGTAGTCCCGTGACCCCTTGTTTCTTTTGTTACGTTTGCGATTAGACGTTCTTTGAATCCTTGGCTATTCACCATTGTTCGTACAAAGCGAAAAATTTACGCGGGAGTGCACAATCACAATCCAACACAGCAAAATAAAGAAAGCGTGCAAAATGAGCGGCAGTGACGTACACTTACTTCCGGTCAAACGAGCGAAATTTTCTATTTCGGCAGATCCGAGCGACGAGCCAAGCGACACACGCCTTTCTGTCCGCGCGAAGGCTTTGCGCGACGCGTGCCGCCGTCGTGTTCGCGTTCGCGTGAGTTTTCGCGTGCATGCGATTCACCCTTTACAGTAGATATTTATTGCCTGTGCTGGCTTTGGGACAATATCATTGGATGTGCTTTAAGGACACGGATGTTGTGGGTATCCCTGGACGTGCGAAGTGTCTGAGAGGCAGCTAGTTTCTCTCGCCTTTGAGCTATTAGTAACACTGGCCTTTTGAAATAAGTCTCACTGCATATACATGATCGAGTAAGCCTGATGAGTTGTGTATGTCATAAGAAATGCCCGACATACTCTATATTTAATGCATGTATGTTAAATAAATATTTGATTTGTTTGTTCTTTGTCATTAGTACTAGCTGTACCAATGATGCAGTTTGCATTTATATGTTTGTGATGTAAATTGGTGCTGACATGTTTTACTTTCGACCATAAATTTCAGCAGCAAATTAAAATAAATTCAAGGCCAATCAGACATTGCTGTTGAAAACGATTGTTCTCCGACAAGCATTTGATGTGTTCAACCACCTTATGTACCACCTGCAGCTCTACTGGCAACTCGTAAGCTCTTTTAAATGTTGGCATACATTCCCTAACTTTGACCTACTATTTTAACTATCATTTTGCATACACGTAATCGAAGGAGGCTCCTGATACTGGCATTTTGTGCAGATACGTTACAGAAGGGAGACAAAGACGATTTCTCCATATAGAAGATATTCTGCATGCGATGGCAGTTTGGAAATATTTCTATTTACGTGTACGTTCAGATTAAAATAGCCTTTCAACTTTTATACATTACATACATCCTATGCCTTACAGATCTGAAGCCCAATAATTATATATGCGGCATATTTGTGTGGCCTAAGCCTGATCACACAATTATGTTTGTTGTGCTCAGCTCTAAAGCAGGACGGTTTGTCCTGTTCGAGATCTGTGCTTTCCTTTCTGGCTCCGGGCTTTTTTTTTAGTGCTGGTAAAAAAACGTTCAGATAACAATAAAACCCGTCAGCCTAACTTCAGCTAATGCGAAAAATTAAATTTGTCCATGCGCATCACTTCATAAAAGACACTTATCCACGCAGGCGACTTGGGGAGTGCCAGGTAGATTTCATACATGTAAGCCACACTTTGAACAAAGTTTTCAGTAATAGAACGAACATGAACATCTGCATGGCGAACTGCCATTCTAGTCAGCCATGGATATTGTGGATACTCAGGATCCTAAACATGTCTAAGGGCTCATCACCATGGCTCTCGACAGGGAGAAACCTGATCTCGTGTGATGTTATTGGCAACTGCTTCTTCAAGGTTCGCTGTATTGTCCCAGTGGAATACTGATTGTTACATTGCTCACATTTTACACTATGTACCTCAACTTTTGGAGTTCCGCATTTCATCTTACTTCGGTTAGAAATTGTGCTTGTAATTTAACGATCACCCTTTAAACACGTTGGATATTTTTCTTGGGAATCACGGATGGTCCCCAATTCTCCACATCATTTCCAGAAATGACGGGCTCATCCGGTTTCTGGGTCATCGATACAGGCTGAAACGGCATGAAACCGCGCGGAGCTCCGATTCCGGAATTTCGTGCATGGTCGGCGGCCCTTGTTTTTGCGAAAAAGAAACAAAATACCGCTGCGGGAGGCTGCAAAAAAACATGCAGAACTATAAAATAATACTGCATGTAGAAAATGAACAAAGAGAATTGCGAAAAGCTTGAGATTCGAACATGACTCTTTAGGCTATGCAGACAGGCAAATCTGACCGCTGCTCCACAGCTTTTTTTTCTGACATGGTATTTAATATGCGTGGTTGTGTAGAGAAATGGTTATGTAGACAGACTATTTACAAAGCACTCGGCCGTTGCTGAGCTGCAAAGTAGAAAACACAACAAAAATACTGGCAAAGATATACACTGTGTCACCAGCGGAAACCAGTCAGATTGAAAGTCATTTGCATAATAAATGTGCTTCAGTTGCAGCATCATTCTGCTAAAATGGAGTCTAGGTGGAACAACAGGTTCAGTCTTGTGATCCAACATGCGTGTCTTCCACAAGCTATGAAGTTCAATAAGGAAAAAACATGTCATATGGTTCGTAATCAGATTGTGTAACAGCAAGATACTGTACACTGTACGAATTTAGAACAAAGTCTTTCTTTAGAGCTCTTTGCAGCACGTCCCAAAAGAGAATTGCGTCTTTGCAATTAATGAAACAGTGCTCACTTGTTTCAGGCACATCGTACAGAGGGCAGTTTACAGAATATACAAAAATATTTTTCCAATGAAGCCATGTGTTAACAGGTAGAGCTTCGATATGTAATTTAAAGAAAAATGTTTTCGTGCAAGGAGAAATCTGCATTTTACCCACTTTCTTTAACACATCATGACCCTTAAGACCAAAGTATAAAGAACGATGCAATGGGGTCGGTAAAATTATTGTTATCAATTACTGTATAGTATCTTGCGCGAAACTGAATATAAGTACTCAATCGAGAATCGTACTGGGGAAAACCTCACCGAAGCATAAACTTCCTGCATAAATACTAGTAACTGTGGGCGGTCAGTAATATCTGAAGAAACCACAAAGTCGGGAAGAAGATTCATGAAATTACTTGCAGGAATGCTCTAATAGTCGGATGTGAACAATCACGAAAGAAGAAACGGGCAACTAACCTATACAGATGCACTAAGCCGAGCCCCCCTAAACAAACAGGTCTGAATCGGTTATCACGTCGAATCGGATCAAAATTTGATGACCAAATTAACGTCGCAAATATTCGGTGAAAACGCTGGATGTAATGTCTAGCACAGTGGAGGAACTGAAGCACGTAATAAAAATTGTGTCGCCAAAACATGTTGCGGGCCTGAGCCCTACCAAAGATTGAGAGCCGATAAGGGACAAATGTATTGCATAACGCTGGACGACTGGAACTCGCTCTTTGCAGCAATTTGCACTTGACTTAAATGCAGGCCGTGGAACGCCCACATATTTAGAGGGCACAATTGACCATTCAACTCCTGCATATAGGGGCGGTGTTGAGCCCCATGAACCAAACGAAAGGCTGGAACTCTTGGAGTGATTCATCTGAGCACCAAAAACAATGCCTAATTGTTCTATGGGATATAAATTTTTCTATGCTTGGTTTGTCAGTGCAAAAAAAAACGAACGCAAGATCATCCGCTTATGCAAGCACTTTAACCTCATTTCCAGGGAGAGGGAAGCCATATGGATACTACTGTTATGTATAACACTCAAGGAGGAGGAGGAGGAAACAACTTTATTTAACGCATTGCATTAAGCGTTAAGAATGTCCTGGGCCAGGGTCACCAAGGCCAACTGATCTTGCAGCTGGTCAGAGGCTAACCAAGCCCGCCACGTTGGGGGAGGAGGGTGTGGAAAGTGAGGAGATTGGAGGGCGACAGGGCATGAAAAGATGCAATGCTCCAAGTTTCCATAGTGTTCTGGGCAATTAGGGCATGCAGGGGAATGTATGATTCTGTATAGAAAAGATCGGGCAGGAGTAAGCAGTGTATTTAGTTGTATGCGCCTAAGAATGCGGATTTGCGTGGTAGTGAGAGATTTATCAGGAAGAGTGGCTCCAAGTAAAGAGCAAAAAGCAGCGGAGACGTCGGACAGCCTTGCTTCACAGAAGAGTTGGTTGGTACGGGGCTTGATAGGTGGCCATTTACAATCAGACGAGTCGAACATATCCTATAGCAAAGTTGCACTCCCTTCAGTACTGCTGAACCGACATTCGCTCGCTCCAGAAGAGAAAACAGCAATGAATGATGAACTCGATCAAATGTTTTTGCGAGGTGGACCTGAAGTAAAGCAACCTGATTATGAGAGCAGGAGCACGATTCGAAGATTGCGCGCGCAATGTATACATTACTTTGAATGGCATGGCCCCTCAAGCAGCACGTCTGGTGAGAGCCAATGAGAACCGACACTGTGAACTGTAGGCGATTTGAGAATATTTTGGCGAAAATCTTGTAATCCACATTTGTCGGTGTTATTGGCATATAGCCTTCCACTGAGCGTAATTTTTCTTCATCAGTGCTCTTTAGAATTAGGACTGTGTGGCATTTTGTAAACGTCTCGGGAAGGGCTTATAGATTAAAACTCATCACGAAGACTTCTAGCAGGATAGGAGCAAGAACAGTTTTAAAAGCTGTGTAAAATTCAGAGGAAATGCCATCAGGATCAGGTGTTTTTGAGAGAGATAACTGATCAATTGCCATTTCTATCTCCTGCTGCGTGAAAAAGGTACTAATTACAGAACTATCATCTTCTGATAAAGAGGTCACCAGGGATGTGAAATGCGAGATAATGTCAAAATTTTTCACATGAGGAATGGCACTAAACATCATCGAGTAATAATCCACGAATGCGGATGTAACCTCCTGCGCACTCGTAACAAATGTGCCTTTACGCATTAATTTCGAAATCCGTTTTGCAGTCGCATGATGACGTTCATCAAGCCAAGCTTGCCGCGTCGGGCGTTCGCAGTGCAAAGCACGCTTGACACGAGATCGAATTAAGGTACCCCTGTATCGTTCCACATCATACCTGTGTAATTCACCTTTGACACTAGCAATTTTGTCCGCCTATGAGCCAGGGGATTCACATTCTAGTTCATACAGGTTACACAGGTTTTTGTTGAGTGCATGTTTCTGATGTTTTCTGTAAAAAGATTTAATTGAGCCAAATTTAATTGCTATCAAAGGTACTTCCTTCTTGAGTATTTCTTAAGCGGCGAAAAATGGTAGACTTCCGGAAAACATGATTGGAGCAGTGAGCACACAGGACTAATAAATTCTTGGTCATTTACCAGCGATGGGTTTAACTTCCAAAGTTCCCACTGCGCCCTAAACTTTGAATGGTCATTGCCACCGAGCCGGGCCACTACCTTGCAATAATCAGAAAACGAAACTGGCATAGTTTCGCCTACAAGCCAGCGGGAAACTAATACACAAGAAGCATAAATCCGGTCTAGAGGAGCGTGAGAATGCCCCTGAATGTGGGTAAATGATCTAGAAGCTAGGCGAGACACCCCTGTATCAACCAGTCCCGCATCTTCTGTAACACGGAACAAAAGTTCACTGCTTCTGTCACTGCGTGCGTCTGGACTAGAACGATCTATGGGGTTGCAAACACAGTTGAAGTCGCCCATTAGCACATGATGTTGGTCACAGCCAAGTAAGCTGGCTATGTGTTCAAAGGAACTTATGCACTGAGTCACAATAATAAAAGCATAAACGTTAATTCTCCGCCATGGCTTCCTAAAGAGTAGAAGATCGCAACATATCAACCGGCCCTCGGCGTCGATATTAAATGTTAGGCCAGAACAAGGCAGTGCCTTTCGCACAAACAGAAAGCAACCTGCCGACAAGCCCACAGCATACGCAACAATGACATTAAAATCAGCCAAAAAGGGCTGTAACGCCTTCTCGGTCTCCTCCTCGCTCTCTATCTTCGTTTCTTGGACTGCCACAATACCTAGACGCCTGCTGTGCAAAAGTCGGTGAAGCTGCATTTGTCTCTGGCGAGACCTAAGACCCCGTACATTGAGAGTTGCAAACACTATCTCTTCAGAGACCGTCATGATGACAGCACATATTTTGCCTACAATTCCATTTGCTTGGCGGAAGACGGCGAAGCCGCCTCCGAACCACCGCCAGGCCTCCGCGAACACGGATCCCTTTGTGCTTCGACGCTCGACCGCGACGGCGATGCTTGTTGCCAGCTTGATCGTCCTCCTCTCTGGACTCGGAGGCACATGATGCACGGCGTTTCAAGACTGGCTCGTCGGAAGCAGTCAGCCCGTCAACCACAGGAGCCGGGCAACGGTCTGGACGTTGTTGTACAAAAACGGCCACAGGGGTCTCAATATCCGCGGAGGCACTCCCTGGGTGTTCAGGAACAAGTGGTGGCTCATCGGCGGTTGGTTCCTTGTCAGAAGCTTGACACGAGATCTGGTCCAAGGCCTGAGACGCTGCGTTGTTCGCATTACCCTCGGACGCATGAGCAGTATTTTCTTCCTCAGTAGCCTGTGGAGTGGCACTTGAAGACTCAGCCACAACGCCGACAGGAAGGTCGCCAGACGCATCAATTATCTCAGAGGCGTCCATGATGTGCTGCCGTAATGCATCGTCAGAAGGCCCGACTCGGTGCTTAAGCTTGTCCGCGTATGTAACCACACACTCCTCCGTTGTTGGCCGAAACGCCGGCAAGCTTCGCAACGTGGCGTAGGGCAGTGCCGACGAATGTGTCCTACACGGTTGCAGCGGAGGCAGAGAGGTGGTCGGCCAGGTATCAAAACGAGGCTCACTCCACACACAGTAAGCTGATGTAGAATTTCACCAACGCTAACCCCTTCCGCAAGCGTCAAAGTCACATTCAGGCTGAGCGTCTTCATCTGTTTCACGTCGGCAACTTTCCAGTTTCTCCTCGAAATCGAGGTGACTGCCATAAGCATGTAGAGCCTTAAAATAAAGGATTCATCCAAGCGTTCAGGCAGCCAGAGAAGTTTCGCCTTTACCTCCTTCTGTTCCGGATCCACAACAACACAGCGACGGTTCTTAACCAATAAATCTCCACATGAGACTAGCTTTCCTTTAGAGTGCGTCGATTTACATGTAACCATCAAGACATGCGACATTGGAAATTGTCCGATAGAGCTTATTCCTTCCAAATCCACTACATTCTGAATGGTGTCTCTAAAGTCTTGGACACGGTAGGGGCAGCCGGCGAGGTCAGCATGCAGAAAAACAGAGTCGACGACAAGCTTACCAGTTGGGAAAGGGGGAAGGGCAGCACGGTAATCACTACTGCTGGCATTAACCTGAGCAACACCTCGGCCAGAGGCCGCTTGAACATTTGTAGCGGAGAGCATCGTCAAACGCTACCACAAGGTATGGCGTCTTAGTCGTTCTGCGCTGCTCCCCAGCTGCGAGCGGCCGTGGCGGTTATATTTCTAAATATGTAGTTAACTCCGCTCTTTCGTAGTGTACATTTTTTCTCGGGTGTAGAACTTGTGGTCGCAATTCACGGACAACCCTTTACACACGCCGAATCTTTTTCTTGGCTATCACGAAAGGTCACCAATGTCCCGCGTCTTTATAATGCGTCCTTTCTTGCAGGAAACCCTTAGAATATCGCAATTTACTAGTACTGATGTGTGTTGTCATCGCCTTCGAACGCATTAGCTACATACATAGATATCCGATGCACTAGGAGTTGTAATAGTGCGTGTTTTAGTTTCCCCTGCTGCCAGTGGAGCAGCGACGTCAATGAATTCACTTCCGACAAAATGTTTTGCATATGTAAACACTCGAGGAAGCGTCGTCCGATATCTGGCTATCTGTGTGTATTTCTATGGTCAGCGATGTGTTATTTCTGTCATCGTTAACTTACCGCTACGCTCTTGCTTGCACTTTCGCGTTGAAAGTAGCTGATCTTCAGTCGCGAATATGAAGATGCACAGCAATATTCTATGAGCTGCAGCGAATGTTGCAGGCGTAAAAGCGACGCGATGCGCGTATGTATACTTGCCAGCGCGCACTTCGACGGCTTCATATCTTCGAGGTATTTGTGAAACAACGCGTACCCCACATATACAGAAAAGTTTTTACGTATTATATGTATGCTTTCATGCTTATTTAGCGCACCGGCATGCTGCAGCACAGTCATTCTGGTTGAGTCCCATCGATCGGCCCGGCTTGTGTCGAGGAGCGGAAATACTATATCCGGTATCAGTTCCATTCATGACGGAGTCGTCCGGTTTCAGATAAACTAGACAGGGTCTTTTCGGCTTTTGAACTTCATTAAGGACTTGTCCACCATGTTTCACATTCATACCGGATTGGGATGTCCTAATTTGAGGTGCACACTAAAAATGGTTGGTCCTGTGTTATCTCCATACCGGTCAGGAACGCCCTTTTGAGATGCACGCTGGAAATGGTCTGTCCTGCATTAGCTCCATACAGGGTTGGGATGTCCTGTTTGAGTTGCATATTGGAATTGGCCTGACCGGTACAAACTTGTCTAAGCTTCAGACAAGACTGGTCTCGCCCGTATAAAATTTATACGGGAAAATACAGGACCAGTTAAAACCGGTTTCGCGCGATACGGGATTTTTAACTAGGGAAAGCATACATATTATTATGGTCAGATG
Organism: Amblyomma maculatum; assembly: GCA_023969395.1. Lineage (NCBI taxonomy): Eukaryota > Metazoa > Arthropoda > Arachnida > Ixodida > Ixodidae > Amblyomma > Amblyomma maculatum. Next base: position 254,944 of record JAJIZL010024083.1, on the reverse strand, counting down.
ATATTTTTTAAACCAGCAAGATATAATTCTATGCAAGCGGTTCACATAGTTGAATTACTCATTAGGCGCGTGTCATTTGAAGCTACTTCATGCGAACAGTGACAGAAACCAAATGTGAATATATTACGGGATACACACAATTGCTGAAAACAAATATACTTACAAGAAAATGTTTCAAACAGACAGCAAATAACAATACTGGTGCAGCTTTAGGTACATCATGGTACTGATTTATAATCCTTGCAGCAAGGAATCATTTCTGACTAACTACACCAATAACACAAAATGTGGAAAATACACAAATAAGAAAGTAGGTGATAATCCGAAAGCAACATGAACACACAGCAACGCTTATATAAGTGAATGTAAATGAGATGTCACCCCTATGCACAATAAATACAGCGCATATGTGTGCGGTGTGTTGCACACTGCAGTCACCTATCAGGAGGACTCAGCTTACGAAGTGAGCTATTTGACCTACTATTTGGCTGACTGGTTTTACACATCAGGCAAAACATGCACATATGGCACAGTGTAGTTAATGCCTATATTGCGATGCTTTATTTTAACAACCACCGCCACGCAAAGCAGGAAAAAGAAAAATCAATAATAATAATAGGAATAAGAAAAATCAATGTAATAAACAGTCTGTATCTATACTATGCCACTTCGTTTAGAATTGAAAACAGCAGGCTACAAGGAGGCATTTTCTTCATCGTTTTGCTTGAGCTAAGGAAATTTTACTCCAGAACACGTCTTTCTGGAATGCGCCTCAACACACCGAGCTATTTGTTGCCGAAGATATATTCGCAAGCTTGAGCGAACATACTTCTCCAAAAGCAACTTCTCAACCTTTTTTTTTTGTGAGAGCTATACACGCCTTCAAAGTGGCCAACAGCGACAGCAGGCAGAAATAAAAAAAGTTAAAACCTTAGATGAAGCCCAGTCTAAGGTTATGATCTTTTTAAATTTGAGCGAACGGTTTCCAAATTCACTTTTGCTCCTACTTTGAAGCTGATATATTTTTCTTGAATGAACCGCTTTAGAATGTTTGTACATTCATCTGATGCCAGTGAGATAAATTTGAGGTTGTGTCATCGCCCCTCAATGTAGCAGGCGCATACAAGTACAGCCAAACCTTACAGTAGGAGGATTTCCTGCAGACAAAGTTATTTACTTCTTTGCGTGCCGCTTCCGCTGCTGCCAGCAATTACTGAAGCTAGCAGTGCTGTTTACGAAAACGTTATGTACTCTATGCGAAATGCCGTCTGATCCGTCATAAATCTTAGCGCACATCCGCTCGTCCGTCGATTGTTGACGTTCTTGATGCAAGCCAGTTCATCCTTACTGCAACTGTGCGCGAGCACGTAGAAAAACTTCATACTGTACGTCGAAAATTACTCTACATACGCACAAGGACTGAAGCAATGCTTACACTGCATACGTATGACGGAGCGGCCGGTGCCCATCAGCCTCGCTTGATTTGTGCCAGCCAACGTTTTCTTCGGGTCGGGCTAGCCGGGAAATGGAACATCCACATGACATTACGGCTGTTGTTCGAGCACTGCGGTACGCAGCTGCCGGTCATGGTTCTCGTTGAATGTCCGGACGAGGAGGGCGACTGCCCGCCGCCGTGCGTGCGCAACAGCTGATTTCGTTTAAACAGTAGCGGAGTCTGACGGCTTTCACATCCACCCAGACCTCACTCGTTCGTGAAACACGAAAGCCGTCTGGCCGGCATTGTTGTGGCACCAACCGAATCACAGAATAGGGACCATCAAGCTTAGCAGTGCGAGCGGCGGCGAGAACCTGCTGCACTGCAGAACAACGCCACTTCGGACTCGGAAACAAAATGGCTGCAGCGGGAGTTGGCAACAGCGCCATCCGCGACATATAGCGAAATTCTGCCGAGCGCGGCATGTGCTCTTACAGAGGCTGGCACCACCATAATAAAGGTCCCCGCAGGGGGCACCTGTTCAAGCAGGTGTTTGTGTGTTTTGTGCGACACCACGGACTCCGACCACCCACGCTTAGCCGTGCGTGGCATCGTCGTGTCTGGGGAAAAGGGGATCCTGGTGGTTGAGCTGATGCCGAGTGTTTGGACCTTTAAGGCTCCTCGGCGGAGGCAACACACCACTTTGGCCCACGCTTCCCATAGACGGCACCTCCGGGCTGACCCACCCGAAGGAAACCAGCAGTCACCTTTTCCTATCCTCCCCTTCATCTTTCACGTTCCTATCTTCTATCCTACAACTCTACTGTCCTCTACTCTCTTCTTGGTTTTTCCTTGCTTCCAGGCGGCGAGGGTTAACCTTGTGTGGCTGACTACCCTCAGTTACGCCATATTAGGTTATAGTTACGGTGTACAGCTGACGTGGACAGGACTTGCCTGCCAATTCCTGCCCCGTCCCCTCGTTGGGCTCCATGGTGGGTGACTGGCGCCGCAGCCGAACATCATACATTATTTATGGCTTCTTCCTCCAAACAGACTGATCGCCTTTCCAAGAAAAGGCGGACCGATGTATCAGCCCAGTTCTTTTCAGCGAAGCATGAAACGTTCCCTAAATATCATGTGATCCACAGTGAAAGCCCTGCCAAACAAGCTCGGCTAATATCCACTTTTGCAGTATCTAGGTCTCTCACAACCATACTAGGCCCAGGATACAAAGTTAGTAAATTGGCTAGCGGGGATCCCCTGCTTGAGCTGCAAAGCAAACTCCAGTACAGCAACCTTCAGCAACTTGCTACATTTGGGGATATCCCAATAACAGTCAGTGCTCACAGATCCTTCAACACAGTCCAAGGCGTGATATCAGAGAATGACTTCCTCTCACTCACCGAAGAACTTCTAGGTCTTTCCGAGCAAAATGTAATCGGTGTACACAGGATCAAAATCCGAAAGAACAACCAAGAAATACCAACAAAGGACATAGTTCCGACTTTCAACTCTAGCAAACTCCCTGAATCCATTGAAGTCGGTTACATCAAAGTAGACATCCGGCCCTACATCCCAAACCCTAGACGTTGTTTCAACTGCCAAAGATTCGGTCATGGCTCCCAGAGCTGCCGTGACCGACATACATGTGCAAAATGTGCCTCAAATGAACATAAATCTGACGAGTGTGAAGCTGCGCCACACTGCGCGAACTGTGCAGGTGAACACGCCGCATACTCGCGGCCATGTCCTTCTTGGAAGAAGGAAAAGGACATCATTACCATAAACGTCAAGGAAAACATAATGTTTAAAGAGGCACGACAGCGATATCTTGTTAAACAGGGCACTTTTTTGTTCACAGCCAAACCGAACTATTCCAATGTGGTGGAGCATCGGGGTAGCACACCACAACAGGATTTGGTCTCCGCCGAGGGTAAGCCTCGGGCAGGGCCATCCCTGCCCCAGGCAGAAGCAGCGAAAGCTGCCCTGCCATCGCAGAAACAGGGCACACTGGTCCCAGAGCCAACAGCCCAAAAGGCTTCTGCCCCAGAAAGGAAGCCTGCAACCAACACTCCTAACTCGCCCCAAACGTCCAAAGCCCCTGAGGCAATGGACACAACCCCTTCCTCGTCCACGCTGCAGCGGCGGCATAACTCCTTGGAAAGAAAACGGAGAGAAAAAATTCGTATAACAGAACCAGAAAAACCTGAAACCTAAATTCAGGTACATTCCATAAAAAAAAATGGCGTTCTTCATACACTGGAACTGCCGAAGTCTCATAAACAACTACAACGATATAAAAGACATTTTGCATTCATTTTCTCCTGTAGCCCTTTGCCTACCGGAAACTAACTTAGGACCATACCAAAACATTTTAAAAGGACACAACGTCTTTCGCTGCGACCGAAAAGAAGCAAATAGGCTATTTGGAGGTGTCGCTATTGTAGTGCAGAATGGAGTAGCAACACGTGAAATTAGCCTCAAAACCAAGTTCGAAGCTGTTGCTGTGTCTATCATTCATTATAAAACAATAACTATATGCTCACTGTATCTCCAACCGCACCTAATTGTAACCCTTCATGATCTGGAAGAGCTTTTAGAACAACTGCCAGAACCATATCTGGTTGTTGGAGATTTTAATGCGCACTCCACTTTTTGGAGAAGCGATCACACAGACACTAGAGGTCGTATATTAGAGGATTTATATTATGCAATGATGTCTGCCTGCTAAATACAGGAAAGCATACATACTGCTCCCCAAGCACGCGGAAAATGAGCGTTTTAGAATTATCATTTAGCTCCCCATCAATTTTTACTGATTTTAAATGGGACGTCTTTGACAATTCTCTAGGAAGTGATCATTTGCCTGTCATTATCAGCCTAACACCCTCACCCTCCATCACTCTAAACAAACCCAAGCGGTGGAAGCTGCACCTTGCGAACTGGGCTCCATTCCAGTCTGAAGCCAGCTTGGAAAAGGTATTTTCCGAAAACCTGAGTGTTGACGAGTTAAATGAAAAATTTACGGCCTGCATCACTGATGCAGCACTTGTAGCTATATCGCAGTCTTCAAGAGTGGTACTGAAAAATCGCCCTCTGGTATTCTCAGGAGTGCAGGGATGCAAAGAAGAAACAAAACAAAGCTTGGGCAACCTTTCGTAGGTACCTTACAAACGAAAACCTTGTAAAATTCAAACAGGCGAAAGCTAGGGCACGGTACGTCCGCCGAAATGCTGAGAGGGCTTCTTGGCAAAAATACATATCATAAATAAATAGCTCAATCACATCATAAACAATGTGGGAGCTTGTTCACAAACTGGATGGTAACTTCTCCCCGTACACAGTCTCCTTTCTAATATCTCCTGGCACCCAAACAAACTTACAGGAACAGGCAGATATTCTAGGCGAGCATTTTTCTGCTATTTCAAGGTCACTACACTTCCCAAAATCTTTCATAACATACAAAAACAAGGCCGAAAAGCAAAACCGCCAACAAGTGGAAGTACAAATGAAGCATATAATAAGTTAATAACACTACAAGAAATAAACACAGTTCTATCTGCCGGCAAGAAGACTGCACCTGGCCCAGATCAAATTCACTATCAGATGCTTGCACATCTTTCTACACCTGCTTTAGAACCACTTCTGAAATTTTTCAACAAAGTATGGGTATCCGGGAGTATTCCTGAGGCCTGGAAAAAAGCTATTATTGTGCCTTTCCTGAAACCAGGAAAGCCACCAACGGCCCCCAGCAGCTATAGACCCATAGCTCTCACAAGTTGCCTTGCAAAGTCTTTTGAAAGTATTCTTAATACCAGGTTAGCCTTTGTCCTTCATTCCCGAGAACTTCTAGACATTCACCAATGTGGGTTCAAAACAGCATGTTCTACCACGGACCATCTAGTCCACCTTGAAAACTCTGTTCGTGAAGCATTTATTCACAAACAGCACTGCCTTGCCGTCTTCTTTGATATGGAAAAGGCGTATGACACTACATGGAGATTTTGCATCCTCCGTGACCTAGCAGATTTAGGCATACGTGATAGGATGTTAAACTGTCTAAAGGACTTCTTGACAAATCGCTCATTCCGTGTGCGCTTGGGCTCAACCTTTTCAAAGAACTTTGTACAGGAGAATGGCGTACCACATGGATGCGTCTTAAGCACAACTCTCTTTATAGTAAAAATGAATTCCATAAGCACAGTTATCCCGAAATCCGTAATCTATTCAGCTAATGTTGACGATCTACAGATTGCATACACATCATCTAACGTATCTACATATGAGAGACAGGTGCAGTTGACCATAAATAAACTAGCAGCATGGGCAGACATAAACGGATTTCTGTGTTCTCCTTAAAACACAGTGGCTGTTCTATTCTCTCTCAAACGAGGCTTACAGACAGATCACGCACTACACCTGAACAAAATGAAATTACCGGTGAAAAACGAACACTGATTTCTAGGCGTAACTTTTGACAAAAAAACTCACCTTTCTTCCTGATGTAAATGTCCTGAAGAAAAAGGCTTCCAAATCTCTAAACATACTAAAAGTTCTTTCCCGTAAACATTGGGGCGCTGACAGGACATGCTTTAAACACATTTACAGATCTGTCGTACGCCCCTCCTTAGACTATGGCTGCATAATGTATGGGTCAGCTAGACCATTATACTTAAAAAAATTAGACCCGGTACATAACACAGGACTTCGACTCTCATGTGGAGCATTCCGAAGTTCTCCTATATCCAGTCTGCTTGTGGAAAAAAATGAACTTCCTATTGAAATCAGAAGAATTTCACTTACACGTGCCTATGTATTTAAAATCAGATCTCTGCCAAAGCATATCTGCTATTCCTTAGTAAATAAATGCCCTTCTAGGACACTATTCCCCAACAAACCCAATGCAGTGAGACCACTGCTCCTAAGATTTGAGCAAATGTGTCAAGAGGTTCAGCTACCGGATTGTTTACCTAGTATTGCCAAAAGACCTAACCCTCTGCCTCCTTGGTACCTGGTCCCTGCAGTCTGCGACCTCTCTCTCGCACAGTTCCAAAAAACAATAACCCCACAAGAGCACATCATACAGGAATTCCTTCCGCTGAAAGAAAAATACAGTAGCTTCACAGACTTTTACACGGATGGCTCAAAAACAGATCACTATGTCGGAAGCGCAGCTGTTCAAGGCGAATGGGAGGAAATAACAAGACTTCCACAGTGCGCGTCCATCTTTACTGCTGAATGCTATGCTGTCTCTGTTGCCATAGAGAAAATAATAAAAGAAAACCTCAGGAGAAGTATTCTTTACACAGATTGCCTAAGTATAATCACAGCCCTTCACATAAGAAACGCAGTTCTACCAATACTGGGAAACATCATACACAGCATAGCAACACTTACAGATGAAGGACGAAGCATAAACATTTGCTGGGTCCTCAGTCATGTAGGAATCCAAGGTAATGAAGAATCAGATATGTGCGCTGCCAAAGCTCGAGACAAGAAAATAAAAGAAGTGCAGATACCATCTCAAGACTGCATGAAATTGATACAAAGTAAGCTGATACAAAAATGGCAGTCCACTTGGAACACTAAAACAAATAACAAACTACACCTCATAAAGCCTGTAATAGAAGAGTGGAAATCGAGCACCCACCTTGAACGTTCCAAAGAAGTGGCTCTTTGCCGTCTTCGCATAGGACACACACATTTAACACATAGCTTCATTTTAACTAAACAGGATAAGCCCCTGTGTGATTCATGCGGACACGAGCTAACAGTCACCCACATTTTAATTTCATGCAGACAACTTGAACAACTAAGAAAAAAACATTTTACTCAGTTTTACAAACAACACATTCCTCTTCATCCAGCGTTGCTTTTAGGTGAAAATGTACTCGTTGATTTACCCTGTGTTTTGAAGTTTTTAATAGAAGCAAAGGTTCTAAGCAGAATGTAAGTTTAAATTGCATAAATGCAACACTCTTAACCTTGAAGTTGACGCATGATAGCCTAAGTTGCTTATGCGCCACTAAACCCAACACAACAACAACAACATAATAAAGGTGGTACATGTGGCTACCTAGATCCCCTAGCAATCCAGCGCCGCCCTGCAAGCAGCGAAGAGCGTACTGCGGGATGGCTCCGGTGCAGAGACTATATAAACTGAAGGCGTCGCAGAAGAAAGCGCGAAACTAATTGGTTCTTTCGGCAGCGATTTACATCCTAGCTGTCTCAATCCCCACAGCTTTTATTTTGAAGGGGCAATTTAATGTGGGCCGCGCTTCTTCTTTTCTTTAAGCAGGAATCATATATGATGCGATGGAGGTGGCAGGCAGCTTCTCTGGAGACGCAGTAAATTGCACGCCCCCAACAATCAATGAGCAGCCGCCCTTCCTTTTAATAAATGGCTTTAGTATATGTTTAGTACATGGCCTTGTAGTCCTGGCTGCTTTTAGGTTTTCGCGTGGTCAGTCTATAACACGTATCAGTTGTTATGGTATGGCGAACCGACGTAATTTTGAACTCTCAGCAATGCTGCGCTCGTGAACTTCCTGTTTCTCCTCAATGCTGGTCTGTCAGCCTTTTAAACTGAAATTTTGGCTGAAACGTGCTCTAAATGCCGCCTAAACTGTGAATTTGTTTAGTAAGAAGCTTTGGGATGTTACCACTGATGAAACGGAATGATGCTGCGCCGCGTACCTGGCCTCATAGGCCGCAATGCCGTAGTTGCCACATATTTAGCATGTTTATAGCACCAGAACTCACGGATTTGATGACACCATGATACTCTCGACGCCCTAGCTGCGCCTGTGTGCAGGGCAGCAAGAATAACAAAAACATAGTACGGTTTTAACGTATTCATACCGATCGTGCGAAATCTTTTCCATAAAGACGGAAGTTGATGGAGACGACGAAGTGCGATGAACAGCGCAAGAAAGCATTGTATTCGGCATGTAGGGTGATCAGATGTGGCGATATCTACGGCATTCCCGCCAGGTCAATGCCAATGTACCTTGTGGCTGTGGACTATTTTTATGAGGACAACAACACCTGTGGGATTTCGTACCCTCTTTCCACGAGAAATTCCTGAGGCTTCATGCAAGATTCGAGGTTGAATATGACCATGTTAAATATAGTGTAATAACAAATGTGGAAAGTCTGCAGCTTCGCTGGCCTATTCATTCACGACACGAAATCTCGATCACGAACCACATAAGTCTCCTCTCTTTATGCAGGTATAGAAAATGTACATCTAAGGAATAGTCGGACATAAATAGCACGAAAATGGAAGAAGCAGATAGTAATTGACATGTGGCTTAGGTGTAGCGAATTATTCAAAATTGGTGCACATTTGATTTCAGCCGAACCTAATAGGTTAATAGGGTTCTTCACGCACTTCATCCACTGAAGAAATTCTCACTTTGGGGGAGACGGGTGATGATACTTCAGGTCGAGCTGTATACTGATCCATAATAAATGAAATAGCTCTGCTATCTCAGAGCTAAATAAGTCGGCATTTTGGGAAAACCTTCGTAAACTATTTTTTTGCGCAATTTTTGGCCTGCCCCTACAGTTTGCCAGCTGTTAATTAGGAACATGAACGAAGGGCTCAGTGGCCTGCTTGAGGTACAGTCTGGATCTGCACCTGATAATCTTCTCTTGTGCCGCTGCCTTCTGAAATCAGCATATATTTGCTAATACTTGATATCGAAAGGGAAGGAATTGCGACACGTATAACACGCGTATGATTTAGGGTAAACGTATTGGGAGGCATACATTCTGAGAGATGTTTTCTTTTAGAAGGATTTACTAATACAGCGATAAGCTAGCGGTTGGTCCGAGTGTCTCTTTTAAAACACGTTTATGGGCCTCTTCATTTCCCTTTGCAACGAGGGCAAAATGGTTGCTGATATTGCCACGAAACCTTCAAAACTGTATTTGTTGTTTTTTTAACAGCAGCCGGTATGCGGCCTTTTCACTGCGATTCTGGCACGCGTATCAATTCTGTATCCCGTGTTTGTTCATGCTCGTTATTACGATACGACGCGTTACCATTTTCTTTGTCGTGAAAGATACGCCGAGATCTGTCTCGAAGATTCCGATCGCTTGCGTATGTTTCCACAATGTTCCAGGGTACACTAGTAGCAGTTTGCGACGTCATCTAGATTGTTCTGAGCCGCCTTTAAATTGAGCGTTGACGAGCGTGACGGGCATTCTTAGTTCGACGAACGACGAGCCCGTTTGTTGCTATCGCCGCCGCCGAGTTGCTTAGTTCTTTTGCGGGCGCAAGTCAGCCCAAATAAAGAGTTTCTTCCGTGCAATCATCGACCCTTCATTTGTATCGTCGACCTTGTCACCACTACGTGACATTATATTCTCGACTGACATTAAGGCAGGAAATCTAGGTCAATATTATATACAAGCTGCATTCATAGCATGCATTACCCGGTAACCGATAAACGATAAAATTTGCCTGAGGTAACGTTTGCCGCGAGACAGCAGCAATAAAGTGACTGTATACAGCTGTCAAACAATGTCCAGGGAGAAATATTATTTGCCGACCCCCCCCCCGCCCCCTGCGGTATCGAAAAGTCAACATTTTATGCTTAAAATCGGAGTTCTTTGCTAACTGTGAATGCTGCAGTCATCGCCGCAGTCGGATTGCAGCTGTTTCCGCACGTGCGCGGCAATATATGTTTAAAAAAAAAAGCATGTTGAAAAGCTTAGCTTCCGGTGTTGCACAGAAAGAAGCACATAGTGCAGTAAATAACTCGACCATCATTCTGATACTAGCAGGTTTATTAAGTTTAAAACTTGCAGGGCGCGCACGATACAGCTTTAAACTGGGTCTGATATTAGTGAACACGCCGATTAATACGCGCGATTTTACAATGTATATATATATATGCCCGCATAGCGCTCTATGATTCGCTGGCAGCTGTGATTGTACGCATATTGTTGCAATTTAATTTACAACCTGCCAAACAGTGTCGTAAAGAGAATGTATCTGATCAAACCACAGCTTTCGACATTTTTAATACACTAGTGCGTCTAGCTATATTGCTCTATTCATCGTGTGTAAGTACAACTTCTCAGGGCCCTAATAAATAGGAAGTGTTGATGTCACTCAATTTTAATAAATCTCCTATATAACTGTCTACTTTCGCGCAGCTGTTTTTATGGTTATTTCAGTTGTTGGTACCAGAAACGGTGCGGGATTGAATGGAACAGATCTAATGACATTTGAGACTAATTCCTAGTTTCTCTGTTAGGTAAATTGATTTGTCTTGCGTTATTACTTTTTCCTGGTAAAAAATCAGGTGAGCTCCTCTCAATGAACTCATGCCCGAATAAAGTAATTGGATAAATATAGGAATTGCAAGTCACGTCATTTCATTGCATACAATTGGTAACTTATTTTCTCTCTACAATTTCTTGGACTAAATTAGCTCATATGATATGATTTCATTAAATTGGCAGGGATTTCCTCCGACCTTATAAGATTAAAATTAAAATTTGTTCATCCATCGGCTCGCCTGCAACACTTGACCAAAATAATGAGGAAATATAGATGAATGAACCATGAACAATAAAACTCTAATAATGAATATATACGTTTAAGTTTAATCTAAGGAGGAGGGCGATTTCTTTTCCGAGTATTCACTGTAGCCGAAGAAGTTAGCAAAATAATCCCTTCCAGAGATTCTGAAAAAACAAGACTTTCAGGGTTATATAATTACCTTTAGATAAAGAAAAAATAAATTTATCTTCGCACTTCATTAAATGTTATATCCAGGTAAATCGGATTCCGTACAAGCCTGTCACAGAAACTGCGTTGGCTATGTGTCGCCTCATAGCCACCTTGTACGCACCGTGGTGGCTACTAACGCGGCAAAGTCATACGACAACGTGTTACATACCAATGAACTTAACAACATGGAAAGTATCGACATTCCCCTTCACGTCATAAAGGTTGTGCATAACCTGCTTAAGGACAGGGCGTTTTCTGTCCGGATAAATGGACAACGAATCGGCAATTACACCTCAAACAGGCGTGCCGCAAAGGTCAGTTTTAGCGCCTTTGTTGTTTATTTCGCACTCATCCCTTTGGCATATAAATTAGCTGAAATACCAAAGGTGCAGTTCATTATTTACGCAGATGATGTCACAATATGATCTACTCATAAACGCCTTGAGACAAAATCTTTACTTGTAAGAAGCCCTAAATACACTAGATGAGTACGTAAGCAATGCAGGTCTGGAGCTGTCACACCAAACGTCTAGCTACATTCCTGTATTAAATAAGAATGAACGAAAACAATTGCAACGAAAAGATTTACACTAAAGATTAGAAATAGGGCATTACAAGAGGTGCACGAGCTGAGAGTTCTTGGCATAGACATTCATAAATCCGGCAAAGGAACACAATGGCTCCATAGGATGAAAAAAGCAACTGCGACTTCCTTACACTTGATGAAACGTATTTCGTAAGGGGGAGGAGGAGCCCGAACGGAGATGTAAAGACGTCTTGTACGAGCGGTATACTTCAGTCCAGGATACTATACGCCGCTTCATGCTTTAGGCGCCACTTCGACTCCAGCAGTTTTTTAAAGCGAAAGCATTACTTCGCTATGTTCACAGATTTCTGTCCGCAGACCGCGTCCGCAGGCCGCGTCTGCAGACCGCGTCAGCAAAATCATGTCCGCAGCAGTTGTGAGTAATTGAAAAGCTTTAAAGGCTAATGATTGGTGTCAATCAATAGAGGGTGATATAAGTTTATTGCCGAGAAAATAATTAGACCAATAAGTTATTAGGTAATTATTTACAAGCAAAAAATGTAAAAGCCGTCCGCAGCAGTTGAGTAATTGAGAAGTGGTAGAAATGAGTGGTGTCAATCGATAGAGGGTGACGTAATGTGTCCGAAAAATATTTGGGCCAATTTGTTAATTAGGTAAATATTTATAGGCAAAACATGTAAAAGTAAAGGCAAAAATGATCTCATTAGTAAATGGCTCGGCGCCACATTTTAATGTATCAATTATTGATATAGAAAGTCATTCAATTAGGGTAATGACAACAATGTGACGTCACGCAACCAGAAGTACAGCCGAAAAAGGGCACAGGAAGGGATTGGCGCGCAATTTGAAGTGTGCCACCAAAATGGGTAAACAAGAAGTGAAATAATGTGGCGTAAGGATTTGATGTCACGCAACCGGAAGTATAGCCGAAAGAGGGCCTAGGAAAGAATTGACGTCCAATTTGAAAGTACCAGACTAAAATGGGTAGACAAGAGGTGAAGTAAACAACTAGAAGCAACAAGAAGCAACCAACAACGGCATTCGTTCTTTCGCAATACTCCAATGCATTTAATTTTTTTTAGCCGCGCTTTTTAACTTGAGAACTTTTTCTGCTTGAAAATTATCTTGTATCTGTGTGCGCGAAAAATGTGATCGTAACTACTTTTGCGTCTTGTATTTTAATAGCGTCGAGCCGGCGGTCAGGAGCACTTCAGTGAGCGGCAAAACACACTGAACAAAAAATAAGGTAGGCATACTGTTACAAGGACCCGATGATTTTGTCATTTATATGATTATAGAATTGAATTCGAACGACGCATCGTTAGTGCGTTGTCAGTAAAGTACCCACGTTAAATTTCCCTGAGCACAGCTCTCGTGTATTGTGCTAGTCTTCCCAAATGTATGCAGTGATGTTTCCTGTTTGCTAGTGGAGATAAATTTCCGACATTTTTATTCAATTAAACGCTCTATGAAGTAATTTTAATTTTTGGTTCTGTGCACAAATGTCACATATGCAGCCATTCGCAGCCTTCAAATTTCCTGATCGCATAAATTGGTGTAAGTACTTGCTAAATCTAATTATTTTTAACTGATCCCTTTTTTGTTTTGAGGTCTACATTGCCGGCTGAACAAAATTTCTTAACGTCCGTGTTACCCCAAGTGCTTTTTCTAAAACGTGTTCTTGTGGCTTTGAAATAAAAACTGTCATGGACGCTGCCGGTCAGAAATTCAATTTTCACCATAGCTTCAAGTTGACTGTTTACTGTGGCAACTTGTGTTTGTTAATTAGACTCTGCTGTGAAATAAATTGGCAGGCTTACGGCCCTGCCCCTCCTTCACGCGTTTCCCTTTTCGTTTTGACACATTGTTTGATAGTTAGGCTTCTCCTTTTCCGTTTTGACCCAATGTGATTTATCGTTAGGCCCTGTTAATTTGTTCTAAAAAGCAACTCCACAGTTCCGGACATAAAAATGACGGTCCCCCCTTTAGCTATGAAATAGTTGTGACGGCATACAGAACGAAAATTAGGAAGCACTTCATACATTTCTTACCCCATGCTGCTGGTGCACTTGTGCATAAAACTAAGAAGCCGTCAACTTTTACGTACGGAATGCGAGAGAAACTCTTAGTTTCGCCGAAGCGTGCTGACTAAAAGTTTCGCGACACCTTTTCATGTTTGCGTGTGCTTTCAAAATCTTTTTCTTCAGTTTCTACATTCTTATTATTTTATTATTTCGTTATGGATGCTGCAGCTTATATTAAAAATAGGCCGATTGGAATGACAGGTAAATTCTTGTTTTTGTGCCCAGAAACGGTATACGAGCATGGACTTGTAATTATTGTGTGTGGTAATTTTTGTTATACATTTTTTTTATGAAGGCATTGCAAACAAAAGCGCGTATTGCATGGGTTCTAAAGTTACTTACTCGTTTTCTTGTAGGATTTGTATAATTTTTACAGCCGTGCAGTAGCCTCGGTAGAGTCGGGTCAAACGTTAGTATGGGAGGTTTAGACGCCCCTTATATTAGTGTCCGTGTACGCTCGGCCAAAAAACACAGTACTTAATCTTGGATGGGTTAAGCATATTCGCCATTCATACCCTGGAATTGCGATACTAATCGGTGGAGATTTTAACGCTCCGCACACCGCATGGGGATATGATTATGATTCTAAAAGGGGTGATCAAGTTCATACTGCCTTCACAGAAATAGAATTTACCCTGCTAAATCATCCAGGAGTCGCAACACTACCTGCAACACAAACACGCTCACCGGACTTGACGTGGTGGAAGGGCCCTGGTGCACCACAATGGCAGGCGGAATTAGATGCGTGGGGTAGTGACCATGTCCCCATTAGTATTGGTCTTAATTTGGGACATATGAAGAAAATTCGAAAGAAAGCGTCTGTTACACATTGGGATGGTGTACTGCAGGATACTCGAACGCATTCAGTTAGCCCGAATACTCTCGTTACCACCCTTCAAACGGTACTCAAGGATCACACCATTACAACTACAGTGAACGAAGATCAGCCAACTCCCGACCTGCACCTACTAAAACTTTGGGCACGCCGAAAGCGGGCCGAGATACAGGCTGGTCGCCATCCTAAAGACGTGCAAAGAAGAATTGAGGTAAACAGAGTGACGGCACAGGCACGCCGATATGAAAAACAGCTGGCTCATAGGAGATAGGATGAGTGGTGCAGTCGTTTGGGCTCAGGAACGACTAACAGAGCCCTCTGGAGGACTTTCCATGGCATGGAAAAGAGGCGGCAGGTTAAAGATCATGCAGAAAGTATTAGACTCGCATTACAGCTTACACCAGAGGAGTTTGCAGATCAGGCTGCTGCCCTTTTCTTCCCGAACCGCGCACATTATCCGGCGCCTTCACCGACAGTGGATGCGGTTCATAAAACAGGAACAACATTACCATTTACCAAATTGGAGCTATTGGCTGCTATAGAAGAAGCGAATAGTAAAACTGCGCCTGGACATGACGATATTCCTTATGAAGTATTCAAGAATTTAGAAGGAGCCGCAGTTGACGGCTTGTTGGATGTGGTAAATGAGGTATGGCAAGGAGGAGACATTCCACTCGGCTGGAAACACTCGGTGGTGGTAACGATACCAAAGGCTGGGAAACCTCCCACAAGTCTAGAATATTTGCGACCTATCTCGCTAACACCCACAATTTGCAAAATCTATGAAAAGATGATAGCCACCCGCCTGTCATGGTGGTTGGAAAGTAATGCCCAACAAATTGGGTTCCGAACAAACCTTGGGACAGAAAATGGACTGGCTGTGCTCGCTGAAGAGGTCATACACGTGTCGCCTTATAGCCACCTAGTGCGCACTGTAGTGGCTACCGACATGGCGAAGGCATACGACAACGTGTTACATGCCAAGATTCTTAGCAACATGGAATATATGGGCATTCCCTTGCAGGTCATAAAAGCAGTACATAATCTGCTTAAGGACAGGACGTTTTCTATCCGGATAAACGGAAAACAAATTGGCAATTACACCTCGAGCAGAGGCGTGCCACAAGGGTCAGTGTTAGCACCTTTATTATTTAATATCGCACTGATCCCATTGGCGTGGAAATTAGCTAAAATACCAGAAGTGGGGTTCATGATATACGCAGATGATGTGACGATTTGGTCTGTTCATAAACAAATTGAGAGACAGAATCGGCATCTGCAAGAGGCTTTAAATACCATAGATGAGTACGTGCAAAGTGCAGGCCTGGAATTATCACCTCAAAAGTCCAGTTACATTCATGTTGCCAACAAGAATGGAAGAAAACAATTGGCTACGCAAAGAGTCTCCCTAAAGATTGGAAATCAGGCATTGGAAGAGGTGGACGAGTTGAGAGTTCTTGGCCTAGAAATTCACAAATCCGGCAAAGGAACACAATGGCTTCATAAGGTGAAAAAAGTAGCTGCGACTTCCTTAAACTTGATAAAACGCATTTCGTCTAGGGGAGGTGGAGCTCGAGCGGACATGGCAAGACGTCTTGTACAATCAGTGTTACAGCCGAGGATACTATACCAGGCCCAATTCCAAAGACTTACGAGGCGGCAATGGGCAAAATTGGAAACAATAAATAGAAACGCAATGCGCACTATCACGACCTTACCAAAACTTACCCCTATCCCTATTCTCCAAGAGTTTGCACAGAGAAATACGTTGACAGAATTGAACAACGAGAGGCAACAAGGGATATGAAGCGAAAGTACGTTACGCCCATAGCATCCTTGTACAACGAAGTGGCAGTTCGAACACCACCAATGGCTGACCCCCCTCCGTGGGAATTCACTACTGTCACGACAAACAAGACCACTCGGCTTCGTCGCAAAGAAAAGCCGGCATCTCGAATTCTGGTTGATGCACTTCCAGGTACCTTAATTGCATATACGGACGCATCAATTATAGAAAATGGTGGTAGAACAGCAGCTACTAGTCCAACACACAGCGAACTAAAGGTACATAAAGAATATCTTTTAGAATACCCGGACCTGCTTGTGATGGAACTCTATGCAATCCGCGATGCTATGGAGGCCATAAATAAAGTAGATTCGACAACAGAAGCCCACATCTATACAGACTCCTTAACCGCCATAAAACAACTGCAGAAAGTGACGAAGACGCTATGTGTTACCCAGGAAATCCACGCACTCAATAAAAAAACAAAGATAAGCATCCAGATACATTGGACACAAGACAATGCTGAGAACGCTGAGCAGAGAAAAGTTGACCACCTCACACACGAAGTTCCACACACTAATGCGCCCCCCACCAGGCTCCCTTTCGATGCCCGCTCCGCTGTTTCCATTTTAGCATCCTCTTTAAGGAAAAGTACACGTGCCCTCATTCCCCCGTGTACATTCCCACTCCCTCGTAACTTAACGAGATTGGAGGAGGTTTCCCTTAGAAGGATAAGAGCTGGGGCAGCCCTTACCCCGTCGGTAAAATGCCGATGGGAATCGCAAGCTGACATCGGACCAACCACATGCCCAAAGTGTTCCACACCAGCTGCAGAAGTGGATCTTCGCCACCTGCTATGGACTTGTGCAGGGACAAGGGAATCAAGGACACAGATTCTGCGCGAAGTGGGTCTAACCACAACAAGGGAAGAGGACTTTTCTAAATGGCTCACCGACAACGCTAAGAGCGGGAGCCTGCTCCGGTTGCTCACGGAAAACCTTGCCTTATGGCAAATATGCCTTATGGCAAGTTTGCGTACAAAAAAAAAAAGGTTTAGACGGCAAACGCTGCAACTGCGGCTAGGTTTGATGGAATTCCGTAATTGCGCTGTAACAGCCACGCGAAGAAATACAAAGGAGTGAAGAAAAAGAAGAGTGTTCCACTTGTAGCGGTTGGACGTGAAGCTCGATCCACGACGCTGCATCCTTAACTCGACTCAAAGGCATTCACGGGATCAACATCAGCTGGCCCTCAATCAGATACACATGCGTGCGGCAGGTAGAGGGGTACAGACACCTGTCCCGCTCCCGGAGCTCCGTGGCACCACTGGAAGCAGCGCGGTAACCGATATCCCCGGGCGACGAACATCGATATGAAGACGCCGGTCGATTTAGACGGGAACAAGGGCAACAGCGAGATTACTCGTGATCCTAGGGGTTCCTACAAGGCTACGCCCCCTTCGATAGGCGCTCCTGACGTCAGCAAACCTGAGCAAGCGCCGGTAAGGTCCTCAAACCGTCGTGGATTGCACGCAAGAAAGCTTAAACGCAGCACAATTAGATGAATCTTCAACAAACAACGATGGCAAATTCATTGAACTTTTTTTCTCAGCAAATATAATTCTTGGAACAGTATCTGTCTTACAATAAAATAAAAATCTTACGGATAGAAAATTAGGGTTTGCGACAGGACATCATTTTCTTCTTGTTTGCACGATATGTACCCCTCTCACTGATAACAAAACTGACTTCAGGACCATCGCATTGCAGTGCATAGCGGTGCAGCCATGTCTCATAGATGCGTTATGAGCGCGGTCTCTTGTCGTCATCGCACCTTATTTTGTTTAATTTGCCTTCGGAGTTGATGTGTGCATATCATCTTGACGCTTATCATCTTGACCGTTTTGTTGAAAATCCGCCACTGTCAGCGTTTTGAGCATAAAATCGCAAGCATGCTTTTGCCATGCGGCAGTAAGCAGGTTAAGTAGTTGAGCGCTGATTCTTCGACGATGGCTTGTGTCACTTACCTAGATCAGGTGATATCAGAATGTTGAGAGGGAGCCAATCAAGATTCGGATATAGAATCAACCTTCTAAGGCTCTATGATGCTGACTAAAGCACTCTAATCCTGTCATGCAGGCACGTCACTTTATCGTCATAAAGCGCGGCTTCATATTTATGTTGGGTGGTCACCTACTACTGGAAACTGGGTTAGGTAGAGAACATATGTGATATTAGCGGCGCGAATTAAAGTGAGGAGAAAGTGCACGTACGGAAAAGCAATGAACTGCAAAGGGAGACGCAAAGGTGAACCTTGAGCCCCATCGCGTCATATATCCTTCAGAACATAGTTTAAGTGTCCCCGCCCACCTCCTGATAGTGATTAAGGATGCATTTCTTATCAAGACAGTAAGTCACCACTACATTTCAGAAGTGGCAAACAATAACATGTTGTCACAGAATCACAGAACATCAAGACGTTTCGGAAAGACCTAAGATAGAATGTCTATACTTAATCTGTGTCCTTTATTTTAATCTTGCAATCAACGAGTTAGATAACCGTGTTGCCCCTTATTCAGCTCATGAAGGGATGCATGCTCATGAGAATATATATCGAGTATTCAAGCCACATCCACTAGGACTTTATTGGCATCCACTTGAAGGAAATGTATACTTTGAGGCCTACGCTGGTACTTATTTAGCGTGCAAATGAATACTAAGCATCTTATTCCATCGCTCTATTTTCATTGGCGGCCACTATAGCTGCATGTGACCTGAGATCCCTTAGGTCGGGTGGCTGTCCGACATTTGTCTTGAAATCTTTTTGATGGTCATAATCTACCGTGAAATATCGGCAGAAGTATTTATTATGTGTATATGGGTCAAATTTCAAAGCTTACCGTAGATAGTACAATATGCATACAATATTTTATATATTAGGGGGTTTACGCTGCTGAACCGAATGTGGAGCGAAAACTTTTACTGCGGGTGGCCGAGAGTTGCATCGAACACAACCAGCGTTCCGTTGAACGCATCAAAGTTAACAGGGGAGTGCAGATTACACGCATGCCTGTTATGAGCGTATCTGCATGACATAGGGGTAAGGTGAATTCAAATATCGTGGCAGGCTGATTTTAATGTCACCCTCCCACATGAAAGGAGAAACCCGAGTTGGCGCTGTTTCAGGCCCCGACACTGACTCTGTAGGCTCGAGCTGGCTAGCTTCCGCTTCAAGATTGTTGCTCCTGTCTAACCATGGCTCACCCCAACGAGCGCTATTCACTCCTCCGCTTCGGAAATACAGCGGGTAATGTGGATGAGCCATTATTCTGGCTGGACAAGGTGGGGCACAGTGCAGACCCATTTTGGTTATCTGTTCTTGCGCGACGACTTGTATCAGCTGATCTGGGAGACAAACGCAATTTTTGCGATATCATCGGTGTTATTTAAAAATACTCTTTGTGCAGTTAGGAGTAATGGAATACCTAATACTAGCGCTCTTTTCATAACAATAGTAGACACCCTTTTATGACTGAAGATACCCCAAAAATAGTAGGAGAGAACACCTTTCAGAGATGACAGTCTTTTGTGGCTAATAAAAATTACAGAACAAGATAAGGTCCACAGTCAGTCTGCAGAATATTATTCTTATGCATCAACCTGCTTTTGTTTAAACCCTGTCGAATGAGCTTCTCATGTGTATATATTTTATATAGAATAAGATAATTTAATATCCGGAAATGCTGTTCAGCCTACTTGGTAAATTTAGACTCAATAAAGTACGACAGCACCGAACTATAAGCTTTGTTTCTACGCAGTTTTTGAGTCGAAACTAGTTCAGGAGTAGTTTAAAAAAATGGGTAAATATCCGCAGGTCGCATTACCTTTGGGATGCACCTTGGGCTCCTATGACTCAGTCCACACTGATTACCTCTTTACTTGTACTGAAAACCGGCGCTTTATATCGTTTTTGTTTGTGCACCTTTCACGAAAACGGTATACGGAGGCTGTTGAAAAGTGTTCAACTAAAGCTGGCGACAACGCTGCGTGCTGTGTGGGAAGCAAACAGATAGGTTTAACATCAAGATACAAATGCAGCGAATTTGGTCATCGAAGACGTGCTCGTTACTGCCATGTCATCCTAAATCGAGGAGTTGGCGCTAGCAGGGCACGCAAAGCGAAAATAAGATAGCCAGTGGTAGATGAGAATAACAAATGGGATTTAAAGGGGAGACAAGATTAGTAGTGGGCGGCAGAAAGTTAGATTCGAAAGCTTGCCACGTTCATGTTGATGCAGCTGGCACAGGACTGTGTTCATTGGAGGAGTATGCTAGAGGCCTTTGTCCAGCGCGGTGGGTGTAGTCGGGCAGATAATGAGGACGATCGAAGAATGGGGTAGATATTCTTTGGTAATGTGAGAGAAAGAAAGTACCACAGTAAGAAAATGGTACACGTTAATACACGTAGAATGCTGGCTCGAGAAATATCACGTACACCTAGGCAAGTTCCTTGCTAGGTGCATGTGAACACAGCGGGAAGCAGCTCTGACGCAAAACGCAGTAAAATGGACCCGCGTTAAGAGTAGCGACACGCTTAAAGCCTTCCCGTACGCCACAGAACATAAGCCCTAAAAAGTGCTTATGGTGGAATCTCGATGGTGCATGCAGCGAAGTTTCAGCGTGAAGTTTTCATTTCGGCGGCCTGGAGAGCGGTTCCTCATGCGGGTAGAGTGCTAACTAAGGCCACGCAGTGAGCGAATAGTCACCAGATGTACTCACTGCACGATTATCTTGGGTTTGCAGTCGCACACTGGAGTTAAAAAAAAAACTGCAATTTTTTACGACTTCGTTGCATTTGCTGAATCACTAGTGTAAGATAAATCCCACTAAGGCTAAGGGTGCAGTTGCCGGCATAGAACTCCATCGCCGGAATACCGAAGCCTTGTCTCCAACATGAATGACAATTAGAATCTGCCGGTGGCTGCGTTTATATGCAGGCGAAACGAAGAGGAGTCCGTGTGCTGTGCGATGTCAGCGCTGTTATTGTTGCGATTGTAGGAAGAAGGAAAAGGAAATTCACGGGCCTGCTACTGGCTCTGTAGCTAAGCCGCGTGCGGGCAGAAAGGAAAGTAGAGAAGAAAAAATGCCCATGATTATATTATTTCCTAATGCGAAATTTGAGCGCAGCTCATCAGCTGTTTCATTTTTTTCGATAAATTGAGGCAAAACGAAGAGGCGTCCGTGTGCTGTGCGATGTCAGGGCACGTTAAAGATCTCCAGGGGGTCGAAATTACTCCGTAGCCCTCCACTACGGCTCTTCTTTCTCTCTTTCCACTTTCACTCCCACCTTCCTCCCTTCCCTTACGGCGCGGTTCAGGTGTCCACAGAGCAAATACTGCGCCTTTCCTTTCCCGTGAACCAATAGAGAAAAAAAAGAGGCAAAGATTTCGAGCAATGGATGGATGGATGGAAAAACTTTATTTTCGTCAGAGAGCATGTATGGATGGTTCCGTGTTAGATGGCCATCAACCCATGGCTGACGGCGACCTGGGTGGCCCACTCCACGGCCCTGGTCTGGACGACCGGGTCTGAGCTGGCCAACACGGCCTCCCACTGCTCGAGGGAAGGATCACGCATAATATCCGCCGGTGGCGGTGCTATGCTACAGCTCCATAATATGTGGTCATAGGTTGCCAATTCCTGACACCATTTGCACTCCGGCTGAATGTCCGGGTAGATTTTGCTCAACACGTATGGGTTGAAGAAACATCTAGTCTGCAATCGTCGCCAGACGCATTCCTGCGCCTTCACCAATTGCTTGTCCGGGGGTGGGTAAATCCTCCGCTCAAGTTTGAAATGATTAGTAATGTCATGAAAGGATACCAGCCCATCTCTCGTGGACCTTCCCGGAACGTCCGGCTCACCTACTCGGCTGACGAAACCTCGAGCATTCATGTGAGCCGTCTCGTTCCCAGGATTCCCAGAGTGTGCTGGTACCCAGACAATTTCCGCCTCCGTAGTCCCTCGCCCCGTGGCCCGATTCAGCAATCGCGCCGCTGTGATAGATATTCTGCCCCTCGCCAAATTTCGGATGGCTGTTTTGGAATCGCTGAAGATCAAGTCAGCATTACTACTAGTAATAGCTAGTGCTATCGCCGCTTCCTCTGCAGTTTCTGGGGAGCGGGTTTTGACTGATCCGGAGGCGATCAAGCGTCCCCGCCCGTCCACCACCGCAATTGCAAATGCGTCCTTGTCCCTATACTCGGCGACATCTACATAGACTGCCCCGTTGTACTTCCCGTACTTAACATGTAAAGCTTTGGCTCTTGCCTTCCTGCGGTCCTCGTGATGTATTGGATGCATGTTCTTGGGCAAAGGTTTTATGTACAAGCCCTTGTGCATTTCCCGCCTAATCTGAATTTTAGTGTCACCAGCTGGAGCATCAACTCCAATGCCGATCCTTTCCAATATGTCCCTTCCTGCTTTTGTTTTTGAAAGCCTACCGAGCTGCATCACCAAGTGCGCCTCCCGTAGTTCTTCTAGGGTGTTGTGCACCCCTAATCCCAGCAGCCTTTCGGTAGACGCATTGTGAGGCAACCCAAGGGCCGCTTTATATGCCTGCCTAATCATAGCCTCCACCTTGCCTTTTTCCGTCGCGTCCAACTTCAAATAAGGCGTCGCATACACTATTCTACTGAGCACAAACGCCTGCACCAGCTTACACAAGTCCTTTTCCTTAACACCTCTCTTACGATTAGCGATTCTCCTGATTAACCTCACGGTAGCATTGACCGTATTTTTAAGCCTTTTCAAGGACTCGCTATTTTTCCTGTTAGTCTGCAGATACATACCCAGGATCCTGATCGTTTGAACCTCAGCGACCGGTACGCCCCCCCACTTTGACCTCTAAAGGCGGTGGCGGCACATAGTGCCTCGCATGTATCCCTCTTGGCTTGTCCCTCAGCACAAAAAGCTCGGACTTGGGCTGAGAGCACGAGAGTCCTGCTTCCCCTGCTAGCTCCTCAACAATATCCACCGCGTGCTGTAGAGTTTCTTGCAAATGTGCGTCACTGCCTCTTGTTACCCAAAGAGTAATGTCATCCGCATAAAATGTATGTTTAAGTCCCGATATCCCTTGCAGCCTGGGTGGTATCTTGATCAATGCGAGATTAAATAGGAACGGCGATAATACCGACCCTTGCGGTGTCCCTCTGCCCCCCAATGGGAAGGGATCCGATTTCATTTCTCCGACTATAATCTCCGCAGTCCTACCCTCCAGAAACGATCTGATGTACCGGAAGGTTCTACCCCCCGGTCTTATGTCCGATAGGTTCCTCAATATTGCCTCATGGGTAACATTGTCAAAGGCCTTAGTTAGGTCGAGCCCCAAGATAGCCTTGGTGCCCGTGCCGTACCCAGGATCAACAACGTCTTTTTTAGCTGTATCATGACGTCCTGCGTTGATAAATTAGCCCTGAAACCAATCATTGTTTCAGGTATCAACTCCTTGTCCTCTACATAACCCTGAAGCCTGTTCAGGACCACATGCTCCATCAATTTGGCTAAACAAGACGTTAGCGAGATGGGACGCAGATTCTCAATGCAGAGCTTCTTCCCTGCTTTAGGAATAAATGTAATCCTAGCATGCTTCCACTCTGGCGGAATCTCCCCGGCCACCCAAAATTTATTCATCAAATTCGTGAGTGCCCCTACTGACTTGAAATCCAGGTTCCTCAGCATCTTATTAGTAACCCCGTCCGGACCCGCTGCTGACGTGGTACGAAGCTGACCCATTGCAAACTCCACCTCCGCCACCGTAAAGTCTGCATCTAATTCAAGGTTTTCCTCTCCCGAGTAATCCGGCAAGCAACCGCCCGCCTCTGCGTTTATGTAACGTCTTCGGAGTTCATGTATAAACTCCCCAGTCGTGCCTTGATACCGATGCACTAACCTAGCCATTTGCCCCTTCTGCGCAGATTTGGTTGCCGTCGGGTCTAAAAGGTGCCTCAACAACTGCCATGTTTTTTTACATCCGAATTGCCCATTCATCCGGTCACAAATCTGCCCCCACTGTTTGCACTGCAACTCCAATGTGTACGTTTCGATTTCTCGTTCTAACTTGGCCATCTTTCTACGGAGCACACCATTATGCCTTTGTTTCTTCCACCTCCGAAGGAGACTCGCATGTGCTTCCCACATGTGTAACAATCTGGAGTCAGCCGTAGAGCCCTCCTCCTCCGCTGGAACCTCTTTTGTGGTACTCTTCACGGCCTGCTTGAGTGCCTCAACCCAGGCTCCTAAGTCCTCGATTTCCCCGGTCACTGTATCATTCCTGACTTCCCGAAATCGGTCCCAGTCCGTCACTCGAGTTCCTTTCACCTTGTCTTTGTGCTTAGCAGCACTAAATATCGTGGAAAGGATATAGTGATCACTTCCCAGTGGCTGTCCCGTGTTTACCCACTTTGCATCCCTGATACCATTCACAAATGTGAGGTCTGGAGAGGTGTCTATGCTCACGCTGTCGCCTATCCTTGTATGATCTAGCGGGTTGTTCAAGATCGTCCATCGCAGGTCCTGGGCAACCTGCCAAAGTTTATTTCCCTTCGGGCTGGCTCGGATGTAGCCCCACTCCGGATGAGGCGCATTGAAATCCCCCACCACGATGAGTTGAGACCTAGCCGCTAGCCGTTGAGTCTTTATCAGGAGGTCTGGCAAGCCCACCCCCTTATCTTTTGGAGAAGAGTATACATTAAGAGCAAAGAGACTCTTATCGCCTTTTCTTTTGGGTAAAATCTCCAGCAGGACGTAGTCCTCCCTGCTGCTATCTATGGTATGCTGAATCACTGTGGTGTTACGATGGACTAGCATGGCCGTAAAGACGCTCGATACGCCCCCTCGATCAATCTCTGGTGGTGTAAATGTCTTAAATCCCGGTAATTTAACCGAGCCGCTAGCCTCCTGCAAAGCTATAATGTCCGGCTTACTATCTAGATTTTGTATGTGCAACTGCAGGTTCCCCCGCTTGCGACGGAAGCCCCTGCAGTTCCACTGCCAAACCTCAATTTGCTGGCGAGGGGCCATGGTGAGGCACTAGGTTCATTAACATCGGCTCCTGGCCGACTACGGGAGGCAATCTAGCCTCTAGCATAGCACTTAGGTGTTTAAACATACCCATTACTTGGGTCTGGAAACCCCTTAAGTCATTGGTGAAGGCGTCAAGACGCTCCTCAATCTTGCCTAGTCTGGCTTCGATCTTGTCGACCCGACCTTCCAACCTATCCTGTCTTTCTTCCAGTTTTCCTACTCTCTCTGCAAGGGTAAGCATGTCCCTCCTAAGACTAGTGACTTTAACTACTGGCTGCGGCGTGTCCGCCGCCGAAGTTTCTGCTATTCTCTTTGCATGAGCTCCCTCATCTGCCGGCGGCGGCCTTTTGACCGTCCCCCGACTCTCCACTTCCATAGCTGTACAGTTATCGTCCACGCTAGAAGCGTTCGCCTGCGCCACTTTCTGTGGGGCGTCCACGCTAGAAGCGTTCGCCTGCGCCGCTTTCTGTGGGGCCTGGGCCAGCGGCGTCTGTACCCTTTCTACTCTGCCGGTTTTAAGCGCGCGTTCCATCTCTGCCATCCTAGCTTCCATCTTTTTGATAGTTTCGGCTTGCTGCAACACCTGCCTTTGTAGCTCCTTCTCTCGAGCAGTCTCATTTTGGGAGCCCGCGTTCGGCCAGCTCACCTTTTTCCTTGT